>MU223266.1:694890-758651 GCA_018584345.1 Thuja plicata
CTTAGTGGAAGATCAACTTTATCTTCTAGATCAGGCATTTGTTTCTTGCCTTGTCTTATTTCTTTCCTCAGGTTATGATCATATAACCTGGTACCTGGTATCAAGGCCTTAACCTTGTCCTTTTTCTCCTTCTAGCGACCTCCCGACAACCATTTACATCATGACAGATGTCATCTGTTCCTTTGCCCACTTAATGTATACTGAAGAGCTGAGTCATTACTCCTGTTCTGGCGACATCCCGACTGAGGGAAATCACTAACACCAAACAGTTAGTCGCGTAGTCTAGACTGTTATCCCTTAACTGTCATTTGATCACGAGACCATGCGACTAAAGAAATACTTAACTGTTTGTCATGACCTGATCTAGCGAGCATGTGACATGAAGTGAATCGCGAAGTCTGATGACATTTCTTTGACCTTTTGACTTCTCTTGCGATCACCCGACTGAGTAGTGGGTCCCATTCATTTCAAAGCTTATAACACAGAGTTCATGCAACTACCCGACCAAAGGAAATCGCCAAGTCTCGAGACACTGAAGGAATATTCTATTTTGTAAGGAGACTACGCGACACAAGGCAAAAGCGAAGTCGGGAGAGCATTTAGCATATTCGTTCTGGGTAACGCGATCAGGCGACCCAACTTAAAGCACATGTCTTGAGTGACTTTGAAAAAGTAACGACGAAATATAAGACATGGCCTAGGGTTTTAAAATGCATCGTTTTAACACTTGGATACTAGGGTTTTTCAGGGTTTATGCAATTTTGACAAGGTTTAAGTATGAAGACCTGAAAATTTTCAGAAGGCAGGACAAAGAACAAGGCAAAGCAGCAAAAACATGAATTACAACCAACACTCCTCACGTGTTATTGGGAGAAGGGGTTATGGTTTTAATATTGTCCCCTTGGTTAACTATTAGGATTCTCTGGAGCATGAGATGGGGTCCCATATTTTGGAGGATTTGAAATCCGAGCTCCCTAATTCCTTTGATAATTCAAAATTCCAGTTGACTAAGTCTAATTTGGTGGTTGATCTGAAGTATGAAAGGTGGGTTTTCCAACAAATTAAAAGTCTGGTCATCAAGACAAAGGAATTGGAGGAAAGAGTGAAGAAGTTGGGAGGGGTGGATATTAGTAGCAAGGATAGGCTTGAAAAGTTAGATCATAGGATTATTAAGCTAACCAAAAGGGTGGATAATGGAGCTGACACGATGAGGAAGATACTCTAGGCACACAATTATGGTATGATGGCCTCAACCAAGAACATGGATGCCCTTGTATGCTTCCTCAAAGGGAACGGCCCCTCCAAAGTTGTCGTGGAAGTTAATGTAGATTCAAAGGATAATAATGTAGTGCCTTCTTGTCCAGGTGAGCGCACCAGAGCCAGTTTGAAGAAGAAGGAAGCTTCTGCTTCCAAAGATGGCTCCGCTCTGAGGGAGACTGTTAAAATGATGTTTGACTTTGGGGAGGCGGTTGGAAAGATCCTCGAAGACATCATTTAGGTTTTTTTGTTTGTTTGTTTTTGTGTTATCTTCGTCTGGAGGTTTCGCTAATTTTTTGTCGGTTTTGTCCAGGGGTTCAGCTAGTTATTTTGCTAGGTGACTGCAGTGTTGGCATTATGTTTTGTTTTGGGGTCTTTATTGTTAAATCTTTAGTAAAGCTCTTAAGGGTTGCGGGGTCCCTTCAAAACCCAATTTTTCTTTAATCCAAAACAAACTGAGAAATGATGGAATTGCACTTCAAACTATCACAATAGAAGGAAAAAAACTCATAGTCTAACGTAGGTTTCTTGCATGCACATTTTCTTTCTTTGGCACTCATATATTGTAAATTTTGTTCTCTAGGTTTTACATAATGAAAGCCAACTCTGTCTACACCACCTTTTTATATGATGCATTTAATCTGGTTCAACTTGGCGACAGTAGTACATTTAAATTCGCTACGATTTGATAGGTGTCCTCTAGAACTTAAGAAGCATTAAATGATCTGTATGTACAAGTTTCATGCAAATACAACTTTTTTGAAACTGATCGTTCATAGTTGGGGAGTCGGTGACCAACCCAAATCTTCAAACAAGTTTCGTAGATATGAACTTCACTTGTCCTACTAACTACAAAGGTTTCAGAAACATAATATAGTTTCATGTAGTCACAATTTGTAAGGTCGGTGACTTTATAAACTTTCTTCCCAAACGACGAAGTAAGGCTGTTTGGGAAATCCCCCGAATTGCCGACAAAGAGGGACTTGGGTGGAAAAGCACAACGCTCATTAAGCATAGCCAGATAGGTCAGCGATCTCGCGAACTCCACAAGATGTAAAATTAAGTACTAATTTACATCGGCCTAACCGAGGAATACTTGGGCGAATGCAAATGACAGACATTCTTTAACACGCTTGATGATAATGAGAATGAGACTAACGGAAAACACAACAACGGGAACATGATCATGAATACATGAACTATAATCGAACAAGTTCATAAACCGGATAACAACATTCAAACAATCATAACAGTTATATTAGGTAGCTTAAAAATAACCTCTTCAGACAGAAAAGGTGGTGGATAATGGAAACACTAGAATAGAGCATAAAGCAATTGCTATCTTTTGACTAGCTCATTTATAACTGGACCAACAAATTTAAATGATTGAAATGGGTAAGTATAACTCACGGAATTTCATTTTTCCATTGTGACTTACATAAAACTATTGCTTAGAATTCAGACGACCGTCGCTATTCTGTTATTTCTCCAAATAACTATATGGCTTGCACCAAATTAATGGTCATAAATAATCCCCTGAAATCTACAGTTCCTTAATACTATTGTACTTAACACCACCTATTTGATTAGAATGATTTGGACTGCTAGCAGCTCGAGATTGCAGCTGTGTTGTAGCTGAAATATAACAAAACCGGTTATGTTAATTGTTATAGACATTTTCTATACAAAAAAAGTACAAAATTTTAAAAACATCGCACCTCAACTGAAGTTTATCTGTAGAAGTTATAACCTTTTACAGGTTGCAGAAGCAAGTATCAGTGATAGGTTTTAATATGGTCAAATTTCTCTTGCATGTGTGGAATGTGTCTTTAGTGAATTGTTTTATTTTCAACTCATGTCGAACACATCACATCTAGGGTAAAACAAAACAATAACACATAATGTATATGAGGCCTTCAAATGGTTGTCTTCCTTTATCAACATGCAATAGGTGTTACTTTTAATGTTTGTCATATTTTGAAATATTCTTAGCACAAACACCTTAATGGTGGATGAATAGAGTCTTATATGCCAGATATCAATGTCAGAATAATAACTACGATTAACTACGATTATTAAGATTAATATCAAATTATTAGAGGACGCACTCAATCTTGATGATTCTTTGAAAAACTAATTATAGATAGATTGAGAAAAGGATAGGAAACCATTGATAATTCTTGACAGAGTTATATATTGGACAAATTGTTACGTTCTACTTAAATATTCTTTATAATTAGAGTTAAAATGTCAATGTATTATTTTTGTATAGAATATGATTGAATGCAATTATTGTAGATTATTAAATTAGTTTTAATTTAAAATGTTAATAAAAAGTACTTATTTTGGTTCTAGAGAGTAGAAGTCTTCTAATACTATATATATATATCCTAAAATTGTTTTAATTATTTATGTTTTTCTTACATGTGGTTTATTTTTACATTTCAATTTAGTTTTTTAACCTCCTTGTTTAGAAAATATGAAAGAGTTTTAATACGTAGCACATTTGATTTCAATAACATAAATTTATATGCATCTCCATCCATTTGTAGCCTTCTTCAACACTATGTAATCTTACAAATAGTATGAAAAAAGAAAACACTATAGTTTCCATATCATATTACAATTAGACATGAATATAAGAACCCCTAAATGATTTTCATCATCTAGCAAAAGCGCAGATTATTTGTTCATTGTATGGTGATTTAATAATAAGGTGAAAGAAATTTTGTTTAGGACTTAGCAAAATAATCTCATTCAATTAAATTTATGTACATGCATACAAACATATACATATAGAGTAACATAGAAAGAGTTGAAATAAGTGTAAAAAATTCTAAGATTGCAATATAAGATTAAAAAATATTATGTCACTGCATGTCTACATATGTATTTTTTTAATGTCCCTGCCTCACCCACATTGTTACCAAGACAATTATATTATAATTTTATGTTCCTTATATAGCTTAAGAATATCCATGAGATTTGAAACTCTTAATCCATCCTAGAATAATAATGTCATTGAAATATTACATCAAAATTTTGTGCCTTGGAAGGATAAATGACCTCAAAAAATGAATATAATAAATATATGGAGAGCATCATTTAGACTACACACCTTATATTTTTATTTCCCATCATACTTAGTTTTAACATTCAAATTGAAATCATATTTTTCAAAGCATCCAATAAAGGTTATACAACCTTCATAACTACTATTTCTTAGACAAATTAATAAAAAATAGACGATGCACATAAAAAAAAAAATTTTAAATTCTAAATATTGTAGCTCTATATATATCAAAATTTAAAAATTTATAGTGTATAAGACTTATAATAAATAAATAATGGTCAAATATTTAATTTTTTTCTATCACTTTTAATTTAGAAATAAAATAATAAGTCTATACTACTATACAGCAGTGAGTGTAGTCGCAATAGTAACATATACGCCTAGTTGGATAGTACTATAACATAGCACATGATCAACAAAGCCCAATACATAATCTGAGATACAAAAAGATACATGTATTATAGTGAGTACTCATTAAAGTTTATATCTACCCATGTAATCCATCCTATCTCACCCTCCAAAATCTTAAAAATTTGTCATCATCTATATTCTAATTATAGGGGTGGTCTACCACTATAGCAACATGTATCCTTGGGATGCCTACAAGAGGAATATTTACAATTGGACGTTCTTTATCTAGTCTTTCTATATCTCTTTTATCTTTAATTTTAGCCATTAAATTGTGCAAGGAAACTTGAAAGAGAATGTGTCTAGGATCCTTTCTGGTCTAGGAGTATCCACGGTAAATTTTTGACCTAAAGTTTCTCACCATTCCATCACTAAGGAGATCCTTAAATTTCTTTTCATTTATCCTCAAGGTCAGAATCACCTACATAACAATGTTATTATAAATGTCTCTCTATAAAGACTAAGTAAGATTCCTATCTCTATCAACAAATATATTATCGTTATGTAATTTCCAAATAAGCCATAGTACCCGAGTGAAAAAGTAAGACTAAAAGATATTCGAATATTTATTAAGGCTTAGAATATAAATAGATAGCACTTTATTCACACTAAAACTTCCACTAACATATACACCAAAGAGGCCCCACATTTCTCTGGCAAAGAAACAATTTAAAATTAAATGAAAAATATATTCATGTAGTTTATGGAATGAGAACATATTAGATTCCCCGTTGGGTAGTTTAACTGGTAACTTTTGTAAGACAAGTCACCATATGAAGCATTATTTCTTAGGTTGAATCAATTTGTTTAATAGGTTTTCAAAGAGTTATTTCCATTCATCAAATTCAAGGGTAAGATTCCAACAAGAATTGTCTTGGTTTTTATCACATTGTCATCAACAAGGAGGTTGTATTTGTATTTGGATTTGATACTAAACAAGGGGGATACATCCAGCCATGAGTACAAGGTCATTCTTGAATCATCAAAATCATACTTCCTAGGGAGAGATAGATAATTTCATGCCTCTCTCAAATTGATTATGTTCACCATTGAGAGTGTGGTATATCATATCTTTGCCTTATATCTAGCCAACACATTAGGTCAGCATTATGTATGATATATGCAAAGTATTATAGGCCTTTGGGTTCTTATCTTATTGTAGACCATCCTTGTAGTAGGGAAAGTGGTTTATTTTTGTGCTTCAAGTTCTAGCAAATAGACCTTTCATTACACACCAAATTGTTAACTGAAATAAACTTATTTCCTAAGACTAAATGTCTCACATTCTTCTAAACCTTCTAAATATATTGGAAAAATGAAGATCCTTTAACATTTAATTGGATGAAACCATCCATAAGATCGCTTAGGTGTAGCACCTTCTAGGAGCTACAAATGACTTGGACATCTCTACTAATGCTATGTCTGATTAATACTTTTAAGAGATCTTCACCCTATGTTGCATTTCTATCAACTTAGTAGCTAATGAGTGACCTTGTATTATCATTTTCTTTAGTCCTAATCCAACTCTTCTTATACTCATGGTGCACAAATTCCAATTAACCATATTACTCTTTTTCTTCCCCTTACCACCTAACCTCGGATAAACTCTAATTTATTTTTTAATATAATTGAACTGATAATGGTTGAAGAGCCAGGAAGAAGCATATTAAATAGTGTAAGATGATAATATCTTCTAACATGCCTCAAATATACTAAGAAATGAGAGATATTTGTTATCATTCTTTCCAATATTCTTGTTAATCTTCCCCTTAATCCATTCCCAGATATTCTTCAGATTCATGTAAATGGAGAATTGGATACAAAAGTATCTAACTTGATAGTTGGGACCTCCCCATCTCAAAGAAAATATTCCACACCATATAGGGGTTTTCATCCCATCCTAGTAGAACATATTTCTGAATAGGGATTTTACTCCTACATGCATTGCAGAATAAATCAGTTTTAGGCATTAGTATATTTGAGTTACCTTCTAGTTTGATGAGAATAGAAGTTTCATTGGAAAACTATAAATTAGTTAAATCTTCCCCATTGGAGAGCTCAATACCTTTAATTATGGGGGATAATTAACTATCTCTTAACAAAAAATACAAGGTGTTAAGAGAAATAATAAAATACATAGGGGTTATAGGGAACCCTTACGGTCTGATAGATATTGACACATCAAAATGATTTGATCTTATACCATTCACTAAATCACCCATGCCTTAGTATGACACATTAATGCCTATACCATTTGGCAGATCTTTTGGGAAATTCCAAACATTATAGCATCATAAACATGAATTTGCATTCAATCCTATCATAGGCCTTTTCATAGTTGAGCAACATCATGTATTCTTATTAGTAAGAGTTCTTTTCCC
This sequence comes from Thuja plicata, assembly GCA_018584345.1. Taxonomy (NCBI): domain Eukaryota; kingdom Viridiplantae; phylum Streptophyta; class Pinopsida; order Cupressales; family Cupressaceae; genus Thuja; species Thuja plicata. Next base: position 702,010 of record MU223266.1, read on the forward strand.
ATCCCATCGATTCCTATCAAGTGATCATATTTTCAAGTATATACCTTCCTTTAACAAATCAATTTTGAGTGGGGTTATTTGGTCTTGGAAGGAAATTTTCTATCTTGTTTGCCTAAAATATGGCCAAAATTGTACAGGAAACATTTGTAGGTGTTATAGGTTTCCAGTATTTAATAAGATATTTTATCTCCATCTTTGGGTATGAGCTTGATCATCCCACTTTTACATAAAATCCTAGTGATCTCTAATTAATAGCTTATGAATAAACCTGATGCAATTCTTCCCCTATCTACTTAATATTCTTCTTGTAAAATTCCACAAGTAGACCATAAGGCCTTGGAGCCTTTTCATTTTTAATAGATAAGATTTATTTGATAATATCCTCCACTTAGATATCTTTATCTAGTGCCACAACCTCTTTAGAACTAACTCTCATAGGGTTAATACTTTTGATTTTATTTCTAGCTCTCTGAATATTCACGCCATCAGACTCTAAGGTAAATGGTTTATTGGAAAACTGGGAAAAATATTTTAGACTATCTACTTGATAAATTATTTTATTTCCATCTTCCCACGGAGTGTCAATTCTGTCTTTTTCTTCTTTACTCCTAAGTATTTGAAAAAAAAAAATTGGACCCTTTGTCTCCTTGTCTAACCCAACTCACTCTAGTCATAGTCTTATCTCCTTAGGTTTTAATGCTTTGCAATCTTCTCAAGGAGACTCTAGCATTTGTGATGGATTCCTGAGCCTCTTGATTAAACATGTTACTCCAAAGGATTTCATCAAGAACAACTAGCTCTTTTTGAAGATCTATCTCTAAGCTTCTATTATCTCTGGCAATTTTCCCACCGACCACTTGAAATAGGGTTTTCCATCTATGAATATTTGACACCCATCTATCAATCATACTATCAAAATTAATTTTCCACTTATTGAACTCTCAAACAATGTTAATTTCCCTCACCACATATTCATAATCCAATAGGCTAGAATTAAGAGAAAAAAACATATGTTTTCCCTCTTGCGATAGGAAGGGAGTCAGTGTAGAAAGACATACTCCATAATAGGGTGGTGATTAGATAGTGTATAAGGAATCACCTTTACAACATGGCCTCATATTTATTTCTTGAAGATGAAAACATCCTTACTCGCATAGAACTTGTCCAACCTTTAGTATATCCTTCGCCCTCCCTACTAGAAGTTACAAAAAGTGTTTCATATACCTTTTTTCAAGTTTTTAGCCAACAAGAGGATCAAACAACCTATAATATTTCATCATCGTGTACTAGTAGAATTTCTCACATCCTTCCCACTACAATCTCCATCCTCTAATTTTTTCTAGTACCCTTTTGACCATATTAAAGTCCCCTCCCATAATCTATGAGATAACATCTAATTTAAACATTCACTTCCACAACTCCACCCTATGTCTATGGTCATTCATGGCATATACATAGAACATCTAGAATTCCAACTCCTTATCATTAACGATGACCCACACAAGTCTATTACAAGGTGAGATACCCCACCTAGTAACTTACTTGAAATATTTAGGTCTAATTAAGACATCCTCCCTTCTTTTCATCTAGCATGACTGATAGATTATTTATAGCGTCTCTCCATATATATTTCATATTGATATCAATATTGAAATGGGAAACTTTAATCTCTTGAACAAAAAGAACATCTATATTCTTGTTCACCAATAATAATATTTTAATAATTAATTTTCTTTCTGGGGACTCAATTCCTATGACATTCCATGATGTACATCTAGAATCTACGAGAAATATTAGGGGTTGGTATCCATTGGGTCCTTTAAACTGAAGTAGCATGTCGATAATTACCCTTTTGGGATCTTAAAATCTTTCTTTCTTGTCACATACCCATTGGGCCACTCTCTCTTCCTCTTAACTCTAGATAGAGTAGTCTACTCACCTTTAGGAGGAAGTTCAATGGTATTCTTTTATAATTTATTATACTTAACCTTCCTTCTAGTCTTATGAACTGATGGGACATTATCTTTTTCAACATCCACACTTGCCTCCTGACTATTATTAATGAGGATAATAGCCCAGTACTTAATTTAAGTATTTTCTAATCTATCCAATCAAGGATTCGTAGTATAATTATTCTTATTATCTCTTTTCTTAATTCCAACATCATCTCCTACAAATGCAAGAGGGATTTTTTTGGTAATAAGGGTCAATTATAGTCTCCGAGGTTAGGTGAGATTCGAGGCAGTGACACCAACATGTATCACAATTGCTGAATATTTTAAGAGAAAATCATTTGATTCATAAGAGGATTTAATGGAATCAAGTTCTTCTACTTATATATCATTTGGATCCAATACATTACGCATATCCTTTCTATATAAATCTTTATCCTTAACAATCTCCAAGCCACAGCTAATATCAATGACCTCACAACAAATCGGTGGCATAACATCCTTGGGCAAGATGATGGAGGGATCAAAAATTTGAGAAGATCTAGGAAAAGCTTTCTAGGCCTTTTTAAATAGGTAATCATGCATCAATATATTTTTTTATCCTTAGTCTCATCTCATATATTTTTATTTGTTTTATCTATGACCAATTATTGGAGATTGATCCTTCTATTTTTTGGTTGATAATTCTCGTCATCATAATATTAAAAAAAGGCCTTCTTGACATTAGGTATTTCTTGCACCCTATCGGTGCCTAATTTTTCCACAAATTTGAAATTCAAGGTGTCCTTTAGTGGCTATTTTCTCATATTGATAGCAGTTTACAACCCTTGAAGTTTTTTGTTGATGAACTCCTTATTGGAAGTACAATCAGAGTCTGTGGTATGAGGGGGATGTTCTGGTGGATACTAGAATTAGGCTCACCATACAACGTAAAATGGATTTTATAAAAATGTGAGGCTTGTCTTTCAGCCTAGGTTTATAGTTTCTACTTCTACGAAGAGGAAATTTATACCTCATGCACGACCCTCTTTCCTATACAAGAAACAAGAATTAATGTTACCTAGGTGTATAATGGGAAAAGAGAAAACATTTCTTTTCAGGTCAAATTGTATTTTATCTCAAACATTAAAACTTGGGTTTTAAGATCAAAACCATGGCATCTGTATCTGGTAATAGGGAAGTGAATTCATCCACTTTAATGATAGAACAAATTTTTTCCATGGTTTTAGGAATGGGGTTTCATAGGAACAGAGGAATATTAAAAATTTTCATGCATCTAGGGAAAGACAAGGATACCACCTCTTCATTTATTGTATTAGGAGACCATGCAATGACCCTAAAACAATAGTTGGCTATACTCCATAACTTTTTCTTAACAACACTCTTTTTACTATTAGGGTTAATGAAGAAAATGAGAAACAATCCCTTCTACAACATTTTGCAATAAGAGTATTGAAACCCTAATCTCTTACACCAATAATTTTGGAACCAATTATTTATAAACTTTATGGAAGGAAGCCTAGAAGTATCCTGAGGCACTATATAAATAGCCACATCACTAAGCCTATATTTTTATGCGTTAACAATTGTAACCATCTAAAATTTAGATTTGAAAACAATAGGAGATGGAACAGAGTGAAACTTACCTCCCATTATTCCATCATTTCGATTGGTAGATTGTAGAGGAGAGCCCTACAACTCAAACTTAGCCCCTTCTGGTAGTTCTCGATTGTCCACAACTTCTTTCTTAAATTACTTAAGCCTACTTTCACTGGGTGTAGAAGAAATGTAATCCTCGTGTTGGTGTTTTAAACTTATGTTGTTCTTTGTAGTCTACCAATATAGCTATAGATAGATTTTAAAGAGTAGTTAATTCCAAATATGAGAAATCTAAGTTAATTGGACAAACTATGCGGACCATACTGCACTCTACACTTTTGGTTTTTCTAGAACAAGGTGAGTACACCTAATCCTACTCAATATACAACACTTTACAACTTTATCTAGATTTAGAATACCAAAAAATGATAAGAAAATATTGAATGAAACCACTCATTCATTAATTCTCAATTATCATAAATAACATACAACAACAACCATAAAACTTAAAAGTATTTTCAAGTAATTTTAAAAATTGCACAATATAGCCAAACCCAAATAAACATAAATCACTAAAGAGAGTACTAATCTCTGACCAGTGCCTTATCCATTAGGTAATATCTTATATGTAGACGCAGAATATAGAAACCAACTATTGTCAGAGATTCAATACCATAAATGCAACTAACCTAGACCCACACTCCTTATAAGATCCTTGTACATGCCAAAATGAGTCTATCTATTATTCAGAGAAATATTTTATTTGTATTAAGTATGAAGAATCATGTTCCTATATACAATTTGCTTCAAAATATACAACACTTCAATAATGGAAAAAACTTGAAAATTTATATTTCTATTATGAAACAATCTAATACCATATGTTATATTCGCTGACTCAAAAACTTGTATACAACTTGATAACTCTCTTTTCTCCAGCCCCTTCTAAATGATCTTGGAAATTATTTTATAGAGAAAGGATTTCAAAAATTTTAGATCATTTAGGAAAAATAAAAAAATGATGACGCATTATGAAAGACAAAATTACAACAAGACCAAAACCGAGTTGTTAGAAGATTTTAAAATCACTTTCTCATTGGGCCATAGGGCCTTTGTAACAACTTCAAAACTATTCTTCCTTTTCTAAATGTAAACTTTGTCTTCATTGTTTTATGTGCAAAATATATTTGCAATTGTTAACAACCTCGTGATGTTGAAGAATTTCCACCTGTTGAAATAACAATGGGTTGTTCCCACTTCTTTGATTCATCTGAAGTATACATGCCTTTCCATGCTGCAAACACCTCATCACTGGGATAAGAGAAGTTAACAATTAAAAGCTTCTTGATGTTTAACTCATCTCATTCTATCTTCATTCATTCAACTTCCTTTCTCCAAAATCCAAAATGAGATTTGGAATTTTAAACTATCTCCATGGTCTGAAAAAACAATATAGTACTCTCAAGGTTTATGAAGCTATTTAGTCTCACAGACAGTTCACCATCGATCTCTTCCATCCATTTTCCCTTATTCTTCAATTTACCATTCTTCTTGAAAATGTTCAAAAATATCTTAAAACAAATTGTGGAGTATTCCCTCCTTAATACCATTTCTCTTCTTTGGATGCTAACTCTTCTTATTTAAAATTATAACAAGATTTTAACAAACTTGTAGGTATCCTTTATTGTTGCATCAACATTATCCTCAGTCGTAGATATAGAACAAAAGAATTTTAAATCTGATTTCCTCCTGATCCATTATCCAAAATTGGCTCTAGAGAAGCCTTATCCTCATCAAAATAATTTAGAATGCCAACTATTCTCTCCCCACTCAAATAAAGAATATTTGGCTCTATTCCCTCAAAAAATTGAAAAATTGTGTTCCTCACCTTCTCCTCATATACCTAATCCACTAGCGACTTTGCATTTTTGAACTTTTCAATTCCTCTTCTACGTTCTTTCTCTTAGCTTTTTTTTTTTTTTTTTTTCCAATCTAAGCTCTTCTTCTAAGTTATAACTAGAGGGAAAAGGGGAACCTCTATAATAGGACTAGAGGATGAAGGCTGGGCAAGATAATTTTAGATTACCCCTTGAGGAGATTGTTCAACTAATTACTGGCCTCTCAAGTGTGCAATTATCTTGTCTTTTTCAATAACCACTTTCATCTGATCATTGTAAGCTCTAAGAACAATTTCCATTTGAGCACTAAAATCTTAGTTTTCTTTATGCTCCATTTCTGCCACTTTCAAGTTGAACTTAGCAGTCTCTAAGACTACACTAGATGGTTCCACACCTCAAGTCTCTCCAACCTTCCTTATCATCGGGCTACAATAATAGTCACCCTTAACAGGTTCATTCATCTTTCTATTTTATTCTCTCTTAAGAGACCACATAGCCAGGGCAACATTATTGTCATTGAAAACCACCTCTTTGATGGCTCGTTCAACTACTTCCTTTGTGTCATGTCTAGGCTTTGTTTGCTTCCTCACAACATCAGACACAATTGCATCAATAATGTCCCATTCTAGAAGAATGAGGACTCATGCACTTCTGACCATTTCTCTTCCCTCTGCATGGGTTATTTTCTAAAATTTCCCTATCATTTATTGTTTCACTTTAGCCTCAATAACATCCATGTATTTATCTAGATTACCCTCTTTCCTTTTTTCCATGTCTCTTCAAACTGATTGATATGAACTCTCGAAAGGAAATATATAAAATCTCTAGCTTTTACAAAGCTATCATCTACTAAGAATTCATCACTAGCCTATTTGGTGATAGGGTCCACTTATTTTCTAGAAACATATCTATATTTAAGTCCATCTCATCTCTTTTGGGTGCTTTTGGTATCCCCTCTTGAATCTCTTGATGGGTTACACATATTTTCCCCATTCTTCCCATTTGTAGAAATTTCTCTTCTAATCTCTATTTATCAACATGTAATGTGGATTGAGAAGGAAAATACATGTCTCCCATCTATTGTGTATTTTCTTCCATTCTCAGTCTCTTTGGAGAAGGTTGGGACTCAAGATCAGTATCAATAGGTCTCTTCCTCTTTGAGGTGGAAGGATCCTCCACATATACTTTCTCCTTAATCCTCTTTGAGGAAGAAGACACATCTTGTATTTTATGAACCCTATGGGAAGTATTTCCCCTAGGCATCACAAAATTTTATCTTGATCTTTAGTGGAAATAATATTCCCCTAGTGGTACAAGTCTAGCAAATGCTGACTCTCTTAAGACAATTTTGGCTTTTTCAGGCTCAGACTTGATGACATCTTTCATCTAATTCAGAGTTTTCATAAATCCTTCAAAATACTTCATTAGAGTATCAATTTTCCTTTTAAAGGGCTTGAGTTCCCTCAATGGAACATAATCTTTGTCAAAATGTTGTATAAATTCAAGAGTCTTCTTGTACACTAGGAAATTTTCCTTCTTAATTTCATGTTCTTGCAATGTGATTTCATTCCTAATAATGTCTTTTGGAAAATTGAAATTGTGGTGCATTACGATGCACCTAGTTTTCTTCTTAAACATATCACTCAAAAAACCCTTAGGGTCAGCACACCTTTCCACTCACGTTTCTAGTTAAAAGGGATTCAAAACCTTATCCATGTGAACCCATCCACCCTTGGTAATAACAAAGTGGTGGGAAATAGTGATAGTGGGAAATATAGAAACCTTGTTCTTCCTAGTCAATCCAATCTCATGTAGACCACCAATCTATCTAGTTATCTCAGCAAGTCCAACCTTCAAAGGAACTTGGTAAGGAAGTAAATATGGAGTTCCCCTAAAACCATTTACTCTAAAAAAAAGTTGAAACTGGATACCAGATGATATCCCTCTGAGTTATGGACAATTTTGATGTCCGTAGCATAATGTTTTGGTCTTATAAAATATGGTAAAGCTTTTGGAATCCTAGGATTCTCAATAAACAAAAGGGCTCTAAGTGTTGATGCAAAGCATTTGTCAAAAAAACAAAGCTGACATCTTCTCTGTCCCAAGATAACTCAAACTCCACAATTGAACTGGCATTTCCTCACCATCCTTCATCTTCAAAAAATCCATTTCTTTTTCAAAATAATATGCACCTTTGTATAAAAAAAATGTGCATCAGCATTGAATACCATCCAAATGGTTTATCCACCTTTGACTTCTGAATAACAATTAGGTCATTGTGAAATAAATCAATAATAAAAGGTGTAAATTTTAAAATGATAGCAAGATGAGGGTAAAGGATCTGAACCATCATGAACATATAATGGAAAGGCATCATTGTTTCTACATCCTCTCCAAAAAATTCACAGAAGGCCCAATACATACCATTTGCCTTGAAATTGAAATAATCTAGTTTAAATGGCTCTAGGTTAATAGAACCCACTATACTCAATCCTCCAATCTTATCAAAATCTTCCCTCAAAGTTCCACTCCTGAGGAAATATCATTTATCTTTGTACACCTCCCTGAAAGATTCAAAATTTATTTCTTCAAGCTGGGCAGGTGGCTCACTCAAATGGAAAACATCACAAACTTCATTAGCAGTGATGCTTATCAGAGGATTAGTGGTGCAGGAGCACCTAGGAAAATCCCTAAATCTTATTAAAATTTTGGCTTGTACTGACCCTAGCCAAGTGAGTAGGTTTTAATTTGACCTTAGAAGTGTTGGATGATATCAGTTTTGGTTACTAATCATGTTGTTGATATTCATGTTTTGTCACTGATGTCAGCATATATTTCTCTGGAGAGGATAGTCTGGTTACTTGACTGGAAGAAGTGTACAGAAATTGTATAGATGATTCATAATGGTCAAATTTGGATTTATGCATAAGGATATGTGTTGACCTTATTCCTAAGGTCACTAGGCTTTATTTTGCATATTAAGGATGTGATAGTTGATTTGGTGACGTTTGGTTTATGGACTATAGATGTGATTCTGGACAGAGAAGGTCTCTCTATTTTGGGTATATCTTTCTGACAAAGATATTTCAGATGATGCAAGCTTATTGGTGGATAAATGACATATGTTGAAATAATTGGTTGATTTCAACTGTTGTTTGGTTACTAGTGACATCAATTATTGTCTGTATTTTGAAGAAGACCTATTTTCTGGCCGACTTCAGACATGTAGCGTGTAAATGAATTATGAGCGTGGATTGTGGATTTGGAAGCATAATTGATAGATTGTAAATTATTTTTACTTGTTATAGGTATCGTGTGTGTCTTAGAAAAGGGTTAAATAATTATTTGTATATTGGAAAGCCTTAATTGGAAAACCTAGTTAATTATTAGTGTATTAGGAAAGCTTAATTATCAAACCTAATGAATTATTGTAAGAGCGTATATATGAGTGATATTTTCTTTTGAAAATATGTGATAGAGATTAAAAGAGAAGAAGTGAAAGTTGTGAGGCTTGGTTAGCTACTAGATGTAAAGCAGAGTTTATGAGAAGAGTACTTCATTGGAACTGACCAAGCAAAGACAGTTGCTATCAGACAATTCATTGGATTGTATATTTGATTTATACACTTGTTTGGATTGTAAATCCTTGAGGGTTGCTTTAACCTTCTTTTGGAAGTGTGCCTTGGCAGCAAGCCTACTATCTCTTTTGAATCCTAACAGGGTCTGTCTCCTAACATAGACTATGTACTTTAATCTTGTAACAAGCTCCTAACAAGGATAAATCTTTTAATAGGAATACTATACTTTCAGTAAATTATTTATTGGTGTTAATTCCCACTAAGGTTTTACCTTTAACAGGGTTTCCTTGAAAAAAAATATTGTTTATAGTATTGGCATTTACTGTGTTATCATTTACATTTGCAGATTCGGTTTATAAAGTTTAAAGTTTAATAATCAATATCACAACTGATTCACCCTCCTTCTTAGTTGTATTGTGGACTTTTATTCCTAAAAAATGGTATCAAATATTTTGGTCCTTAGAGAGATTAAATTTTAAAAGCTTCAGGTGATCCTGAAGATGACTTACTACCGGAAAGATAGTCTGAAGTTTGATCCTAAAAACTTTGACAGTTGGCAGAACAAGATGAGAACACATTTGCTATGTCTGGGAATTGATTACTGGATGATCACAAAGAAGAATTAAAAAATAATGACAGGGAATTAATTAGAGAAGGCTACTGAAGATTAGAAGAAGTTATTTTCATGTAATATGGTTGCGATGGAATCTTTGATCATCTAACTTTTAGAAGGATAATTAACTAAAGTAAAGGACTTGGATTCTGTACATGAGATCTGGTCAAGATTAGAAGCATTGTATATTGCAGACAAGTTTACTAAGTAGGAAAAGCTACAAAAATGGAAGACAAAGATGGAATCACTAAAGATGAGATAAGATGAGAGCATTAGGGCATATGGACAGAGAATTACTAAGGTGTTTACTAGTATTAGAACCTCTAGAGGTACTTATAGTGAGAAAGAAGTGATTGCAAAGACACTCAAATCTTTTACACCTGCATATAGAACCAAAGTACAAGATATAGAGGAGATTATACCTTTGACACCAAACTTTACCAGAGAGATGTTGATTGGAAAGTTAACTACATTTGAGGCAACAGAATTGGGAGACACTTTACCTAAAGTTGTCTCAGCATTCAAGGCAACCGTGCACAAGAACAAAAAGACCTTATCTTGAAATGCAAGCACTAATAGTAATGATCTAAGAGAAGAACTTGGTGCCTATGAATATGAATGGGAATAGATATAGGAATAAGAAAGAAATCTAGATGAAGTTGTGGCACTGATTTCTAGAAGAGAAAAGAGAGGTAAGGGAAACTTTGAAGGAAAATTACCTTTGAAATGATTTTCATGTAACAAGATTAATCATTTTGCATCTAGATGTCCTACAAGAGTTCCAAAGCACAAACCTACATTTTCCAAGTCTAAGTATTCAAAAGATAAGGAATTTTACTATGCTAGTGAGGGTATATCTGATGATGTTGATGGTGACTATGATGAAATTGGATTTATTTCTATGAAGGATTATAAACCTATACATGAATAAAAATCCTTAGTATCCTGAGTTGAAAATAAATTTGAATGGGTTATAGAAAGTGGTTGTTCACACCATATGACTAGAGATAAAAACAAGTTTGTTAGTTTGAAAAGACATGATGGTGGTGTTCTCATATTTGGTGACAATACTCCTAAGCTTATTATTGGAGTCTGATCTACTTCTTTGGATGGAAAGACTAACACTGACAATGTATTACTTCTAGATGGACTTAAGAATAATATGTTGAGTATTGTGCAGTTAGTGGAAAAGGTTTATCAATTGAAATTCATTGATGGGAAATTCTCTATCAGAAGTAAATTAGGAGACTTCATCACATCTGGTACTAAATCAAGAGGTAATGTATTTGAATTGAACACATCTTAAGCTTCTTGTTTTATTGCGAAGGTTGATGACAGTTTGTTATGGCACTAAAGATTTTTGTCATGTTAACATTGTGAAGGCAAGTATGACAAAATAAGTAAGATATCTACCTAAGATTGTAAACCCATCTAACACTATGTGTAGAGAGTGTGATGTGGGTAAGTAGACTAGAGGCACATTCAAAAGAAAAGCTTATTCAGAAAAAAGGATGTTGGATCTGGTACATAAATATCTGTGTGGTGAACATGAGCAACATCATACTATGGTTAAAGGTGCTTTATACTATTTGTTGATGAATTTTCTAGAATTATGTGGGTTACTTACTTAAGAGATAAATCTGAAGCATTTGAAAAATTCAAGTTATTTAAATCAAAAGTTGAGAATGAATCTGGTTTGAAGATAAAGTGTTAGACATCAGACAAAGGAGAAGAGTTTACATCAGAGCTATTTAATAAATACTGTAAAGAACAAGGAATATATAGACAAACATCAGCCCCTAGAACTCCACAATAGAATGGGATAGAAAAGTGAAGAAATATAACTATATTAAATGCAGAAAGGACTATGTTTCTGGAAGGAAATGTGTCACATGTTCACTGGAGAGAAGTAGTTGGGACTACTGTGTGCAGATTGAACAAAATTCAGATAAGAGAAGGTACAAATAAGACTCCTTATGAATTATGGTTTGATCATACACCTACTATAAAATATTTCAAAATATTTGGTAGTAAATGTTATTTCAAGAGCGATGATGAGATAGGCAAGTTCGATGCTAGAAGTGATGAAGGAATCTTTCTTGGTTATTCCACTAAGAGTAAAGCATATAAATGTTTCAATCTGAGATTGAGAAAGTTGATTGAAAGCGCCAATGTGAGGATAGATGAAAATTTGTAGATTTGTGAAAGGATGTATTCCTGTGGTCAGATTACAGAAGTGAAAGAGGTGACTGTTGAACCTGAATAATCTTTGATGATTGCCAATGAGATTGAATATTAACAAACTGATCCTACTGAGACATTGAAGATACCAAGGTATGTTAAAAAGAACCATCCTAAAGATCAAATTATTAGAGATGAAAATAATGGCATGATGACTAGATCTACATCTAGAGCTAGAGATGAGATATATTTGATTTCTCAAGTTGAATCGAAGGTTACCGATGAAGAATGTAGGGATGAATCTTGGACTAAAGCAATGGAAGAAGAAATTGAACATATAAATAAAAACAATACTTGAGAAGTGGTTCGAAGACCTAAGAACAAGAACATGATTGGTATAAAACAGGTTTTGAAAAATAAGATGGATAAGGAAGGAACATTAGTAAGAAGCAAAGAAAGACTAGTATGTAAAGGCTACTCACAAAAAAGAAGGCATAGACTATGAATAAATATTTTCTCCTATTGCGAGATTGGAAGCTGTGAGATTATTTATTTCTTATGCTACACATAAAAACTTTAAGGTTTATCAGATGGATGTGAAGTCAACATTCTTGAATGGTGATCTAGATGAAGAAGTTTACATTGAGAAACCTGATGGTTTTCCATTGATAGATGATGAAAACATGGTTTGCAGATTGAAGAAGGCACTATATGGGATGAAACAGGCACCAAGAGAATGGTATGCAAGAGTGGAAAAATATCTACTTCTTCTTGGTTTTAGAAAAGGTAATGTAGATAGTAATTTATATTTGAGAACTAATGAAGATGGAATATTGATTATAGAAGTTTTTGTTGATGATATCATTTTTGGAGGCAATGATAAGATGAGTAAGAATTTTTGTATAGAAATGGAAAATGAATTTGAAATGTCAATGATTGGTGAGATGGAATTTTTTCTTGGTTTACAAATTAATCAGAGTAAGAATGACATTTTTATATCTCAAACTAAGTATCTTAAGGAAATGTTGAAAAAGTTTGGAATGGAAGATTGTAAACCTGTTGGCACACCTATGGTGACTGGAAAAAAACTAACTAATAGTGATGAGACTCAAAGTATTGTTTAGACTAAGTATAGATCGATAATTGGAGGTCTACCATATCTAAGGCACACCAGACAAGATATTACCAATGTAGCTAGAATTGTGGCTAGATATCAGGTAGATCTTAAAGAGACACATTTTTCTGTTGTGAAAAGAATTTTTAGATATCTGAAAGGGACAACAAAATATGGACTTTAGTATGAAAAATTAGAAGATTTTACTTTGCAGGCTTATACTGATGCTTATTGGGCAGGTAATATGGATGAAAGTAAGAGTACAAATGGTTGTGCATTTTTCCTTGGAAAAAGATTGGTTTATTGGTTCAGCAAGAATCAGAACTGTATTTCTCAATCTACTGTTGAGTTAGAGCATGTTGTTGTTGTAATAAACTATACACAAGTTGTTTGGATGAAACAAATGTTGAAGGACATTGGAATAATTTTCAAAGAACCAGTGGTTATTCATTGGGATAACACTAGCACAGTGAATGTGTCAAAGAATCCTATAATGCATTTAGAGACTAAACATATTTATATTAAGTATAATTTCTTGAGGGAGAAGCTAGCAAGATTACTGGTGGATAGCCGACATATGTTGAAATAATGGGTTGATTTCGATTGTTTTTTGGTTACTAGTGACGTGAGTTGTTGCATGTATTCGCAAGGAGACCTATTTGCTAGACGACTTCAGACATCTAATGTGTAAAATGAATTGTGTGTGTGGATTGCAGATCTAGAAGCATAATTGATGGATTTTAAATGATGTTTACTTGTTATAGGTACCATGTGTATCTTAGCAAGGGGTTAAATAATTATTTGTATATTGGAAAGCCTTAATTGGCCAACCTAATTAGTTATTTGTGTATTAGGAAAGATTAAATGGCTGACCTAATGAATTATTGTAAGAGAGTATATATGAGTGATATTTTCTTTTGAAAAACATGTGACAGAGATTAAAAGAGAAGAGGACGTGAAATCTACGAGGCTTGTTTTGTTGTTGGATGTAGAGAAGAGTTTATGAGAAGAGTACTTCATTGGAACTAACCAAGAAAAGATAGTTGCTATTACACATTTCACTGGATTGTGTATTTTCTTTATACACTTGTTCAGATTATAAATCCTTGAGGGTGGATTTAACCTTCTTTGGGTAGTGAGCCTACTATTTCTTTTGACTCCTGACAGGGTCTGTCTCCTAACATGGATTATGTACTCTAATGTTACAACAAGCTCCTAATAGGGTTAAATCTTTTACCAGGGATACTATACTCTCAATACATTATTTTTGGGTGTTAATTCCCACCATGGGTTTACCTTTAACATGGTTTCCTCGACAACAAATATTATGTTATGGTGTTGGCCTTTACTGTGTTATCATTTACATTTGTAGATTTGGTTTATAAAGTTTAAAGTTTGATAATATATATCACAAATGATTCATCCCCCCCCCCTCTCAGTTGTCTTGTCGACTATTATTCCTAACAATAAGGTCTTACAAAGTGTGTTTCTATTTGGATTAGACTAGGCTCAATCCAACGTAGATGTTTATTGCTTTCTAGTTGTTAGAGCTAGATTAAACCTGAGGTAGGAAAATGGGTGTAAATATGCCTAAAATACTTTAAGGATTAGGAAAGAATAGAATAGTGCCAAACATGGTTCCTAGAATATTTCTACACCATTCTAGGTCAAATAGAGACCCTTAGCTACAATTTTGCAAGAAAAAGTAATGTTGTCATAATGTTAATTGACAACATTTTGACAACTTTTAATGTTACATGACAACAAATCGCAAAAATGGATCCCTTTCAAGGAAAAATGATGGATAGTTTCCATAATGACATAGAATCATGGGCATGGTATGTTAAGGCAAAATGGATCCCATTTCCCAAGGCATTGAGTGGAGAAGTCTAATTTTGGAATTGAATGAAAGCTCCGTGTTCTGGTTTTCAATAATAGTCAAGTTCCATTATGTTTATGAGTTATTGTATGGATTGATTTGCAAGAGTTAGTGTTTGTTCTATGCATTATAGAAAATTTTAAGTACTTTATGTTGCGTAGTATAGTAATTTTGAGTTCATTTGTTTAGCTTTTGTAAATTGTTTTGTAGACTATGTAGTTGCTAGAGTAGACAGTGTGGTTTTTAGTTTCATGGCTCCCCCATAGAATGCAATAGAGGAAATTAAATGGGTTTGGATGAGTATAGTAGGGGAACCTCTATATAGTATATATATGCAAGTAGGAATCTATAGGATTGAGTTTTTTATTTTTAAGGTCATGCCCCAGGTGAACATAGGGTGTCTGGTTAGAGGTTTGACATGAAATAATAGTGCATGATTGCAGGGTAAAAATTCAAGGAGTGAAACCAAGGGTGGTTTCATATGCACAAAGGTCATATAGAAACCTCTTAATAAGATTGAGCATTGAACAATCCATCTTGATACATTTTTTAGGATAAATTAGAGGATTGCACAAATATAGGCCAATTATCCCTATTAAGCCTACATTTCAGGAAGCCACTATATGAAGGACATAGGAATCTAAGACTAAAATATATTAAAGATATTGGAAAATGGTATATGGATCTCAAGTTAGTTTTTGGGCTTATTTGGAAGTTTGGAGAAAGAATTGAGAAAAAACCCTCTATATAGGGCTAATTGAGCAATTAGGCCTATTAGGACCAAAAACATAGTCAGTCTTGAACTCGATTGATTAACTCTTGATGTCTCATTCCAATGGAGTCATATGGATGTCAAATGATTTTTTAAATAATGGATACACCTCATGAAACACTTGTGAATATTTTTTGAAGAGTTTGCACTTGTAGTCATCCAAGAAAGAGTGAAGAGTTGAAGTAACCTTAACATTAGTGATCCCTCAAGGTGAGGCACAAAGAGACTAACTCTTAGAGTGGATTTAGGATAGTCTTAGGATAGAAGATAAAAGACTATTAAGGTCCTAAAAGTAATCTTGGGATCTAGGGAAGGATAGGCTAAGTAAAGTCCTAGATAACTGATTGTGCAAGCACACCTTGGAGAATCTCTATCAGATTAGTATTAGAGCATTGTTGATCAGGCTTGTGGTGAATGTTCCAAACAGAAGAGTCAGTAGGATATTTTACAATGGTGACAAATATAGAGGTGGAAAGGAAGGTAGATGAGAAATAAGAAGAGAATAGATTGCTCAAAGAGATATTGGCACAATTGGAACACAAGGTGGACCAAGTGGAAGAAAATACTGAAGAAGTAAAGGATAATGTTAAAGGGAAAGGCAAGGAGATTGAAATAGATGAAGAAGTACCTGAAGCTGACCCTATCCTCATAAAGGAACCATTCTAAAAGGCACTAAAGTCTTTGAGTGGTAAAGCACTAGAAGGAGTTTCTATCTTTAGTGGAGATATGGAACCAGAGATAGTCCTATATTGGATAAAGGGACTAGAGAAATAGTTTGAATGTGATGGCATTAATGAAGCTCAGAGGGCTAAAGTTGCTAAGGCCAGACTTAGAGGGTCTGCACCCACTTGGTGGAAATTTATCCAAGATGAGAGAGATAAGGAAGGAAAGAATCCTATCGCTAAATGGAAGGCTATGGTTGCAAAAATAAGAGATGCTTATGTTCCCAAGGATTTTGAAATCCAACTGCATAAAAGAAGACAAAGTCTAAGATAGAAGGTCTTAGATGTGAACTGCTATACTGAAGAATTTTCGAAATTATGTATAAGGTCACAAGTTGTAGAAGAAGAGAAGGTGAAGGTAGCTAGATACCTTAATGGTCTCAAGTGGAATATACAATATGAAATGATTCTTTTGACTCCTGATACTAGTAAAAAAATCTACCAAATTGCAATAAGGATAGAAGAGAAGCTAAGGAAGAAAAAAAATTCAAGCACCAACATAGGTAGAGGAAAAGGAAGAGACAATAGAGAATAGAGAGGTAGATATGGTGGAAGAAGTTGTGAAACAAAGAGTCAAGGAGAGACCAAACTTACTAAGAAACAAGAAGGAAATTCAAGTAGTGCAAACTCCAATAAAGGAAGGAACTCTAATTATAGAGGAAGAAGCAATAACCAAGGAAGAAGTAACTATTTTGAAAACATGAAATGTTACAACTACAACCACATGGGAAACCATACATATAGATCTCAAAAGAAAGGCTCTACTTCTCATCAAGGTGACAAGAGGGTAAACTATGTTCAAGAGGAGACTAGTGGTGGAAGTAAACACCCTGAGGTACCCCTAGAGTTAGAAGGAGATAACTTGATGATGAGAAGGAATTTAATCAATGAGCTAGTGAAAGAGGAACCTAGTCAAAGGAGATCATTTTATGCAGAGTAATCATAGGCTCAGGGTCTAATGACAATATAGTTTCAAAAGAAGCAGTCAACAAGTTGAAGTTTGCTGAGTCATAATAGGCTTAGGGTCTAATGACAATATAGTGTCAAAAGAAGCAGTCAACAAATTGAAAATGAAGAGGATGACTCATACCAACCCATACAAAGTCACTTGGTTGAACAAAGGACATATCCTTGTGAATGAACAAGCATGGGTGGACTTCTCCATTGGGAGATACAAAGATAAGGTGTTGTGTGATTTCCTACCTATGGATGCATGTCACCTAATCCTTGGAAGGCCATGGAAATTTTACAGAGAGGCCATGCATGATGGAGCAAATAATTCTTATTCTTTCAAGAAGGACAATGTGATATTCAAAATATAGTCACTATTAGAGGATGGAGAGATGAAGTCATCAGACCCCAATGTTCTTATGTTCAGTAAGAAGGAGTTCATAGAAGCCTTAGAAGAAGGAGAGGGACTTGGTTCTACACTTGTGTTGAAGCCAAAAGAAGAAAGTGTTGACAATGTAGTCAAGAAGATAGAATTGCCTAAGGAAGTGTAGGAGATGTGTTAGAAGTATGAAGGCATTGTAAGTGATGGAAACCATTAACCGTACCCCCTAAAATATTTGTAAGTCATCAAATTGAATTTATCCTAGGAGCTACACTTCCTAATAAGGAAGCTTATAAAATGACTCCTCAACAAAATGAGGAAATAGCTATGCAAATCAAAGATCTCCTAAGGAAAGGTCTCATTAGGAAAAATATTATCCCTTGTGTCGTACCCACTATCTTAGCACGCAAAAAGGGAGGAACTTGGAGGCTATGTAATAAATCAAGGGAAATAAGCCAGATTACCATTAGGTATAGGTTCCTTAACCCTAGGATAGAAAACCTAATTATGGTCTATCTAGGAGAAGCACAATTTTTCACAAAGATTGACTTAAAGAGTGGATACCTCCAAATCATAGTAAATGAGGGAGATGAATGGAAAAAAACCTTCAAAACCATAGAAGGTTTGTATGAATGGCTTGTGACTCCATGTGGGCTATCCAATTCCACCTTCTACATTCGTGAGATTAATGAATGAAGTCCTTAAAGAATAAATAGGAAAATTTGTGAGAGTGTATCTAGATGATATACTCATCTATAGTAAGACCAAAGAAGAACACCTCAAACATCTTGAGATAATTTTAAAGAAGCTTCATGAGGAGAATTTGATGGTAAACTAGGAGAAATATGAATTCATGAAACAAGAGCTAGTGTACCTTGGGTTTTTTTAATCTCAAAGCAATCTAAAGATGGATCCAAGTAAAGTGGAAGCCATTCTCAAATGGCTTACACCAAGGATAGAAACTGAGGTAAGAATTTTTCATGGTTTAGCTTAGTGTTATAGGAAGTTCATAAAGCAATTCAGTGTAATTTGTGCTCCTATGCTTTATACTATTAAAGCTGGAATGAAAACTAAGTTGCTGTGGAATGAGAAAGCTAACCATGGATTTGAGTTGTTGAAGAAGAATATTTATACTCATAAAATATTGATTTTTCCAAGCTTTGAGAAGTTGTTCAAAGTGGAAGGTGATGCTAGCAATGTGGCTATTGGTGCTATTTTGAGCCAAGAGGGAAGACCAATGACTTTCCATAGTGAAAATATAAGTGAAGCTAAGAAGAAGTACTATTCTTATTACCTAGAGATGTATGCTCTAGTCCAAGCACTGAGGAAGTGGAGAAACTACTTTCTTCCAAAGGAGTTTGTGGTCTTTCCATACAACCAAGCACCGAGTTTCCTAAATTCACAGGACAAGCTCAGTCCTAAACACATGAAGTGGGTAGAATATATGGAGACCTACACCTTCAACATCAAGCACAAGAAGGGATTGCAAAATAAGGTAGCATATGCCTTAAGTAGAACAACCCTAACTTTACAAGGGATACACCTATAAAGCATGGGTATTGAGAGTTTCAAAGACCTATATGCAAAAGATGAAGACTTTGCAGATATCTATAAGGTATGTCAAGAATACAAGAATCATTTTCATAGTGAATACTATGAATATACTTTAAAAAGTGATCTATTTTTTAAAGTAAGGCAATTATGTATTCCTAGAGGGTCTATAAGAGAAACTATGATTCAAGAGAAGCACAATGGTGCACTTAGTGGGCATTTTGGTGTGAGTAATACCCAAGAGTTAGTGTAGAGGTTTTACATTTGGCCTAAGATGAATTTGTACAATAGGAAGTATGTACAAAGTTGTGTTGGATGTTAGAAAGAAATAGGTACATCTTCTAAGGCATGCCTTTACCAACCTCTTCCCATTCCTAGTAGACCATGGGAATGCTTGAGAATGTATTTTTTCATAGGATTGGCAAAGACCAAACAAGGAATGGATAACATCTATGTGATTGAAGATAGATTCAGTAAGATGGCACACTTTATCTCATGCAAGAAAGGCCATGATGCAAGTCAAATAGCTCCTACTCTTAAAGGAGGTAGTCAAAATTCATGGGTTACCATTGGGTCTAGTATCAGGAAGAGACATAATTCATGGGCCATTTTTGGAAGACACTATGGAAAAAGTTAGGAACCAATTTGTCTTTTGGGTTTGCATATCACCCTCACACTGATGGTCAAACTGAGGTGGTAAATAAGAGTCTAGGTAACCTCCTAAGGTGCATAACTAAGGAGTATGGTCAAGCTTGGGACCAACTCATTGGACAGGAAGAGTATTCTTATAATGAGACTGTGAATAGGACTACTGGTAAGAGTCCTTTTGAGATAGTTTATGGGCTACACCCTAGAGACATATTTGATCTCAGAGATTTGGAGGATGGAGACAAGGGTAGTGGCTATATAGAAGATTTTGCACATTCAATGCAAGAGGTTCACAAGATAGTAATAAAGACGTTGACTAAAAATATAGAGAAGATAAAGAGCAAGGTGGATGAAATAAAAAGGGATGTCCACTTTCAGACGATTATTTTTTTGCACTAATTCTTTCACTTTTGAAGAATCATTAGTAGAATTATCAAGTTGTTTGAGAAAGTCCTGACAAACTACTCTTTCCTGATTATCTACTTTACCATTAAATTCCCTACATGGTGCCATCTTGGAACTAGGGTAACGTAACATAATAAAATAATGTAGACAAACCCTATGTTCTTCAAACCTCAACTTAAACCATCATTTTAGAATCATAGAATAAAGAAGAAACCAGACAGAACAAACTTACCAGCTTCACAAAATTCTAGCAAGCAGACCAAATACATTGCAATTCATCTTTGCTTTGCTTCTCTGAAAATTGTAACATTTGAAACATAAAATGGAACACTTTATAGTATAACCTCGCCAGAAATTTGTATTTATCATTGACAAGGTAGCCACACACTTTGTAATTACTTCTTCTCTTTCCAAAATCTATGGCTGAAATGGTAAAACCAAGCTTCTCACATCAAAACACTGAATTTAAATACAGTTGTAGATTTAAATCCATCTAAGCACATCGTGTAGTTTACAAAATTAAAAAAACTGTGGACCTCCACATCACAACCATAGTGGTGAAAGAAACTAATTAGTGAGCCACATTTCAACTCTACGTAGCACATTTGGTTCCACTTTACTCCTTTTCATCAACCTGGATAGGTGTCACTTAGACGTGATTTCACGATGAGTATCGTTGGCATAGTTTTAGTTAGTGGCATCATGCCTACCGTCAGATTAAATTTGATCTCATCTACCTTTAACTCCTTTGAAAACTTGGACCCACAATCTTAAGATGATACGTGTCATTCAATTGTGATCCTACAAGGACTAAAAATAGGTACAAATTTCCTTAGCGACATCATGCCAACTATTGGATCAACTTAAATCTGCTTGATGCTTTACCTTTTTACCCCACCAAGGCAATATCTCCTGATGGACACTTGTCATCTAAGCATGATCCCACAATTTATAAACAACAGACGTATTTTTTCCTAGGCATCACTCCTATTGTTTGAAAAAAAAGGTTGTCACTCATCTTTATGCTCCTTTTAGCCCAGCCAGGTCCTGCCAGTTACCACGCGTCGCATAGGTGTGATGCCTTAAATAATAACCTCCCTATATCTTTAGTTGATAAGATTTCTCCCACTATTAAAATAAAAGAGATCTAATTGAACCTTATCATTACCTCTAGCATTGAAGATGCTAGATCCACTATCTCAGATGGACACTTGTAATCATTCCATGATGCCTCTATGAGTATTTTTGGTGCATATTTTCTTAAAGGAATTACGCATGTCGTTGGATCGAAAGGAAGATGATTGACATCTTGTGATAAATAAAATACCACGGGGACTTTGGACTTAGGAAATTTAAAATGAAGACCCTGCTAGGACATATGACTTAGAAGGAAATGACCCTAATTATGATAACTTAAGACACATGATACAAAACAACTTAAGTAGATCCAAAAGTAACACCCAAAAATAAAAGATAAGGGAGACTTAGGTTATTTATAATAAAAGGTAACCAAGGGTTTGATAAAATGACAATTTAGGGCTTAAGGAAATTTAAATGAAGATGAAATCAAGGGAACACATAAAAGAATGATATAGAGACACTTACACCAGTGAATATTTTTGGAGTCCTAACACGTCGGGTGTAGAATTGCCCATTAAACACACAAGAATAAACCACTAATGGTGTGTAATTAAAGAAGCCAGTGTTAGGATGACCTCCCATGCATGGGGAAGGCCTCCTTAAGAAGTGTGGTTAGGATATAAGGTGGAAGTTCTAGAACCCAATATATAAGGTGGAAGTTCTAGAACCCAATATTAGCTTATAAAGAATCGGTCTACTCCAAATCCTCTATCATTATTTACTTAACAATATTTTTTTATTGTTTACAAAGAATTTCTCTAAATTTTTTATTTTTATTTTTTCTTTATTTTAATAGGAGACACAACACAATATAATTTCAAAGAGATACCCTTTTTCCTACTAATTTATTGTACATTTCTCTTATTTTTATACTTTACGAATCTTCACAACAAATCCTTGGAAAGAGTTTACTAGACTTGATTTTAGTTTGGCTGACAATAATTTGAACATTATATTACTTGTGGAATTTAATTAAATTCCTAAACCAAATTAATAAATAAAGATAATAAATGATCTCAATTTGAAAACATACTTTATAATATATTTAAATATCCTTTCTATATTTAGATGCAAGTGCCTCATTCTGAATTATAATTTACAAAATTTTGTCAAAAATTCATATAGTATTTATGGTCTTAGATTATTTATAAACTTATCAATTTCTCTATTGATAGCTAAATGATACTATTTTATTTGGAATCTATTCACATGTTAAATATTCTAATAGGAAAAATCAAAAGTAATTACCTATTTCTATTAAAATCATTGTTTCATTTTCGTTGAAAACTGAAAAGTGGATAAATTAAAAGTTTCTAGTAGTATGATATTACAATAAAATTATATTGTACAATCATTTTTCCTTAAAAAAAATATTTAACTTCTATTTCTCATTACAAATAGATTATTATTTAAATATTATTAAGTAGGAGATATTTTTCATTACTATATATAATAGTCTTATTTTAAATAGTATTTTAACTCCAACAATTCTTGTTTAACATACTCTTTTCAATTTTTAATTATATTATTTCCCTTTTTCCTCTTGATTCAACTAAATTTCTATTATATATTATATTTTTTCACATAAATTTTATCTAGAATTTCTTTACTTTATATTATTTATAGAAATTTTATTTAAACTTTTTTGAGTGCATCTCAAATTCAAATATCTTCAAAGGAAGTATTCGATTGTATCTATTATAAAATAAAACATCATTAAAATCCTCTATATAAGGACCAACTTGATTAATAGTAACTGATACAATTATTATTTGATTTAAACAAAAAATAATGAACTCCTAAGATGACTCCTTTCATTGTTCAGATTCCCTCTTTTACCTTGTAGCACTTGTTAGCACATGTAACTTTGAGTTAACTAATGCAACTTTTAGTTAGCTCACTGATTTATAGGGAAACTCTTCATTCACCTTATTTAGGTGGGTAAAAGTACGAAGCTGTGTCACACTTGAGGACCATTCTCGTAGTTTCGACCGAAATTGTTTCGGCCGAAACAGTTTTGGCCAAAATATTTTTGGCCGTACATATGTGGCACCATGTGGTGTCGATGTGGCAAAAAATGTCAAATCAGTTCCAGCCAAAACTGTCTATGTGGCATCCTATGTGGCAACCAAATAGGCAAAAATTTCAAAATTACAGAACTTCTCACTTAGACAACTGATTTCTTGATCAAAACTCAACCATTTTTAAAATCTAAATATAGCATTTTGTAGAGCTCAAAATCTAGATTACGGTGATATAATTTTTATTGTGTTTTGATTACACATAATACATTATAATTTGAAAAAACTCCAAGTAGGTATTTTAACATTGAAGAACACGCTCGTTCAAAAAAATTAAAAAAATAGCAAATCATGTTGGAAAAATTTACAACTTATATTTAACACTAGAGGAGAGAGTCCTCTTCAAGAATATATAATTTGTTTTGTATTTGGTTTAGATTTGCTAGGGCAAATGTGGAGGGAGAAAAAAACTGTTAATTTCAGGTAATTCCGACTTTGAATAGTTATAACAGACAAAATATATACCGAAAACCAATCTTTTTTTTTTTTATGCACTAGTTGTACATGTCATCTAAAACATATTCTGAAATCAGAGGAAAAAAAGATTATTTGCATATGTTTAGTTGGAGGGAACTAGACCCTGCATTTTCAGCATTTTTTGAGCAATTAAAAAATGGACTTCAAAAATTAAAAAACTAGGTCAAAGCTTATTCAAAAAAAATTTAAAAAATTATAGGCATAAACTACATCCAATTTTACACATTTTATTAGTTTACATCATTTTCAAATCCTAAACACAAATGCCACTTTTATGTCAATAAAGTTTAACAGTTTTGCATGTCGTGGTCTTCTTCCTTTGTAAAAGTGTGACACATGTTTGTACTTTTACCCAGGTGATCATGCTCTATCTCTCCTATGATAACTAAAGACAACTTGTACTTATCCTCCAAGATCTCTTAATAAATTTAGATCGTGTGATTATATATTCATTGTATTTTACACAGATCTACCATAATGATTAATTTAATTTCATTCTTTATGTTATATTTTTATTCTTTCTTTTATATATGCATGTTTATCTTTTTTTTAGCTAGATCTATATTGTGACGTGCACCTAGAGTTGTAAAATTCTATGGTACAAGTTTTCTTTAGTTATCTTATGAGAAATAGATCATGATAACCTAAATATGTTGAAAGAAGAGTCTCCTAATAAACCAAGAAGCTAGCTAAAAATTGCATTGACTAACATAAAGTTGCATGCGCTAATAGCACTAAGATGAATAATTAGTTTACAAATAAACTAGGCTGAGATGATGCACTAGTCTTTTAGATTCCATTTTCCTTTCTTTTTAAGTGCATGTCATAAAAATATGTTATAGTAGGATGATTCATTGATAACATGGATTATTTAACATTTACTAGACTATGTAAATACCTAGTTAATGTATGCCAATTTCATGTACAATTGTAATTGTAAAATCACTATACTTATAAGGTATCAAACGCCATCTAATATTCAAATTTGCTATAGACTTAACTAGATAGTAAATTTGAGTTTCATATACTTCTCTCTTACATACCATCTTCTACATCATATTTTCTTCTCTAGAGTTATATTTTGTTGGCTTGTGCAATCCAAACAGCTACATAATGGCTCTGACTCTAATATTATCTTTCTCCTTCAAATGAAAGTCTTTGTAACCGCTAGCTTTTGGACTTCTTGATTCCTATGGGTATCTTTAGTTGTAGAGATAACAAAGATAGTATTTTGGGATTTATGCCTGAGAAGTATTATAGCTGATTAGTCTTGAAGACTAATAAATGTAAACACTATGAGAATATACTAAAAACTGATAATCTGAACCTTTAAAGTGGATGTATCCTGAATAGGTGAACCACTATAAATAAATTCAATTCTTCTATCTTTGTTTTAAATGTTTGTTTTTCTATTTCTTATTTTATGTATTTCTTACAAATTGGAAATCAATAATTGGTATAAGAGATGGGAGAGTTTGATTTGATTCTCTGGAAATTGGTGAAGATTTCTCGGAGCCATGGATGAATTAGACAAATGGAAAATTGATAATTTTTCTAGGCGTAGTTTTCAGTTATGGAAAGTGCAGATGGAGTCATTACTGATTAAATATCACCCACATTGGAAGGAAAACCTAAGGGTCAAGGTTCTCTAATGAATGAAGAATGGGAGAAACTCGATTAGAAGGCACGACCAATGATTTTTCTATCACTCTCAAGAAATGTGATCTTCAATATTTTAGCAGAGAAGACAACTAAAGAGTTGTGGGATAAATTATCTTCATTGTATGAGATAGTGTCAGCATTGAACAAGGTTTTCATAATGAAAAAGTTATACAATCTGAAAAATGAAAGAAGGGGGAGTTATGTCTACTCACCTTAATGAGTTCAATACCTTAGTTTCTCAATTAATTTTAGTAGGTATAACATTAGAGGATGAAATGAAAGCTATTCTGTTGATATGTTAATTGCTAAATAGTTGGGAAGGGGTGTTCATTGAAGTTACCACTTCGGTGATTGCCCAAACAAAGTTAATATTTGATGAGGTTGCACCCACACCTATCAACAAAGACATGCACAACAAGAATCAAGAGGCTTTCTTTGGTGATGCCTTAACTACTGTGAGTACTAGCAATAGAGTTCTGAGTTAAGAAAGATGAAAAATAACAATAATGGAAGGTCAAAATCTACACACCGCTTAGAAACTAGAGAAAGGTACGGTAGATGTTTTTTTGTAGTAAACTGGGACATACAAAAAGCAATGTTGGGATTACAAAAAGGACCAAGATAAAGTGATCAATGATGCATTAAATACGACAACTCTTAAAGATGATCAAATTTTGGTTCTTGCACCTGGTGACATGAATGAAAGTTTGTGGGTCCTTGATTCTGGAGCCTCGTTCCATGCTACTCTATGTCAGAGTGCTTTCATGAGTTATCAAGAAGGTATGTTTGGTAATGTTTTTCATGGAGATAACAAAGAATGTGATATTTTTGGAAAGGGCGACATTTTATTATCACAAAAGAATGGTAGAAAATGGATTTTGAAAGATATATGACATGTTCCTACTCATAAAAAAATTTGATTTCTATGAGTCAACTTTATGTGTAAAGGTATAATTTTAATTTCTCCTTAGACTCATGGAAAGTAACCAAGTGTCTATTGGTTTTGGTAAAAGGAAATAAATTAGGGATTTTATATGTTTTAGAGTGTAATGTTGAAGTGGGAGCTACCATGGCTATTATGGATGGTAATGATGAAATTTTGCATAAGATGCTTGGTCACATGAGTAAGAAGGGTATTGAACTTATGCTTAAACAAGATCAGATTTGAGGTCTTAAATAAATCAATTTGGAGTTATGTGAACATTTCCTTTATGTAAAAAAAATAAGACCAACATCTTAAGAAAAATTAATGATAAGAAATCCTCTACATTAGAGCTTGTGAATTATGATATTTTATGTCCCATGGAGGTAAATTCTATCGGTGGTGCTATATATTTTGTTACATTTCTTGATGATTTCACTCATAAAGTCTAGATTTATATGTTGAATAAGAAATCATAGGTTTTTTACAAATTGAAATGTTTGAAGGCTATGGTTGCAAATCAGATTGGGAAGAAAATTAAATGCCTACTAACAGATAATTGTGGTGATTTTTTCCGTTGGATGTTTGATAATTTTTGTGAAGATAGTAGTATTCAAAGAATTAAAATTGTCCCATTTACATCTCAATAAAATGGTGCAACTGAGAGGTTGAATCTAACTATTTGTGAAAGAGCTTGGTGTATTCCCTCCAATGTTAGTTTGGGGAAAGAATTTTGGGTGGAGGCATGTAGCACTATTTGTTATTTAATCAACTGTGTTCCTTCATCTCATCTTGACTTTTACATTCCCGAAGAGAGGTGGCTTGGGAAAAAAATTTCATTTAATCATTTGCATGTTTTTGGCTCGGATGCTTATGTTCACATTCCTAAAGAGAAGAGAAGACAATTAGAATTTAAATTCTAAAGTTATATATTTCTGGGGTATAGTGAGGAAAAATTTGGCTTTCGTCTCTAGGATCCAATTACTCACAAAGTGATTCACGGTCACAATGCTATTTTCAATGAGATATCTTTCTCAGATTTACAAACTCAGATTCTTTCTTCAAACTATTCTCCTCAATTTGATTTATTTGACAATAGAAGCCATGTACAAGAGGTTCCTTGGGTTACATTTCATCCCTCTACTACTCTTGTATTTGTAGAAAATTCTCATCACTCTTCTATTGATACAACAATGCCTCTTTCATTATTCTCCTAGCCTCCTCTAGTTTATATACAATCTGCAATTATTTAATTGCTTCCAATGAATTCTATATTTATGCAACCTACCATTGTTTCATTGTTGAAATTGAATTCTATGTCTATGTAGCTTCTAATTACCCACACAAAGATAGGGAAATTTCTCTTTGAACCACTAACTCCTTCATCTGTGTGTGGTCAAACATTGTTTGTAGTACGCACCATAGAAGATAACCCCTTCTTTCCACATCGCTTCTCACTCTTTAACTACCATAGGGGATAGAAGAGAATGCAGCTCTGTGAACAAAGCACCTACAAATTTCAGCTTCTCTAGTATGACCTATTTGTGCAATGTATACTTAGCCCAATCCAACATTCATTCACCCTCTTGGAAATTCATCAATCATTGTTATTGATCAAAGCGCCTCTACTCACTAGGGTTTTAATGAAATTCAAACCCAACAAGACTTGCAAACTTTTGGTCCACTTCCATAACAACATAAGAATGTTGAATTTACACTGGGCCTTGGAAATGTATTTTTTATTGGTAATAAAGAGGGACTTGGGAAATTTCAAAGTCAAGAAAATAGTTGGAGTATTCAGCTACAAAGGTCCACCAGAGAAAGAAAATGTCTATGAAAGTTTAATGACTATGAATTGATATTTTCTTTACTCTCTAATCAGGCAACGCCTCAAACTTTCGAACATGCATGTAATGATGTAAATTCAATAGATTGGATTGATCTAATGAATGATGAATTAGAGTCCAAAAGGTATAATAACACTTGGGACTTCGTTCCTCTTCCTCGAAATTGAAAATCCTTAAAAAATAAGTGGGTTTAACAGTTCAAAGAAGAAGATGGAGGAAGAAAAAGATACATGGTCATATTGTTGGTGAAAGGATTTGCTCAATAGAAGAGAATAGATATTAATGAATTTTTTTACAAGTTGTGAAAATGCCAAAAATTCATCTTGTTTTCAGTATGGAAGATGTTTGGGATCTCAAGCTTCAGAAACTTAATGTTAAAACAAAATGTCTTTATATGGATATTCAAGAGGAACTTTATATGGATCAACGTGAAGGTTTTGTGAAATAGGGTAAAGAACATATGCATTACAAGTTGACAAGGAGTTTGTATGGGCTTAAGAAAGCCTTGAGGAAATGGTATTTGAAGTTTGATAGCTTCATGACTTAGAAACATATTGTTCCTTGTGAATCAGATCTATGTGTTTACTACAAGTAGCTTCCCAATGGTGAGTATGTTATTCTTTTACTATATCTTGGTGATATGTTGGTTTCTAGTAATAGTGTACAGGTTGTAATTGAATTAAAGATGCATTTGGCTCTTTGTTTTTCCAAGAAAGATTTATGGGCAGCGAAGAGGATTCTTGGGATGGATATAATAAAAAATAGACAAAATGGGAAATCAAATTATCTCAAGAGAAATACATTTTAATTTTTTCTGGAAAAATTTAATAAGATAAATGCCAAGTTTTTTCTACTCCATAGACTTATCACTTTTAGTTTGTCTTCTGACATGTGTCCCTCTACTCAAGACGAAGAAGAAGAATAAATTAATAGTATTTTGTACTCATCTATAGTAGGAAGTCTTATGTATGCCATGGTTTTCACTCATCCAAATATTTCACATATAGTGGGAGTTGTGAGCAGATTTATGATTAATCCATGAAAAACTCATTGGCAAGCAGTTCAATGGATTCTTTAGTACTTGAAAGATACCTTTGATTATGTCCAATATTTTATTGGTAAGGATATTCAACTTCATGGTTATGTTGATTGTGGTATGGTTGGAGATTTAGATAAGAGGAGGTCTACTACTTGTTATGTATTCTCTTTTCTCAAGGTAGCGATCAACTAGGTCTCTTGTAAGCAATAATTGGTTGCTCTTTCCTCCACTGAGGTAGAGTACATTTCTCTCACCGAGGGAGCCAAGGAGTTAGTATGATTTCAATGGTTGTTAGGAGAGTTGGGGTGTAAGAAATCAATATTTATTATACCAATAGTGCAATTCACTTGGGTAAAAATTTAGCTTTCCATAGCCACATGAAGAATATAGAGATTAGATATCACTTCATTCATCATGTTCTTAAGAAGGGCAAGCTAGAGTTAGAAAAAATTGACACCAAAGTAAATCTGATAGATTGTTTAACAAAGGTAGTAAAAAAGAGACGTTTGAATTATGCAGAGCTTCTCTCAATCTTAAACATAAGTGATAGTTGATCTGAAGTTGGGATGTCTCTTTGTGGTTCTCTCACAGATATTGATTGGTCTTCAAATGGGAAATTGATTGGTTGTGCAGCACAATCAACTACATAATGGCTCTGAGTCTAATATTCTCTTTCTCAAACACATGTCTTTGTAACCACTTCCTTTTGGACTTCTTGATTCCTATAGGTGTTTTTGGTTGTAGAGAGAAGAAAAATAGTATTTTGGGCTTTATGCATGAGAAGTATTGTAGAAGATTAGTCTTGAAGACTAATGTATATTAATACTATGAGAATATAATAAAAGCTCATAATCCAAAGCTTGACAGTGGATGTAGGGTGAATAGGTGAACCACTATAAATATATTTTTCTTCTATCTCTATTTTTTGTTTTTGGTTCTTTTTTTTTAATTATTTCTTTTAAATCTGAAATAAACATGTTCATCATATATTTTCTTAGTTACTTTTGTTTTGAAGCATAGTATTTTGTATTCTTATCATACAAATTTATCTCATCATTAACGCTCGATGCAATGGTTTCCTTGCACACAAATAGCTTGGTTTCCTCTCTTCAAGTTGTCTTTCCTCTATTGTAGTGTATGTGTGCATCTCTAGTTCATCATCTTCAACATTATCTTAAAATATCTAATTGTGATAAAGTGCAGCCTTTTCTTTTCTATAGAATAGATTGAAAATATAACTACTCTAGTATGATCCTTTCCTAGAAATCATTTTTTCTAGTCCTTTAATCTATAGTTTACCTATATCAAGTGAATATTGTTTCATCCCTCCCTCTCATATTGACTGGGCTTCACAACCTATTTTAGCTTTTCAAAATTTTAGGCTCTTACCTCACTCTACGATTATAAGAACACTTCATTTTTATGTTTACTATCCTTTACATTAATAATCTTAATGCCAAAAGTAACACTTTTAATATTAGCAACAATTATATATCAATGGTGACAATATATTTATTGAACTTATGTTTTTAATAGAAATTATAATTATAATTACTTTTCTAAATTTTGTAAGCTAGTAATATTTGAATCTTCATTGCTATTTATTTACATGCATTTAATTTAATAATAAGAAAATTTGCGTATGTTGTAGGAGTAAAAGTAGAATAAATTTCATATAGAATGATATAGTATTTGATACATAAATTTCTGTTCAGAAATATTAAATTTAAAAAACAAAACAACTCAGCTGAAATTTATGTATAAAAAAAGTAACATCGCAATTCTGTAGATCCAAAATATTGACAATAATTTCAAAAAATATATATATCTTATATATTTAATAAAAAAAAAAGTTTATATAGATTTGATTATACAAAACACACAATTGACATTTATGTAACTTGCGACCCCTGAGACTGAAAGGAAGTTGGGCCATGTTCCACTCAAGTAGAACACATCCCAATTCAAATAAAATAGCTAAGTACAAAGGATTATTCATATCTTTAAATAATTCTATTAGCATGGACACACATGTTTGAATATGTGGGAGATGATTATATTTCATTTAAAATTATTCCTTTAAATTCAAGTCATATATTTTTTATTAGGTCTATTCGAAATTATTTTTCATTAAGTAGGCGAAGTAATGCAGGGGCATCGTTCCTTCTCATGATTTTGGTTTGTTTATTTTTAGTTTTGGTAGATTTTATTACAATTTTAGTCCCTGGCAACATGTGTTCATGAGAACAGAACTTCCTAACAATACAATGACGGGAAAGATAGCCGTTGGGAGTTGACAAACTATCATCTTGGATAGTTGGAAGTCATTGATTAGAAGTTGAACGGTCTCACCATATGCCCTGCTTGATTTACAAAGGGAAAGATCAATTTCCTTGGAGGACAATTTAAGTGGGTTGAGTGAGACAAGAATATATTATTCCCCAAAAGCAACCGATGAGGGAGAAAAGAGAATTGCAGAACCATGGTGAAAAACAAAGAGAAGGTGTAGCAACAAAAATGGAGAGAAACGGTAAAAATTTAAAGGAAAAGAAATGATGCGATAGATAAATAAGAGTTTAAGGAGGTAGCACAGATGGTAAAAAGAACCGTGTAGAGAAGAAGACATGCAGGAATGAGAAGAGATCAAACCCATAGAGAGAAGATATTTGAAAATATTGGAAGAATCACAAATGGAGATTGGCCTTCCTTAGATATCAAATTTATATAGAGCATGAGCCGATCCTTGAAGGATCAAACTGAACTTGTAATTTCCAATAAAATTGGAAGCAATGCAATAAAGTTGTGTTTGGAGTCTGTTCTGCATCGTTTGGCATGCTGATAGAGTACACTATCATTAATGTCTTCATTCCGTAAGTTGCAAACATAATTAATCTTTCATTTCTTATACTATTTTATGTTTCATAATGCTCCAATATTTTTCAGTGAATGAGTAATGAGTCAATCATTTGGATACTCTATATTTCAGTGTATTGTCACAGATATAATTCACTCCATGTAGTGTTGAAGTCAGAAGTGTTGGTATTATTTGTGAGTATGGGTTTGAAACCAATTGATTATGTCATGTTATTACATTTGATATGCTCTACCTAAGTATTTTTGAAAGTCCTATCATTGAGGAGGCATTGTTCTAAATCCTATCACCTTAAAGACAAGATAGGGATGTATGTGTTTGTGAATGGTGAAGTTCATTGCCATCAAGTGGTATCAGATCCCAAAACATTTGGGCGGTGAATATAGAATGTGTTATTTATATTTCAAGTTGCAATTTATTATATGTTGCAATAGATGTAATCGGGAAAGCCTTAAGTGAAGACTCAAGAAGACAGAAAGAGATTGAATATGTGAAAGCATTGGGGAAAAAAGAGTCTGGAGAGGAGAGACAAAATAAAAGAAAATAAGAAGCAGGATACCAAAATTGAGGAAGAGATGGCAGAATTACAAACATATATTGAAAGGGTGAAGAAATGGTTTCAGGGGGAAAACTCAGGCTATTTATAGGTTTGGACAAACAATAATAGAGTTAAGTTGCATACGAAGATTATTATGGAGAAAATGAAAATGAAAAAGATGAAATCCTTGAGGAGACAAGAGAGAACTCATAGAGGATGGAACAAAAATGAGTTTCCATGCAAGCAACATGGAAAGGAAGTGGTGAAGGAAGTTCTCGTTGAAGGCAAGTGAGAAGAGAAAAGAAAAAGGAAGAAGTGTAGCAAGTAACACTTGTGAAGCAGAAAAATAAAGAGAGGAGATTGTTCATAAAGAAGTTGCTAATGGAGACATTGAGATCTCTTATTTTGACTGCTAATATTATGATTGTAGATGTGTATGTAGAAATGAATAATGTGATAGGGAAGGTAAAGAATGAAACCTTGAAGATGATGAGAGATACAGAAACAATGGTCGTTGAAGAAAGAGTTGCGGATGAGAGGAGTTTGGTTGTAGTAGTGTGTCTAGAAGAAGTTGCAGCAAATATGTCTTTTGAAGTGTCCCCATATGAAGAAAAGAAGGATGTGGATGCAGTATAGCAAGATGAATAATATGTTGAAGAAGTCATGGAATTTTAGCATGCCCTAGCTAATTTGAAGCTAAAGAAAAGGGATTTAGTAAAATTAAAGAATCAACAATCCTCGAAGCCTAGGTGAGAAGCAGTTTGGAGTAACAAGTGAAAGGAAATCTTAATGTTGATGTTGGTCGTATGAGTAGAAATGAGAATGTTGGTTTTCATCAACCAAATAGAGGAATACATGTAAACGAGATAATTTATAAAGAGAGGAAGAAATTGAGTTCAATATTGGGATAGGAAAAAGATTGATGGGGAGTAGCTGTTAAAATGTAAATAAGTTGATGCTTTTGATTGTTGTTATACTAAAAACCAAGTGGAAAGAAGATTAAAACATAGAAAGAAAATTACAAGGCAAGATGCCAGACAAGAAGGCATAGAAATGATGTCTTTAGGAAGGAGGAAGATTATGCTTTGAAAATACCAATTACAACTATAAAAAGAGAGCAGCCCAAGGTTGAAAAATATAAAATTAGGATATCAGCAAGAAGACATCTTATTGTCAGGCATGAGGATAAGGAGACAATCTTTGAGTGTATTAGAGATGAAGAAGTGAGAAAGGATAAGGAACAAGATATTTTAAGGTAGGATGGAAAACAATAAAGAGTACAAAAGCTTCAGTGAGAGCAGCATGGGGTCTGCAAGGTACACATGTTTAAAGTCTGATTTTGAGGATGAAACTTATGAGGCTTTGGATGAAGTTTATTATTATGAGATGTCCATGTGGAGGATTTTGGAAGAGGAAAAAGGGAGGAGGAGATATAAGGAAAAAAATAAATGAGACAAATGAAAGATTGGAAAGTTTAATATGAACACATAGCAATGCGACGGGAAGGAAGATAAATTAGATAAGAGAGCAACAATAGATGAAGAGAGTAATATTGGAGCAATAGTAACCCAAGAGGGGGAAAGAAAAAAAAAATATAATGAACACAATGCATAGATAGAATTAGAAGGTGGAGAAGTAGTAAATAATACTGAAAAATATTTATGGGGATGATTGGTAGCCCTTGAGCAAGAGTGGAATGACAAGATTAAAAGTGTATAGATGAATAGGACAATGAAATGCAACCTGAAGAAGATTACAATTAATGATAAAGATGTTTTTAAAGAAAGGAAGACATAAGATATAGTTCTATTTGCATATTTTGACATAAAGAGTCATGGAATAAAAGATAAATCAGAAAATTGTTAGTTGATTATAAAAGAAGAAGAGTGTCTGGAAAAAATGTTGGATGAGGGAGTTGAGTTTAAGAATGGAAATGAATTGGAAGGTGCAATTGTGGTAAATTTCAATGATAGTGTAATGCAGATTTATATGGTGAAATTTTTTGAAGATATGGAAAAATTTAATTTTCTTCTAATTATTTCTAGCATGTTGTAGAACAATGACCAACTGAAAATAGATTGTGGAGGAATTATAGACATGGAAGATAGTTTGAAATGAGAAGAGAAAAATAATGAACAAAAATGTTGGCTAGGCATGGAATATGAACTAGAAAAACTGTGGAAGTAGTGAAAGAAGTGTATTGATGATAAAATTTGGATGCATCATGCATGTGCCAAAGCACACGATCTTTTTATCCCTAGGTGAGTCTGAGGGAGGGGCATCGTGCATGCTCTTGATTTTGGTTCACTTATTTTTAGTTTTGGTAGATTTTGTTACGAGTCTAGTCCCTACCAACATGTGCTCATGATAACAAAACCTTCTAACAATACAGCAGTGGGAAGTCATATTTTTATTGGGAGTTGAACAACCATCAACATGGATAGCTGGAATTAATTTCTACAAAGTTGAACCATTTCATCTCATGCCCTGCTCAATTTAGAAAGGGGAAGATCAGTTTCCTTAGAGGATGGTTGTAATGGGTGGAGGGGGAGGAGAATATATTACTCCATATAATTAACCAATGAGGGAGGATGAGGAGGTATAGAACCACTATGAGACACATAGAGAATGTGTAGAAACAAGAATGGAGAGAAACCAGAAAAAATTAAATTAAAAGGAATGATGCGACAAATAATGAACCAGTCATAGATAAATTTTCTCCAATGGATATGGTCCAACCATGGACACAACAAAAACAACAAGACAATATCATTTAGAACTCACCACTGAACAATCAACATGCCTCGTAGGCCTTCATATTATAAAATAATCAAGATTTAGATCATACATGCCCAAAAACATGCCAACTTACATTTCAAGGCACACATAAATGGTAACATATAGAAATCCAAATCCATATTTGACACTAACCTATCAACGGCTAAGTACTAAAAAATACCTACTAAGAAACCAACACTACAAATATTTACAAGATGGAAGGCCACAAGTCTTCCAAAAAAGATCACATTCTCCAAGGAAGATATAACACGCCAAATAGGACAATACAAAAATTATAAGAAGAACACCTGCATGTGATTATGAAATGAAGTATGATCACACAAGGAGGTGAGCCATGAGAATAAGATCATTTAATGATGCACAAATAAGGATTCTAAACAATGCAAAGCTTCACAAAATCTACCAACTTTGAATAATTCGTTATCATGAAGAAATGATAGGTCTGATCCAAATGATAAGAAATCTCCACCAAGATAGAACATAAGAAGATGTGAACCCAAACATAGATTGTACATGATTTCTAGAACACTCCATTAGGATCTCATAAGCCAATGTGCTAACTAGAAGGACTGCAACACAAAATGCAGGAGCGAGGAAATATGAACAAACTAAAATGAAATATTTTTGGTTGATACAAGATTGCCAAGATCTCAAGATGGTCCTGCATTAGACACCCAACATTATTAAGAAAGTGAGCCTCTCTCTTTTTAGTTGTAGAGGAAATCCATAACTAATCATAAGATTTCATTTTAACCTTAGAATTCCCAAGCCTCATGGTTAAGAATAGGAAGTTGAACCCAAAAATTCTCTGGCTTCTCTAATCTAGTTTCCACCTCCTTTACACTGAAACAAACTAGCCAAAAAATACATACAAAGTGATGACATGTAATTGATTAAATGTTTGAAGATGTTAAGTTGATGATCATGCAAGGCATTAAATTAGTTAATGTATTTTATTGTCATTGATGTCAACTTGATATAATCTATATGGTCATGGGAATACTGCCAAAGACTTCAAAGAACCAATGAATCAAAGGCTATGCTATCAATAATGCATATAGGTCAAGTATTCACTAAGTGACTATATACACTGACAAAGTGCACACTGACGGTCAAAGTAAAAGAACAGAGTGACAGTGTTACCTAATGAGCTAATGCATAACATTACCAATGAGAAAAGTTACAGTGTTGCCCGACGAGAAAAAAATAGACTAACCTGAGTGAAATAATTTCAGTGTTGCCCGACGGAAAAGATAAGGATCGAGATCCCGATGACAACTGAAGTTACACTGACAGAATAGTCAGTTATCACCGATGACTAACTGAAGTGTTGACTGGTGGAATAGAGAGTTCAGAATGACAAAATGATTAGCTATCAAGAGCTATAAATAGACTTAATGGATACTTATCATTTTTTTAATCATCCAGATAAAGTCGGAGATAAGTAATTGATTTAAAGCTGATTTTTCCAGTTGGCGAGAAGATCTCTCTGAGATAAAATAGGAGTTTACTTTAAATCCATTGGCAAGAATTGTGGATCATGCCAAGAATCAAGAAAGCCAAGAAAATTTAAATCATGTCTATATAGAGACAAAACCAATTCATTACGAATTTGTGTGTGGGGTGAAAAAGAGAAGATGAAAGATGCAAAAGAAAAATATGAAGGAGAAGAAGTCTTCATTCAGTCCTGATCAACAAGCTGAGGAAAGAGAAAGATTTTAAGTCATCGACAAACAATGAGGCAACATCACAAAGCAGAAAAGTGTGGAGAAAAGGTATAGAATTGGTTATATTTATTAGAGAGGTAATGGACTTGTAACAATATATTTGAAAATATGAAATTGAGTTGTATGTATGAAAAAATCATTATTGTTTCAGTTTAACCAATGAAGCATCAAGTATCTTAACCGAGCATGACTTAAAAGTATTTTACAATTGAGATACATCCCAAGGAGTATCAAAAAGTTTGATCATAAAAGTAGCATTGGATATGCCTGATACCTATTGATAGGCCAAGTGAGTGTTTGATCAAGGATGGTAGCATTAGATGTCAGATACTAGGTGACAAACTATCTTTTAAATCATCTAACAAGGTCACACCTAATAGTGTGTTTGTAACCTTTAATAGGGTTGGCTCCTAATAGAGCTCACTTCAGAAGAGTGAAAAATTGGGGTACCAGTTGCAATGGTTTTTCCCTTAACAAGGTTTCCACATTGAAATCCATGTGTTAAATGTTTATGTTTTATTACTTTATTATTTTACTTTTCACATATGCAATTCTGGATTTATCGGTATACTCTACATATTTACTGTGTTTCGGTAAATAGTTAACTGCTCATCTGTAATCATACAGAAGAGAGATTTACAAAGCAATCCAACAAGTAGAAAATTGATATAATCAATTCGAGGCATTCATCTTGTAGGACATAAGATAACTTGAGACATAATGTGTGGTTATAAGTTTAAGGGTTGATTTAAGGATTAACTTTTTAGGCCACTGATTCACCCCCCCTCTTAGTTATTACTAACAATTGGTATCAGAGCTTGTGTGCTTAGAAGGAAGGTTTTAAGACCTAAGCTAAAGATCACAATTTGGTCATATGATTTGTGCCCAAGTTGAACAATGATAATTTTGCTTCATGGAAGAGCAGAATAAGACTCCACTTATCAAGTATTTGAAATGATTTTATTCAATACTTAGATATTGAATATGTTTTGCCTATAGGAGCACCAATAGTTGAACAATTGAGAGAGAAGAATGAGCACAACTGCATGATGATAGAGCTTCCTTCCTCACTCTTTGATACTGAATTTGAAGATGTCAACACCAGCAAGACTACAAAGTAGATGTGGGACAAATTGACGCTTGTACATGGTAAAGACAAAAATATTTTGAGAGCCAAGGGAAAAATCCTTAGAGGAAAGTTTGATGATCTCAAAATGAAAGAAGGTGAAAACATCACATGATACAACACAAGAATCAAAGAGGTAGTCAATGCTATTCGAGGATTTGGAGGTTTACTAGAAGAAGATACAATGGTAAGTAAAATTCTAAGAACCTTACTGCCCACTTATGCTATTAGATTATCTGCCATTTAAGAAATGAGAGCAGTAGCAAATAACGATGTTACTCTAGACAATTTGATTGGAAGACTAATTTGATTTGAGATGAATAACTTTGATAATAGTGTCTTACCAAACATAGAGTCTGTATTCAAAAATACTATGAGAATAAGTAAATCAAGTCATAAACACACTATGAGAAAAGATAGTGATAGTGAAAGTGTAGAAGATCTTGATGAAATTGCAGCACTTATGGCTAGAAGAATGCAAAGAGACAAAGGTAAATACACAGGTAAATTACCACTTGTTTGTTTTAATTGTAAAGAGATTGGACACTTTGCTGCAAGATGTCCTAACAAAATAAAAGATGACAGAGGTAATGACATATCATTTGAAAATAAGTCTGATAGAGGTGATTACAAAAGATACCAACAATCAGAAAGAAGAGATACCCGAGACTACAAGGACAAAGAAAGAATGCCAGTTACCTAGAAAAATGCAAAGATGTATTGACACTAACTCTAAGGAAGACATCAAGATGGTGTTTGTGGCAGTAAAGGATGATTAAGATGATAATGAAGAAAGTTATGTAGAAACTACACTCATATCTAAAGTTAGTAAAAATGATGTTTGGATCATAGATAGTGGCTTCCCTCACCATATGAATGGTGATAAGAAAAAGCATGAGACTTTTGAATACTATAAAGGTGGTTCAGTAAGAATGGGTAATGACACACCTTATCAAGTTGAAGATAGAGGAACCATAATGTTGAATAACCAGATAAAATGTGAAAATGCTTATTGGATAAATGGATTGAATTATAATCTATTGAGTGTTTCCTAGTTGAATAATTTAGGTCACAGCGTAGCATTTGAAAATAAGAAGGCAAATATCTTCAATAAATCAGGAAATATGATTGGTACTAGTGAGTAGACAAAAGGTAACTTATTCTATCTGAATGATACTAACACCACTTGTTTGATTGCTACAAATGAAGACATATGGTTGTGGCACAAAATATTGTATCATGTGAACATTGAGAACATGATAAAGATTAGCAAAAAGATAAATTTCAGAGGCTTACCGACGATGACCAAGCCTGAAAACATCATGTGTAAAAATTGTCAAAAAGGTAAGATGAAAAAGTCTAGTTACAAAATAAAAACTCATACATATGATGCCATTATAGAATTAGTCCATACTGATCTATGTGTACCTATGAGGACAAAGAGTTATTATGGAGATAGATATTTTATTCTCTTTGTTGATGATTACTCTAGAATGATGATTGTCATGTTTCTAAAAGATAAATTTGAAGCATTTAAGATGTTTAAATGGTATAAGGTAATGGTTGAGAAAAAAAGTGGTAAAGAATTGAAATTATTAAGGTCAGATAGAGGAGGGGAATTAATTTCAGATGAATTCACTAACTTTTGTAATGAGCATGGAATTAGAAGACAGGTCTCTTCACCAAGAACACCATGGAAAAATGGAATTGTTGAAAGAAGGAACAGATTCATTGTTGATTGTGCAAGGACATTGATGATAGAGAAAGGCATCACCCAAATATTCTAGAGGGAAGCTATCAGTACTACTGTCTACACATTAAATAGAGTATAATTGAAGAAAGACACCTTGTGATATTTGGTATGGATACACACCCAATGTAAGTTATTTCAGAATTTTTGGTAGTCAGTGTTATATCTTAAAAGATGATAGAAATGGAAAAATTGACTCGAAGAGTGATGAAGGAATCTTTCTAGGGTATTCTACCAAGAGCGAGGCTTATAAATGTCTAAATAAAGCCTCTAAAAAAATTGTTGAAAGTGCAAATGTAAAGATAGATGAATTTACAGATAAGGATGAAAAG
Source organism: Thuja plicata (assembly GCA_018584345.1). Lineage (NCBI taxonomy): Eukaryota > Viridiplantae > Streptophyta > Pinopsida > Cupressales > Cupressaceae > Thuja > Thuja plicata. The sequence continues at coordinate 742,567 of MU223266.1, forward strand.
GAAAGCACTAAAGAATGATAGGACTATAATAGGTTTGCTTACAATGAGGAAACTGACACTCTACCTAACCCACAATGTAGAGCTCTCGAGCAATAGATCATTGCACCCCAGCATCAGGCTGCAAATACTGACAATCAGAATATTGCTCAAGATGATGCACAAAGTGATGGAGAATAGAATGAAGAAAAAAATGATGATCAAGCTAATAGAAAAAGAGCTGAACCTGTACTTGCAAGATATGTCAGAAAGAATCATCAATAGAACCAGATCATAGGAGATAAAAAGGATAGTATGAGAACTAGATGTAAGTCTCTAAATACAAGATGTATTATTTTTTATTATAAGCCCAAATTTGTCAATGTTGCAGTAGATAATGATGAATAGATAAGTGATATGAATGAGGAGATTGAACATATAGAGAAAAACAAGACATGGACACTTGTACCGAGACCAGATGACAAGAATGTCATTGGTAAAAAATGGATATTCAGGAATAAGTTGAATCAGAATGGAGAAGTCACCAGAAAAAAGCAAGACTAGTATGCAAGGGGTATGCATAAGAAGAAGGGATTGACTATGGAGAGACCCTCACACCCATTGCTAGGCTAGAAGGAGTGATAATATTACTTTCTTATGTTTTATGTAAAGGTTTCAAGGTATATCAAATGGATGTCAAGTTTGCATTCCTAAATGGAATACTTGAAGAAGAGGTATACATTGAAAAACCAGAAGAGTTTGTTGATCCAAACAAGATGGACATGGTATGTAGACTACACAAAGCCCTGTATGGATTGAAACAAGTACCCCAAGCCTCGTATGAAAGACTTATTTCCTATCTTATAAGTATTGGATTTATAAGGAATAGTGAAAATAGTAATCTTTATTTGAAGGAAGATATTGATGGTAACATTTTAAATGCTGAGATATTTGTTGATGACATCATATTTCGAGGCAATGATATGCTATGCAAATCATTTGAAAATGAAATGAGAAAATAATTTGAGATGTCTATGTTTGGAGAGATCAATTTCTTTCTTGGTCTATAGATCATGCAACAAGATCAAGGTGTTTTTATTACACAATCCAAATACATCAAACAAGTACTAAAAATATTCAAGATGGAAGATTCCAAACCAGTTGGAACACTGATGGTAACTGGATGTAAGGTGACAAAGGAAGACAAGTCATTAGAGGTAAATCAAACTTTGTATAGATCAATGATTGGAAAACTCATGTATGTTGTACATACTAGACCAGATATTGCACATGCAGTAGGAATAGTTGCAAGATTTTCTGCTAATCCCAAGGAATCACATATGATTGCTATGAAAAGAATCCTAAGATATCTGAAGAATACCGAGGGATATGGCTTAAGGTATAGAAGAGAAGGCAAATTTGAACTTAAGGTGTTTACCGATGCTAATTGGGTTGTAAATATTGATGACTGAAAGAGAACAAATGGAGGAGTATTCTTTATGGGTGATAGACTTGTCACATGGATCAAAAAGAAGCAAGGATGCATCTATTAGTCTACTACGGAAGTAGAGTATGTTGTTGCTACTGCAAATTGCTCAAATATTACATGGATCAAACAGTTACTGGAACATATGCATATGAAAATTCTTAACCCAGTAATTATCCAATGTGATAATACAAGTGAAAATAAACATTTCCAAGAATCTACTCATGCATGCTAAAATAAAGCATATTGCCATCAAGTATCATTATCTGAGAGAACAAGTTCAGGCAAAGGGGGTGATACTTGAGTATGTGAAATCAAAGGAACAATTGGTTGATATATTCACCAAACCAGTGCCCAAGGATGCATTTGAATACTTGAGAAAAAGACTACAGGTCAGACCCTTGTCTGCAGGTCAGTAAGATGACTAGAAGGCTGCATCAGCCTACATATTATCATAACATCATTCATGTTGATGCAAGAAGAGAGATGGAATTCAATGATAAATCTATACACAACAAGGTATTTATCTACTCTAAGCACCAGAGTTATTACCGATGTATTGGGAAATTCAAGGAATGTATTATGGATAGAAAGGATCTGTTTCGCATCACTGTCAAAATCTTGTTTGAAAAGATGTTTGTTTGGCATTGCTGTCAAAGGGAGAGAGATATCTCATTATCATATAGATAAAGGGAAATATTATATCCATTATCATCTTAGGGAGAGATCATATCCATCAAAGTATCTAAATGGACAGATGTTACAAGAAAGGGAGAGTACACACAAAGAAAGAGAATTTCTCACAAGAGACATCACAAGAAAGAAGAAATGGTCAAAGGGAGAGATTTTGACATAGAAGGAGAACACATCACATCAGAGAAAGAAAGATTCTACATATATCTAGTGAAGGGACTGAAAATAGAAAGAAAGCTGCAAGAATCAAATCAAAGATATTTGAGTTTACCAAAAGCCAGACATTTGTAATAGTTACATTAGAAAAGATTGATGAAACTATACATTTCATATTGTATTAGTAATAGTATAGTATGATAATGTAGTATGTTTCCATCAATGCCAAAGGGAGATAATAATGAGATGTAACTGATTGAATGTTTGAATATGTTAAGTTGATGATCATCCAAGGCATTAAATAAGTTAATGTAAATTGTATTGTCATTGATGTCAACTTGATATAATCTATATGGTCATAGAAATACTGCCAAAGACTTCAAAGAACCAATGAATTAAAGGCTATGCTATCAGTAATGCATATAATTCAAGTATTCACGAAGTGACTGTATACACCGACGGAGTGCAAGCTGACGGTAAGAGTAAAATAGCAGAGTCACAGTGTTACTCGATAAGATAATGCACAACATTATCGACGAGAAAAGTTACAGTGTTTCCTGATGAGAAAACTACAGAGTAACCTGATGAAAAAAAATTTAGTGTTGCCTGACGGAAAAGACAAGGATGTAGATCTTGATGACAACTGAAGTCACACTGATAGAACAGTCATTTATCATCGATGACTAGCTAAAGTGTTGACCAACAGAACAAATAGTTTAGAAACGAAAAAATGCTTACCCCTCAAGAGCTATAGATAGACTTTACAGATACTTATCACTGTTTTAATCATCCAGATAGATCTGGACATAAGTATTTCATTTAAAGCTGATTTGTCCAATTGGCAAGAAGGTTTCTTTGAGATAAAATAGGAGTTTGCTTTAAATCCATTGGTGAGAATTGTGGATCATGCCAAGAAAAGATAAATCATGTCTATATAGAGACAAACCCAATTCATTATGAATTGGTGTGTGGGGTGAAAAAGAGAAGAGGAAAGATGTAAAATAAAATCTGAAGGAGAAGAATTCTTCATTTAGTCCTGATCAACAAGCTAAGGAAAGAGAAAGATTCTGCAGACACCGATGAATAGTGAGACAACATCATAGAGCAGAACAGTGTGGAGAAAAGGTATAAAATTGAGTATGTTGATCAGAGAGGTAATGGACTTACAATAGATCTAAAAATCTTCAATTGAGTTGTATGTATGAAAATATCATTAGTGTTTCAGTTTAACCATTGAAGCATCAAGTCTTTTAACTGAGCAGGACTTAAAAGTCTTTTACAATTGAGATACATCCCATGGAGTATCAAAAATTTTGATCATAAAAGTAGCATTGGATATGCCCGATACCTATTGATAGGCCAAGTGAGTGTTTGATTAAGGATGGTAGCATTAGATTCCAAATACTAGGTGATAAACTATCTTTTAAATCCTCTAACAAGGTCACACCTAACAGTGTGTTTTTAACCTTTAACAGGGTTGGCTCCTAACAAAGCTCACTTCAGAAGAGTGAAAATTTGGGGTATCGGTCCTAGTTGTTTTTCCCTTAATAGTGTTTCCAAGTTAAAATCCATGTGTTATGTGTTTATGTTTTATTACTTTACTATTTTACATTTCACATATGCAACTTTGGATTTATTGGTATACTCTACATATTTACTGTGTTTTAGTAAATAGTTAATTGCTTATTTGGTAATCATACAGAAGAGAGATTTACAAAGCAATCCGACAAGTAGAAAATTGATATAAGTAATTCAAGGCATTCATCTTGTAGGACATAAGATAACTAGAGACATAATATATGGTTATAATTTTTAAGGGTTGATTTAAGGATTAATTTTTGAGGCCACTGATTCACCCCCCCTGTCAGTTATTACTAACACAAAGAACCAAACATATCCGTAAAAAAAATAAACACAAGACCTGCACTCCTCTTAACAAACACACTAATCATTGCCCACTCATCCTCATCCTTATCATATATCTAAAAACTCTCTATCATCAATCCATTGGAAAATAAGAAATTAGGAACCCCACCACCTTTATCTTTCAGCCATGTTTCCTTCTTCATCACCCTGAACTATGTCTTCATATAAACATTCATCTTCACTCTCAGCATATCAATATTTAGGCTCAAATACTCATCTCTGACAAGGAAATCCAGTACTTCTTTCCACACCTACATTGCAACACAAGCAACAAAACTCTCTTTCAAATAATCAAACTGACTAGTACCAATACCAATCAAGGAATACATGTCTTCCTTCTCACACCCTCTAAGTAACATCTTCAACAATTTATAATTCAACTTAAACAACTTAGTTTGCAACTCTTTATCACCATCATGAACATAATCACAAAGAAGATCCTTATCACAAGTCCTCTCATACTCACCAACAATAATCTCATGATTAATAGCATCCATAATGCAAACAATATCAAAATCAACAACTATCCCAACAAGGATACCAGATTCAACAACAGGAACCTCAATTCTAAAGTTGGCAACATCAACTTCCCCAACATCAACAATTTCATTATCATCCTCAATAACAAGACATTCCTTAACTTTCTCATGAGAGCCAATCAACAGATTATGAAACTCATTCATAGCCATATCTACCTTATCCTCTGCAATCTTTGTCAAACTATTCATAGTTGTACTTACCTTATAAGGATTAACCTCTTTCTCAACAGTAGCTCTACCTTTATTTTTCCTCCTCTGAACAATATTCTTAACAGGCCAAATGATCCACCCATGACTCGGTAAATTCCAACTTAACATCTTCATCTCCTTAGTATCTTCCATAAAATCACACTCAGGTTCAAGATTCCTCCTCAAACCAACCAAAGAATTTTGGATCTCATACCTCAACCCATTGCTAAGGTCTTCAAACATTCTCTTTACACTTCAAGGGTTCATCCTATCTAGTTACCTCTCTCCTTTCACAAGGCGCACCTACCTTTTCTTAGTGATCTAACAATAAGATCTCAATTGTCTCTCACTAGTCAATCTATTGATTGTGCTTATAGTATGCTTTGACACGATGATCGGTTCACAAATTAGATTTATCAAGGACTAGAACCCATTCTAAGCTTCATAATCAAGAATAAATCTTCTCCAATATATTCTCATTCAAACCCATAGGTGTCAAGGTCAGATCCATATTATTCCATCCCACAACAAGCCATTTAGGATTTTGCAAGCTTAGGAACAACAATCTACCATTGTAGTAACAAATCTCGCTCAGATAAACTCATAAGAGCCCAACGACCAGCCAAAAATACATCCTTGACCACATCATTCAATTCCTTTATTAGTACATGCGAGACCTAGTTTCTTCTACCCCACAACCAACACATCAAGCAATTCGCAAGTTCAGGAACACAAATTTGCAATCACATGAACAATTTATCTCTCTCTCTCTCTCTGATATCATCTAACACAATCATGGCCAGGTTTTCCCCATTGGAGATGGTCCAACCATGCAGCCAGAGTCAACAAAGTGAAGACAAAAAAACAAGATCATTAAGAACTCAACATTGAATGATCAACATGCCTCACAGGCCTTCATATTATCATATAAACAAGACTTAAATCATATATGACCAACATCATGCTAGCTTACATTCCAAGGCACACATGTTTGATTAAATATAGAAATCCATATCTATACTAGATGCTAACCTCTCAAAGACTAACTACTGAAAAACTACCAACTAAGAAACCAATACTGTAAATATATACAAAATTGCAAGCCATAAGTTGGCTAGAAATGATCACATTCTTGACGGCAATAAAATATAACATGCCAAATAGGAGAAGATCCAAGTCATAAGAATATCAACTCAAAGTTATTGTGAAATTAAGAGTGATCACACAAAGAGGTTAACCAAGACAATAAGATCATCGAAAGATTTGCCAATTAGCATTGTAAGAAATGAGAATATATGCAAGATCAACCAAGTCAGATTAATCTATTATCGTGAAGAATGCATAGGTATGACCCAAATCATAAGAAATCTCTACCAAGATAGAATATAATGAGATAAAAACCCAAACATAAATTCTTTATGATGTCTAGAACAAGCCATAAGGATTGCATAAGACAATGTCCCCACTGGAAGGATTTCAACACAAAACAAAGGAACAAATTGAAATGAAATATTTTTGGTTGATGCAATATTTCCAATATCCCAAGATGGTCCTACATCATATAAATAAGAGTGTAACAAGGTAATGTAGATGGTAGGAAGAACCATAATAATTAGAAGTGAGGTAGGACTTAGAAGAGACCATAGCGACAAAGAGAAGGAATTAGTAAATATTTGTAGAATTATAAATGGATATTGCCCTTCCTGATATGTTAAATTTCTATAAAGCATGAGTTGATCATTGGATAATCAAACTGAGCTCATAATTTCCAATAAAGTTGGAAGCGATGAAATAAAGTTGTGTTTGTACTCTATTTTAAGTCATTTCAGATGCTCATAAATAAAAATGTCATAAATATCTACATTTTGTTATGCCCTACATACCCATCCCTACATTTTGTGTGCAAAATGCCAGGTCCTTCTTTTATTTCTTTCCCTTTCTTTTTGCTTTTGGTTTGGTTATTTTTTCTCCAGGTCTTTTGGTCTTGTTCAGTATTTGTCTTTCTCTGGTGTCCATTGTTTTCTCTGGGACTTGGTTCTTGGAGTGTCATTCCCAAGTAGGTGGTTTTGGATCTTTGGTATCTAGCGATCGTTTCTCTTTTCCTGAAGATGAATGATCGTTAGGTATTCTCGAGTTGAAACCTCGGTCACCAGCGTGTTTCTCAAAATTAATTTTGCTAACTAATGCACTTTTCTAGGCATAATTTAAGGCCTTTTAACTTGTCACTTTTACACTTACTGCAAACTAATTACCTTTTGGAAAAATTTCTTGAGAGCAAAGCAATTTGTTTTCTGAGATAAAACATTTGAGCTAGAAGGTTCAGAGGCATGTTCAATGATTCTGGTGTAGTGTTTAGGTGGTAGAGTGAAGCTATTTTTAGTATCCCCTTTCAGCATTTTGAGCTCCAGGAAGGCTCTTGGGTTCCTCTATTTTTTTTCATTTTGTTTCCTCCGCTCTCTCTACATATTTTTCATTTTCCTTGCTTTGTTGGGTTTCATTTTCGTCTTTAATTTTTGTTTCTGTCTAGTATGTTTTCATTTTTCTAGGCGATTGTTTGCCTTCATCATTTAGGTTGCATCTGTCATTTGGCATGATGTTTTCATTAAGCCTGACATGTCTCTTTTCCTTTCGTATTTGTCCAACTCAGAAGAAAAGGTGTTCGCCCTTATTTGGGTTGTATATTTTCTGTGAATAATAGTTTGCTTCTCACTTAGAAGTATGTAAATATGCTGTAATTTTTGAGCCATTATATATTTTGTAAATAGTGTATAAATTTTTTTAGCTCTCTGTAGATGCTTGGTATCATCTGTGAATTTTGTGATTTTGGCCCCACGAGCATTTTGACGCTCTGCGCATCACATGTAGTCTGTGTAACTCACCCTATACATTCCTAGATTTTATAGAGCTCTATTTTTCTTGCGCTTAAGAGACATGGCATCCCTAAGAGTCTTGTCTAGTTGGGTTCTTATGGAAGCAATTCTTGATGACCCTATGTCGTCTGAATTTTTTACGAGGTCTGAAGACCATGTCTACCCAATAAGAAGGTTTTGTTACTCCAATTGCACATTTAAGTTGTCATTAGTATTCTTGTACACCAAATGGACATTCGATAATAGAGTCAAATAGGATAGTCAGTATATATCATCAAAATCCAGAGTTAACCGAGAGCACTAATGATGCCGAGAGTTAACCGAGTGCAGTGATACCCGAATACAGAAACTATACCAAGCACTAGACAAAACTGAGCTACACAAGCATAACTGAACACCAGTATAACTGAGATATATAGACTACACTGAGCACCGAGAGACAAATTTTATCGAGTGGACCAGAGGCCGCCAAAAATATTTTTATGGCACATTACTTTAGGTAACAACTTTTTAGATGACCTAGATAATGGTTTGCATGATCGAGGAGGAAATTAATTATAGATTTCCAGAATTAATTGTTTATTTCTCTTATGGTTATTTTATCATTGTAGATTGTGTATCCGTTGATCTTAGGGTAAGGATTTAATTCTTAATCCCTAATAAGGTCACATCATTTGAAATATAATTGTATAGATTTTATTGTGTAATTTATTCTAATCAAGCAATGATCAATTAGCTTCCATACTATGGACATCAAAGATCAGACAAGGGTTTTAAGGACAGAGACTACATAATAGAATTCAGTTTTCAGAACTAAGGCAAGGCTATTGAGAAGAGCAGAGAAGAAGGTATTATCATTCACATTGAGGTGATATGTTATGTATCAACTTAATGGATCTGTATCAAAAATGTTTAGATTGTATATGTTTTACATCAAACTTTCTGTTACTCTCTAACAATTGTAATAGATGCCTAAATCTTTTCACAGATGAGACTTAATTGTCTCTTATAAATCTCTTAATATAGTGCATGCATAGACTATCTTACTAAATCCTCCCATGAGGTACATCTAGTAAAATATTTTGTTACACCTAACAAGGTACGATCATTAGAAGTGATCATTGATTGTAAGCTTTAATAGGATTTCTTTATTATTGCAATAGTGAAGTTTTGTGGGTCTCATCCCCACCACAGTTTTTACCTTTTAATAGGGGTTTTCTGTGATACCAAAATACTAGTGTCATGTGTACTTCATTTAATGTATGTATAATGTTTATTTTACATGCATTTACATTTTAGTATGGATACTATATTTTTGGTGTATGCAATCAACTCAGTCGGTTAATATAGTATTTAGTGATTAAAAGGATTTGATTAAAGTTTTTTAAGGGTATTTATTCACCCCTCCCCTCTTAGTATGTATCCTTTCCATTATCCTGACAATTGGTATCAGATCTAGTTCTCTTTTTTAGAAGGTTTAATTACTGAAGAGAAAATATCTTACAATGGAAAGGCAATGCGGATCGGTCAAGGCACACAAATGGTTAGAATGGTTGAAGTATTGAATGATGCAAAGAAAGATAAACAATATAGAAACATGGTTGTTAATGACAAAAGACAAATGAATAGAAATTTACAAGAGAAAGAAACTCAAATATTGAGACTTACTGAACAATACTTTGAGATCACCAATCTAGTGATTGCTATGGGTCATGAGGCAAACCAAGTGAATACTGAACTTGCAGGAAGAATAGAAGAGATTTGTTTATTGAGAGAAGAAAATGAAAAACTGAGAAATTATTTAAAGATTTTACAGCAACATAATGAAGTGATAAAGAGATCTAAAGACAATACCAAAAGAATGGATGAATTTTTGAACTATCAAAGAAGACTGAACAACAATACCAGATTAGGGTATACCAAGAAAGGAGAATCGTCAAATCAAGCTAAAAAAAAGAATGTATAGTCAATTCCTAAGCCAAAGAAGCTCTCTTTCCATCGTTGTGGAAAAATAGGCCACACATCAAATGTTTGTTAGAGAAAAGGAAAAGGTATTCCTATAAACCCTCCTAAATTCAATGCTATTTTCTATAGTTGTAATAAGCATGCAAGAAAAAAAAGCATGCAAGAAAATCACAAAGAAAATATGGAATCCTAAATGACAAGAAATGATAAATCAACTGAGAAGACAAGGAAATACTTATGCAAGGGATTCTAACACTTGGAGCAGTTGTGAATCATGTGGTAAATATGGGCATATTGTAGAAAACTATATGAAAATATGGTGAGTCAAGTCTAGGAACTGGTCAAGCTGTGGAATGGCATGTTCTGACTGTCAGAAAGTCAGTCACCTAAGAAGAGATTATGCAGACCAGATAAACACTTATGGGAATGGAAATACAATTGATGAAATTGTGAGGATCAAGAATCAAGTGTGTAGAAGAGCATCAAATGATATTGCAATACCAAGCACAATAGGTGGTGACACCTCATCCAATAGTTTACGTGGCTCCAAAGTCTCTAACTGAGCAATACAAGAAGGTATAGAACTATGTTTTGCAATGTTATATTTTACGTAAGTTCATGTATTAATTGTACATATGCCAAATTAGCATGAATAAAGATGCATTGTGGCATTACATGTTTGATTACTTTGATCTAGTCAAGTCAGTTAATATGTTTAGAGATAGAGTTGTTAATCGGTGAAAATGTGATGAGCCAAGCAAGTTATTATGATAACCGAGTATTTGTACCATTTACCGAACTAAAATATTTTATGTGTTAACCAAGCTAAATGTTTATTCACCAAGTGGTTGGTGAAGAGCATTTAATGAACTGTCCTAAGTTATTTTCTATAATTTTGGTTGACGTGAGCTCATTTTCTTACAACGTGATCATAGAGAAGAGAAGAGGACAGAGTGAAAAGTTGCAGAAAAGGTTATTTGAGCATTCAATAGAGATTTCAACACATTTTGAGCATACAAAGGGAATTTATTGTGCATTCTGAACTCACCGAGTCATTTTACCATCATTTTATGGAAGCCCTAAATCAATAAATTGTTTCATCTTCATCTCACACAAAGAAAGCTAAGCTGGTCAAGGAAAATAAGGTTGTTTTGATCAAGAACCCCACCTACATGGAACCTAAGTATAAGATTCACCCACAAGTTGCAGCACAACCAGATGAAAAAGGTACATTTTCATTGGTCCCGCATAGGGTTTTGCTTGTACAAGATGTACATGTCTATATACAAAGAAAGATAGGTGAAATTAGATACTTTGAACATATTTCTACTTTCCAAGCATTGTGCATTGGCAAAAAACTAAAGGATGAGCATAAACATTTGGAAATTAAGGGGTTAAGCAATGCCCTAAAATTTATGAAAGTTTTTCAGAATGAATGTATCAGCATTGTACTTAGCAGGGTACCCAAAGGTAAATTATGGCTGGATGAACCTAAGAAGATAACCAGAGACATTATCCATGATGTCACAGGTTATCCAATCTTAGATAAAACCAAAGAACTCAGGCACCTATAGAGAACCGAGTTGGAAAATCTTACATTAGTCCAGTGGGACGGTAGAGGTTTGAAGGTTAACTATATCAGTGATCGTGAACTAAAATTCAGAGCACATGCAATTGGATACAAAATATTCCAATCTAGTAGATTAAACCACATACCTTGTGGAGCTATGGACTTAGCCTACAAGATTGTGAGGAAGTGACTAAATCTAGATCTTTTCGAGCTACTGATGAAGCAGTTAGAAGAAAATAGGAGAACCATTCGATCATCAAAGAAAAATACATGTAAGTTTAGTTCATTACTATCGTGTATATTCTTCTCTATGAAAAATTTATTTCCATCTATCAAAAAATTCAAATAGAAAATAGATAGACCAATTACAATTTAAATAGATGAAATAATCAAAAGTCTAGGTTAGAATTTTGAACCAGTAATGAATGAGTATTTTTCCAAGTTTAAAACTAGAATACAAAAGAGATCTTGAATTCCTACTCAATTGGTAGAAAAATATAAAGATGAAATATGTTTTGTGGTAGACACAGATACAACATTGATAAAAGAAGAAGATTCAAGGACTACTTGGCTACCCCCACTAGATTATGAGTTAGATATTGATATTTCCTCTGATGTAATTGAGAAATTATTTAATGAACATATTAACAAAACTCTTGTGAGATTTGGAACCTATGAAGAGGCAAAAACCATAATTTCAATCAATTTACAAGTACAACAACTAGGAAGGAAAAAGACTAGAATAGTAAAAAAATTATAGTGGAAACTTGATATTAAGGATGAGAACTTAAAAAAATCAGAAGATGAAACTGAGGAGAAGACCTCAGTAGGTCAACAAGCTATTGAATCTGAACATGATGAAGCCACTGAATTAGATAACACACCACTCAAGGCACCAAAGACCAAATAGGGCAAAGGGATAAAGACTGATTCTTCACCGAAAACCAAATCACAAAAAGTGAAAGAAGAGTCACCACCTTTGAAAAAAGGTGTAGCTAAAATAACCAAGCCATCATCGAAGTTCACTTACCAATCAAAGAAAACAAAAATACAGGTCCAAGACTAAAGAGGAGATATTGGAGGAACAAAGATGACAAGGATGATTCTAATGATAATCAAGATGAATTCAAGGTTGTATAGAATAAGCCAACACAATATATTGATGAGATTGTAGACGCAATCAAGACAAACAAACAATTAGGACATCCTAAGATACAAGAGTTTTTTGATTTGACTACCGAGAACCATAACAAACTTGAAGATTCAATAATAGGCATGATGATAAACTTGAAACAAGTTGCAGCTGAGTTTTCTACTTCTATACCAACTGATTTATATGATAGGATATCTACAAGATTGGCATATGCACTACAAACTAAGAAATAGATGAGACAAGCAACTCTCACACTTATAATGACAGATTGTATAGTTGCTGAAATACACGATATCATGAAGAAGTATGCAAAGAAATTTCCTAAGAAGGCAATAAATTTGAATATTTTGCAAGGAAATATGATGGAAGTGGATGTTGAGAGAACCAAAATATGGAAGACACTGCTGAATCCATTCGAGGCTATCCACGATACCAAGGGAATACCTAGTGTTGCATCTACTAGAGTGAGTGCAGATCCAATACAAGTTGATAATACAGTGGTTAATGATGTTTTAGATGGAATTTATGAACTCTTAACCAATTTAGGTCACCCAAATATAACATTAATTGATGTAATAGGAGGATATCTTAATGATAAGGCCATAAAAGATGTGTTAATCAGTGCAACCGAGACCATGGATGAACATGATACATAAGAGTTTTCCTAGGTAAACGTACTAGGACATCTTCTTATGTTGGTTAAGGCAATAGAAATAGAAACTAGGGCATAAAAAAATTCACTCGAGAAAGTCACAGATAAAAATGAAGACAAGGCTGAAGATCATGGTAAAGAGACCGAGCATAGTGGTGGAAAAACTCAAGGTGATACACCCAAGGATACCACTAATACTGTACAAGAGAAAGTCGAAGGTAACACCAACACATCTAAAAAAATAGTAGATACCTTTACTACATACTCAAGTTCATTTATCGAGACACCCGACCAGGTACTCACACTGAGTACCAAGCAAGTACAGTCAGAAATTGATCAAAAGGCTCGCTTACAATTGAATCTCTCTCTCCTTCATCTAGCACCATAGGAAAGAAAAGGAAGAAGAAGAAATGAAACAAGGAAGAAGTTACACTTGATGAAATCATAAAGAATCTTGACTGGGATCCTAAGTAGCTTTATCTGAAAACACTAAAGAAGTATGGTGAAATTTGCACCTGGAAAGTAGCACAGGACAAGATGAGAGAAGAAGCAAGGAGTGCACAAGTACTAGAGAAATCCTAGGAGATTCTAATGCAAGTTGTACTTGATGTGAATATTGATGAACAAGCCTCCATATGTGAACAACTTGAACTGCTCACCGAGGTCATTGGCAAACTTGATGTAGACGTTGAGTAGAAATTAGAGGAGGGAGTAGAGAAGAAGATCCAATACAAGGTAACTGAGAGGATCAGATAGGAAGTGGTACATAGGGTAACTCTATCAGAATTTGTAAATGGTATAGAAACTATCATTGTTGCCCAATTTTCCCATTCTGTGCTTTGGCCTGGTTTGCCCTGTCTTGCTTCCTCTATCTTGTTTTCCATGCTTCATGTCCTCACTAAAACCCTAAAACCCCTGGAAAACCCTAGCAATCAAGTGTTAAATGATATATCTTGAAACCCTAGGCCATGGCTCTTATATTTCATCATTACTTTTCTAAGTTACTAAGAGCATGTGCTTTATTTCTCAGTCGCTTGATCGCGGTGAATTTTGATTCAAGTTATTAAGTTGCGCGAGTGCGCGACGAGCTGCAAATCGCAGTCATCGCGCAATCGCGATCTATTCTTGCTCAGGTCCCATCCGTCTGTGGGTCTGCGATGAGATGGGGGAGTAATGTCATCGCGCACTCGCCGAGTAAAAAAGATGAAGATGATATAAGTTGCGAGTATGCGATGAGCAAGAGATAAAGTCATCGCTCAGTCGTCGATGGATAAAGGAAAACAGAATGCTGCTCGCGACCTTGCGATGAGTAGAAGCGGGACCCATCACTCAGTCACGGGGAATAAAGATAAGTCAAGGATCAACCTGCGAGTGTGCGACTGAAGAAAACAAAGAAGGTGTCGCGTTGTCACCGAGCAGTTTAGAGCAAAGAAAAGGAGCTGGCGAGTGCACGATGAGCAGAAAAGAAAGGGGCTCATCGCTTAATCGCCAATGTTTTAAGGACATCAGTGATAAGCTTGCAACTGAGTGATTGACAAATGAAAAGGCCTCGTCACTCACTCGCTGAGAAAATAACAAAGCAGGGGTCCACCTTCAGTCGCTTGATCGCGTGAAAAGTTCAATAGTTGATAAAATGTCTTCCGACTTGGCTACCATCCCTTGGTCACCTTGTCGCCAGAACCAAAGAGGTGACTCAGCATCCCCGTGTGCAGAAAAGTAACCAGTGGCTGTGTGACAGGTGGCATATGGCAGGTGGATGTGGGTCCTCAGTCGGGTGATCGCCAGACAGAGAAAACGGATCACGCAACTTCAAGACTAAGTGTTTCTTTGCCCTCAGTCGTGTGATCGCTAGATAATTTAAGGGTACCCTCAGTTTTATAGTGATTAAATGCCAACCGTCTGATGCAAAGAATAGATGATCCAATGGCGGACGTGTGGTCGGGTGATCAAAGTGCCCTACAGAGAAAGTACTCCCGACTCAGCGACAAGGGTCAGTCGAGATGTCGCTAGAAAGATTAAAGGGCACATGATGACTGTTAAGAAGAGTCAAAAGGCTCAGACATGGGTTCTCCCGACTTGGAAACTAGGCTTTTTCGCGTGGTCTCGAGACAGAAAGATAGCATCTGGCGATCAGGCGACAAGCCGTGGCGGTTAAAGATGACAGTTAGGCGCTGGGTTGCTAGAAGAAAGGTGAGTTAAGTGAAATACCTCGTGACTTCGATTTCACATAGTCGAGATGTCGCTGGATCTAGCTCGAGTTAAATAGAGGTGTAAAAGACCATTGTCGCCTAGTCTAGAGATTAAACCCTGGTTAAGAGGAAGTGCTCGCGACAAGGAGACTAGCTGTTGGTCACGTTATCGTTGGACTTTGAATTTGAATATTTGGTGGCAGATTTGGCACTGTGAACGCTTGGCAGCCATGGTTCCTCTATGCTCGTGTTCCAGGGCTGATCAGAAGGGTTTCAATTGCAGAAGGCCATGCACAAAGAGTCTGTTGATCCCTGGGATAGATTTGTTTGACGAAGAAACAGAAGATTCAGAGACGTGGAAGGATATAGAGTCCAATCAGGAAGTTATTTCTCTCGGGTGTAGTTGGCAGAAGGACATGGTCGTGATCGAGGACTCATTGATGAGATTTTGAGCGGCGGCCGTCAAGGGTCACTTCCCGTCCTGGGGGAATGTGATCAGTTGGTGAGAATTCATGACAGAGACTTAGTTGCTGAATATTGCTCATGGATCCAGGTTGCTTGTTCATAATGTATAATCAAGTACAGGGATGGGCGCAAAGAAGGAAATCATATCTGATCTGATCGATTCACCTTGATACACATTTATGACCAGATTAGATTTTGTACTAGGGTCAATTATTCTATTGTAAATCTGTAACCCTAGTTAGGTTCTGAGACTCCT
>MU223266.1:760025-770505 GCA_018584345.1 Thuja plicata
TATATATATATATATATGGGCATACTATAATCTAGATTAGTTCATATACATATACCAAGTATAGATAAAGGGGAAGCATGAACTAAGGGGAAGTCACTATGTATATCATTTTGTATAGTAATATGTTTTTGATACTAATTCCAAAGGGGGAGAATGTTACTCCAATTGCACATTGAAGTTGTCATTAGTATGCATGTACACAAAATGGACAGTCGGTAACAGAGTCAAACATGATAGTTAATATATATCACAAAAGTGCATAGTTAACCAAGAGCACCGATCAGGCCTAGAGTTAACCAAGTGCAGTGACACCCAAGTACACAGACTATACCGAGCAGTAGACAACATAGAGCTACACAATCATAAATGAACACATGTATAACCGAGATACACAGACAACATTGAGCATCGAGAGACAACTTTTACCAAATAGACGAGAGGCCATTTTAAAGTTTCTCATGGCACATTACTTTACGTAACAACTTTTGAATTGACCCAGATAACGGTTTACATGATCGAGGAGGACATTAATTAAGGATTTCCAACATTAATTATTTATGTCTCCTATGTTTATTTGATCAATGTAAATTTTGTAACCATTGATCTTAGGGTAAGGATGTAATTGTTAAGCCCTAATTAGGTAGCATCATTTGATATATAATTGTATAGATGTCATTGTATAATGCATGCTGATCAAACAATGATCAAGTAGGTGGCATACTTTAGACATCAAAGATTAGACAAGGGTTTTAAGGACAGAGAGTACACAATAGAATTCAATTTTAGAAACAAGGGCAAGGCTACCGAGAAGAACAGAGTAGAAGTTATTATCATTATTATTGAGGTGAAATGTTATGTACGAATTCAATGGATCTATATAAATTTTTTTGAGATTGTATATGTTTCAGATCAAACTTTCTGTTACTCTAACAATTATAATAGACACCTAAATATCTTAATAGAGTAGACTTAACAGTCTTTTTGTAAATCTCTTAATCGAGTGAACACATAGATAGTGTTGCTAAATCCTCCCACAAGGTAGATCTAGTCAATATTTTTTTAGTCCTAATAGGGTAAGATCATCATAAGTGATCATTGATTATAATCTTTAATAGGCTTTCTTTCTTACTGTAGTAGTAAAGATTTGTGGGTCTCATCCCTACCATAATTTTTACCTTCTAATAGGGGTTTTTTGTGATACCAAAATACTAGTGTCATGTGTACTTCATTTCATGTATGTGTAATGTTTATTTTACATGCATTTACATTTTAGTATTGATACTATATGTTTGGTGTATGCAATCTACTTAGTCGGTTAATACAATACATTGATGACAAGGATTTCATTAAAAGTTTTTAAGGGTATTGATTCACCCCTCTCCTCTAAGTACATATCCTTTCCATTATCTAAACAAGTTCACCATCTTGGTTGGTGCAGGCTTAGATGTTGAGGTGATGGGTGTGCTAGTTAAAGATGCCATCTTACTAGCAGACTATTAATTTTTCTCTCTCTTCCATCCCTTCCATCTTAATGGCAGAATTAGCTCCCATGAGAGACCATTTAATATTTATCTGAAGTCTCATTGATGCCACTTGCACTAGAAAAGATATCCATTAAATATCATTACTTAGCTGAGTGGGAATGCACATGTTAAATTAAGGCAACAGGGCTACCTTTCTTGTCACTGACGATTGTTGTCTTTTCAAGTTAATGTCGAGCACATCGGGAAGTCTGAGATTTTCCACCTCATATGACCCCCTTCTGGGTCGTAGTTCTGAATATTTGCTAAGAAAGAAATGTTTAATGTGTTAAAATTACATTTAAATTTTGGATATATGATCCCATTTAAGATGCCTAAACATTTTTTTGTTTTTGTTGAAAAGAAAAATACCTCTCAAACCCTCCAGAGTCCACAATCTTTTAATGAATATATACTAACGATTGTCTAGTTCGCATGTACAGGTCAAAGAAAGAAAGAAAGAAATGGCTAAAAATTCTTCACCTCCCGAGAGACCTGAACTCCCGAACGCTATTGCAGGCACCAGCAAGAAGAACAAGATAGAGTGGGTATTGGCAAAGCTCCTGCTAACCCAGAAATATAATAAAGGCGGGATGATTCAGGGATCTTGAATTGAATTTGCACTCAAAGAGAACACTAAGACAAAGGATGGTACATGGGAGGAATTGCAAGGCCTCATTTAGATAATCCATCAACTTCAACAGTCCAATGACTCCATTTCAGTTAACTTAGCAGCATCTAGAATCATTCAAGGGGTTGGTTTTTCGTGCCCAGTGCAAGAACGAGAGCCAATTTTTCTCCTGGCTAGGGGTTATTGCCTAGGCAATATGGCTACTATGTTGGTTTCTCCCACCCCTTGGATACCCGGTGCCCATTGTCAAGTTGAATGATGATGCAACTGCCAGAGGATGGCGTATCCCATGCTTCATAGGTGCTACTTCTCTCACCAAGGTCGCCGCAATTGATCTAGCTTTGTGTCACCTCAACTCTGAATAGAAAAATTCCACATCAGGACTACAAGAAAATGTAGATAGAAATTTCCCGCTTTGAATTCAAGGATCCCATCCATGCAGGTATTATCTTTTTGTGCAAGATTTTTGGGGAACCCCATGCCTAGGAGTTCTCCCCCTGGATGTATGACTTTTTGTATCGTATGACCAAAAATAAGGAACACTTTGACAGTACTGACATTGTCATCATCCAAATGAGGAAGGTTGAACTATAGCAGAAATTTGACATGAATTCCTACATCCTCTAGCCACTTGCCTGACAGTGCCAAGGAATCTAGGGTTTAACATCAGTTGGTGTTCTCAGGGAAGGAGCTAGTCAGGTTACTCCATGGGACCACTTGCCCCACATTCAGTGGGACAAAAGTTTCCCACATTTTTTTAGAGTCAACGATGCCTTCATATTTCACGGGATCAAGGCGATCACTAGTGATCAGGGATTCAGATTATCCCAGCAGACCATGAGCCTCATTGGTGTATGGGGATGTTACTTCATATAGTTTTCCCATCACACCTATATTTGTGTTTCCAGCTTCTCAGGTGAACCCTTCCTGTTATCCAAGCATTGTGGGGACAAAAAATATTTTATTGGAGTTTTGTAGGAAAATTTTGGAGCCGCATGCCATGACTACCCTAAAGAGGGTCACTTCTCCCTCATTCTCATTCATTTGCAAGGAATACTCCTTCTCCCTTGCCATGGCTCGAGAAGAAGAGAATAAGCTAAGATGCCTAAACTTAGCCAAATATTCTTTTAGTTGCAGGTATGTGTAGGATCATGGTATGCCAAAAAGGGGCGATGTGAAAAGAAGTCCTGATTGGTAGATTGATTGAAAAACAACTATAAATTTCAAATTGTATAACATTTTTTAAAATATAACATATTTCACATTCTATGCTTCACCTAACACAAGAAAACGAGAAAAACAATTCAATTTGATGAAGTTCAGACTAAGTTAAGGTGGTCAGACACGAGAGCTTTTATATTTTGGAAAAGTTCTAGAAGAAAAATCAGAATTAATTATTTACATAGAAAAAAATTACAAAAAACTATGTGTCACATCCAGACATGATTCTACTACTTATATCTAGAATCTTGTAAAAAAATATTGTCATTTGAATGTGTTTAAGGTGGTCAGACATACACCCACTTCTTATCTTTTTAGTCCTGATTGATATACTGATTGAAAAATAACTATAACTTTCAAATGGGATAACATTTTTGAAATAAAAAACATGGGTCACATTCTATGATTTACCTACTATAGTAAAAAAATTAAAAATTTTCAATTTCATGAAGTTTAGACTAAGTTAAGGTGGACAGACACAAGATTTTGTATATTCTAGAAAAGTTGTAGTAGAAAAATCATAATTAATTATTTTATTGGAAAAAAGTTAAAAATAAATATTTTTCACATCCGGATATGAGTCTAATACTTATATATAGAATCTTGTAAAAAAATATTATCATTTGATTATGTTTAAGGTGGCCAGACATACACCTACTTCTTATCTTTTTCCTGAAATTTTCATACTACCGCATTGAAATTTGAAATGTTTACCATATCGAATCATTTTTCTTTAAAAATGGGCTAGTATCTTAGAAACTGAATTTAATTTTCTATAGATTCTCTTCTTTCATATTTTTTATAATATTGATAACTTGTTCAAATTCTTATGTGAGCTTGTCTAACCCTAATTTTTTGAATTTTCATTGCCACTTAAGGACCTATTTGGCATACCATGATACTGCAAATACCCTTGCTAGGATTATCATCCACTCGGTTGACTCGCAAGGTGGGCCACTTTCCAGAAGATTTGTTGGCCAATTTCCAAGATTACTATGATGTCTGGAGGTAGCACTACACAAGAATAACAAAAGGAATGATGGAACACCTTAAGCTTTGGACATCCCATAGACTTTTTGAGACACTGGGCCCCAAGAGGACCCTGATTACAAAGATACATGTATAGATAAGATCAGAATCCATTCAGTAGATTGGCATATGCCAAAGATTTTGAGTATCGAGGTAATCTCAAGAACAGTAATTGAGCACAACCACTCATATTTTGAGAGGCTTTGCATGAAGAGTGTCCAACTAGACAACCCATTTTTGGAAGCGTTAGGTTCTCAAGTAGTGGAGCAATCCAAACCCCAAGGAAAGAAAATTTTTGGCACCCCACCTCAAGTCTTAGACCCCATTTTGGCCCCTCTAATGGAGAAATTGGGTTATAAATTTGTTCACTCCCAAAAATTAATGGAAGCAACAAATGTCAGAGTGGCTTTTGGTCTTGGAGCTACCCCAGTAGGATATGTGTCCTTTGGTAGGAGATTCCCTCTCCCTGGCCATTTTTTTAAGTGTAGCATGTGAGTTAGAGATTGCTTGAAATGTGATAGCTACATATCCCAAGGTGTTGTTCAAGAGAAGAAAGAAGAAAAAAGGTGGATTGGTCCCCATGAAATAGAAATACAGACCTAGAACCTAAGGATATACCTAAGGTCAATTTACTTTCTTCCTCCTCTTCCTCCAAAAAAGAGGATCACCCAAAGAGTCCGCTAGAGATAGCATAGATTAACATCGATGATATCTTCCTGATGTGTGATCTCAGAGAGCTACATGACATGGTTGAAAGTACTATAGAAGAGATGGTGGGACCATAAATTGGGGTTCCCATACATGATTCAAAAGGGCTTGAAGAATTGGCGGCCTGACAAGAAGGTGTATGTCGGCCTGAAGAGGCTGAAGGAGAAAAATGAATACTGTAAGAGAAAGGAAATAACCCATCCATGGAGAAAATTTTGGCAGACAAGGAAATTGGGCCTCTAGGAATAGCCATAACCTCTGACATAGTGCCCCCTAAGCCTAAGGGGTGATTATCTAGTTTTCTTACACCACCTAATGCTACGATTGACAAAGATGCGGCCATATTTCAACAAGTAGATCTGAACAAGTTGCCTCAGCCTCCTCTACCACCCATCCCACTTATGGATGATAAAATAAATACATGTAAAGATGCCATCATTAAAAAGGAAAAAACGTCAAGGGGAGAGCCTAAATTTAACCCTGGGGACACTTAAAGTTCAAGAAAGATAATAAGTAGGCCACTTGCCCCGCCACAGTGGTTGGTGGAGTCCTAGAAAAGAAAAGCTTCGATGACTATCATGGCCTGATTATTACTACCAGAAATGTTGGTTGAAGGCCAAGTTCCCCATAAT
This sequence comes from Thuja plicata, assembly GCA_018584345.1. NCBI lineage: Eukaryota > Viridiplantae > Streptophyta > Pinopsida > Cupressales > Cupressaceae > Thuja > Thuja plicata. The sequence continues at coordinate 765,767 of MU223266.1, forward strand.
CCCAAGAGGGCTTGTACCCTTCATACCACCCAAAGGGCTCCATATGTTAATGTTGTGGTAATGATTTCTGCCCCTCTAGCAATAAAATAAGAATTAGAGGTAACTTTTAAAGAGTATGTAATCACGAAGGTGCCTTTAGGACAAAGATTTCAGCAGGGGGAATTGGACCTCCTAACTAAATAAAGCAAGGATTTTCAGGCCCGGTATGAGAAGCAATCTCAGAAGGCAAAGGAGTTGAATAATACCAATGCCAATATTTTTGCACTCCTAATAGATTTAGTGCGCAACCTTACTTCCGAAACATCTAGACCTTCACTCTTTGGGACATCGCTCCCTCAAAGAGATGATGATGCACTAAGGGCTATGAAAAATAAGGCATTAGTGGTGGATGAGTGAATGGACCATTAGATTGGGGCAATAAGAAGTTTTCCATTCGAGTATCTCCCAACCTTCTTCTAGAAAAATGATACGGAAAAATAGATGGAGGCCACCATTCCTCAGTGGCAGGGAGAGATCGAGAAATATAAAGAATGAAGGGATCTCTCACTAGAGATTATAAATCTTGGGGAGGATGTGTTAATAAATACAAGCATCCTAGGGGCTGATTCATACGGGTTCCTTAAGACTCAATACTTTAGACTTGGATTCAAAGTAAAAACTGGAAAGCAATTGGTAAGGGTGCTAGAAGAACAACTATAGGTGGTCTAGACACCAGTGGACCGATATGCTTCACTCATCCAAGAGATTATGTCGGACAATCCTCTCAGCCCCGAGACTTATACTCTCATCTATTATATACTTGGTAAGTTTGATTAAGTGGCTGAGGTTCAATTCCAGTCTAGGGGAGATTTTGGTAGCACTGCAATGGTGGAAAAATCACATGTAGTACTTAAGTCCCATGATGCATCCAAGGTGGTTACAAAGTTAAAGAAAAAGGTTGATGATGTTGGCCTTCATTTTGAAATTTCTGTTGATTGTTGAGACTACCTAAAGGATTTCGAAGAAGATGGCATAATCCTAATTTTGGAGGCATATGATAAATTTAAAGGTTAGTAAAATTTCCCAGACTTGATGGATCCCTCACAAGAGGCAAAATACAAATTCATTATTTATTCTTTGAGTGTAAGCTCCTATGTTCCAGATCTCATGATCCCTAATTTTGTGTACTTTATAGTGACAAGTCTAGATAGCTCTTCCAAGATGACCTATCACTATCTACAACATATTGTTAGGTTTCTGATCATCCTTCTTGGCATGACCAGTCTCTATTGGTCCAAAGGTTCACTATAGAAGCATCCCAGGTCCCAAGACATCATTATAGCATTTAATATTTGGTGTATGTGGGTCGGCCTGATCATAGAAGTTAAGGAGAGAATTAATGGATGTGTATCATATATATATATATATATATATATATATATTCAGTATCTATTATATAAATGTGTGTCAATTCTTCATCGATAGAACATAGTTGGCTTATATTTACTCATGAATTTATGGCCGGAACTGGTCCTGCTGAACTTGTTTTAGCCAGAACTCATTTCCCACATAGATACCACATTTGTGCCACATATGTACGGGAAAAACTATTCTGGCCAAAATATTTTTGGCCAGAACTATGAAAATGGTCCTCAAGTGCGACACAGTTTTGTACTTTTACCCACCATGAATATAGTTAGAGATCTATACTAACCCTGTCCTATCTTTTTCTATTTTCTTTTCCTGACATAAAGAATCCTTTCAGGAAACCCATTATCATTGAAGTTTCAGAGATCATTGATTCGAAACCAGCTATCCCTCCCAAAAAATAGTCACCTATCCAACTAAGCTATTCATGCACTGTTGTGACCTGACCACTAGGTGCTTGGAGGCCAAGAGAGCCCTCTCTTCGATAAACCACTTAAGGTGAAGTTGGCTGATACTCTCATCTTGGGTGACAACTCTTCTCAAATTAGCAAGATCATCATCAATTCTTGTCAATAGAAACTGTCGCTAGAAGGAGGGCATGAGGTCATCTTCCCTTGAAAACTTTGATACCACACCTCTGAAGGGTTCCCCAAGCAGTACTTTGGGAACTAATATTTCCATAGGTTATTATCAGTTTAAATATTATGATTCAAAATAATTCTACGGTCAACCCCCAACCATAGAGAGTTTTCAGAACTCTGACCTCCCGTTCGAGCGAAGAAGATTTACCAGAAGATATATCCTTTCAACCCTATGTCTTAAGGGTTTGTAGCCCCTCACAATATCCAAGTTTTCCATCCCATCCCAATAACTAATATTAATCTTTAACTTATCATCCCAATGGATGCATATTTAGATAATATTAGGTCTCCTATGGGATAGTTTCCCAACGTTTTCAATGATCATCCTCCACACCCAGAGAAGATTTGTCCAAAGTATGAGAATCTAGGCCCCAAAAATGCAAAGAAATACCTACAGGCCTATAAGGATGCTATGAACTGACACCACATCTAGCAAAAGGATGTGGTAATAAGAATTTTTCCACTATCTCTTGGAGAGAGTGAGTTGAACTCATACTTTAATTTTCCTGCCAACTCCATCAATAGTTGGTAGGACATGGAGTCTACCTTTGTGACAGTGTTTCAAGTCCACGTGAACCTGACCTGGTCCCATAATAAGTTTATTTCCATCAGGAAGGAGTCCAATCAGCCCCTGGTGACCTTTAACCATTAGTACTAGAGGGCCCTGAAATGGTGTATGAGATCTTTTTTCCCATCTACAAAGGTGACTATTTAGCTGTATCTTAATGCCTTGGATCCGTTTGTCACTATGCTTCTCTAGAAATCCACCACCGCCAAGGAAAATTACATGTTCTCTAAGGTTTATAACCTCGCCCTCAAATTATCCATGAACTTGAGCAAATCTCTCAACAGTATTGGCCAGGGCTTACCCTATAACGTGTTTCCTAAGGGAACAACTTATTTTAGAGGATATGATCCTAATCCAATACTAGGTGCCCCTACGATGAATGTCATGCCCTAGTACATCTATCCCACTCCCCACCTGTTAGGGATTTTTCTTGTATGAATCACAGTTCTTGAAATGACTACTTGAACACTATGCCTTCTAATACTGATTCAGGAACAAGAAAAGCCTAATTGCTAAGGACTGGATAAGGTCCTTCTTCATTTTTGAGCTCCACATATGCTCAGGCAGGTTTTACCTCTTATGATTATTGTTTACATAGTATGTACTAATGTGGACACTAATTTTCTATGTATCTTTTGTTAAACAAACTTATAAATCACCTTGCAAATAACCAAGCATAGCCAGATGCAAGATATAACCATACAAACCATGGTTGTAAGCATAAAAAGAACCAGTGATACAAGGATTTTCATCCTTCTTCCTTTTATTGTAGGAGGGATAACCTAATGGATTCACTCTCCAAGGAATCAATAATATGGACACTGTCCTGCTGACATAGGTCCTTAACAAGTTCAGTTTGTTTGTTCTTAGTAACAAAGTATTTTGATTGAATTGGTTTTGATATATTGGAATAACTTAGACATAGATAGATTATCAGATTGATTTCTTGACCAGTGCCTATCCTTTGGGCTATAGAGTCAAATAAGCTAAGATCTCATAGAAATAAAATACAGCAGATTGCCTTACAACCCACATACAATTTAGGTAAGATGCCTTACAAATTACCCTATCACCTCAAGACTATTGTATCAAATCCTTAAACAAAGTAGTATGCTCCCTGAAACTACTTACAAAACTTAGTTCTTTCCTTAAAATAAACTTGCAAGTAATCAGATAGTTACCTAATAACCAGAATGTTTCAGAATACCTTGTAAACTTAACATAAAAGAGAATACACACAGAAAAAGGAGACAACAATGGAAGAGAGCACAATTGCACCGTATACTATTTATACGATCTAGCTTTTCATACATGAAAGATTATACAACTTCAAAAGATAGACAAAAACCCAGAAGATCTGAATTCTATAATATATTATCTCTTCTCCAAAATGTTCCAACATCAAACACCCTTAACAATTACAACTCTTTTTTCTATATATAGGTTTTTGACCATCTTGGAATCCCTTAAGGATGCAACAAGCTTCAGATGGTCAAAAAACCTAACCCTAAAGTTACAAAAGAGACAAAAAGAAAGAGAGAGAAGAAGCGGTGGAAGGAACAAGTCAAAAAGATAGAAACATATATTTCTTGTTCTTCTCCCGATCTAGCGACTACAATCAGATTTGTAGATGGTAGATGATAATATTTATCTTGAGTCCAGATAGTTTTTCTCGCCTACTCACCTACATTCTCCTTTTGTAATAACTGTCCTTCTTATCTTTGAATAGTGCAGTGCCAAGTGTGCACCTTACTCATCGTCCAAAATTTCTTCTTAAACTACAGGCTTCTTTTTCTTTGGCGTAGTCATAACTTCCCAAGCCTTTACTTCATCATCTGATGGCCACTTGAAGTCTTGAGTACTCTGTAATTGCATTTTTTTCCTGTCCCATCTTGCATCAGTGATGTTTTTGACATCAAGTAGGAACTTGTTGATATTAGTCTCTGCTTTGAAGGCTTCATCCAATAGTTTATTGAATCCTTCTACATCAACATTTGTTCCCAAGAGAAATGCATCTTCACTAGGCATCTTGGTGTCAAACTCACTCTTCCAGGCATCTATAGCCTTTACTTGGTCATCATCTCCCTTTAAGGAAGGAATAAACCTATTGAAGTCACTTGAAA
>MU223266.1:781667-803555 GCA_018584345.1 Thuja plicata
TCCTCTAGAAGATGTATTATTCTCTGGTCCAGAAAAAGAATACTTTGAAGATTGTAAAAAATCTATCTTCTTTTTCATTTCAATTGTAGCAGCTTCCATTTGGGATTTTTCCAACATTTTTTCCATACTTTCTTTCTCAATTCTCAGTTTCTCCAAATCAATTTCTAATTTGGACATTTGTTCAACTATAGGCTTTTGAAATTTAGGCTCTTGATCTGTATGTTCACCCATCTCCTATTTACCCTTATTTATTTGCAAAATGGAAGCCTTATGAGTGAATGGTATTTCTTTATCTTTCTGAGGCTTCTCTGTTTCTTTCGTAGTTTGGTTTTTAGGAAGTATTTTTCTATTGTTATCAAGAGCCTTGTGATCACTTCTTTTCTTTCTTATTTCTCTTTCCTTTTTCATTTGTTGAACTAGGGAAAGCTGCCTCAAAATAAACTTATCTTCATTATCCAGCATATCAGAAGGGTCATCTTCTGAATCTGAACTAGGTGTAGTAATCTCTTCTCTTTCATTTGAAGTAGAAGTAAGTGTGGGAGTATCCAATACTCTTTTAGTAGCCTCCTCATAATCTGAAGTATTTCCATCATGAGAGTGCTAAACAGTATCCCTATCATTTCTGATATTTGTTTCTTCACCTTTTAAAGGGGTTTCATCCATATCAACTTGATTTTTCTTTTTTCTCCAAGAGGTTCCAACTCTTGAGGTCGATGGAATCCCTTCATACAACACTTTTTCTGGGTTAGTTCTTGTTTTTGACCTAGTATTCATTCTGTAAGACTTTTATCAATTTTGCACTAATCTCAGAGATTTTCCCTTTTAGAGTCACCACCCAATAAATTGGGAATTGTCTAAAACTTTAGATCTTAACTCACCAGAGATTTCTGAATACTTTCACAAGAATTTACAATATCTAAATCCCCAGCAGAGTTACTCTTTCTCTGGTACTTATGAAAACTTGTCTACAACTAGAATCCGTGAGAACTTTAAAAATGATCTTTTAAATAACTATCCCCAGTAGAGTCGCCAATTTTTTAGGCTTTTCTTGTTCCTGAAACAGTATTAGAAGGCATAGTGTTCAAGTAGTCATTTCAAGCACTGTGATTCATACAAGAAAAATCCCTAACACCACCAAAAACCTCCAACCCCAAATTACATTCCCTAGGCACTACAAATAAACCCAATGCCTCCAACTCCTTGGATACTTTTCTGCTAGGCATCTACGTCTGGAGGTCTGCCCCAAGTGGCGACAGACACCCCTACACCTGCCCCATCACCACAATCGTCACAATGTGACACAACTACCTAGATTTTTACCAAGGTCAAATCTCTCCAGTGATTGGTATCCTCACTCACCACTGACATGCAGAAGCTAAACATGGGACCCCCTATGTCCCATGGAATAAACCCCTCCCATAGATGGAACATCTTTTTGGCACAACAAAGTTGCACTAGCTTCGGGCCCCAGAACCATTATAAGAAAGACGAAAATAAAAATTCTCAGCCCAAACAACAATGGAAAAACACGCTAAATAATGGAGGCGTCCCCTCAAGTCAGCCTAACAACCAAGGGTGCACAGGACCTAGCCATTCTGTGCAACTTCCTAATTTCACCTGCTGACATCATGGTGTCGGTTGCACGACATTGGTTTGTATTCCGAGGTAAATTGCACCATGTTGGGGAAGAACATCCTGATCTCTCAGTCTGATAGGAAGAAAAATAGTGATTCTCCCCCTCCATAATCCTCAACCAAACCCCACCATTCCTATTTTTCCTATGAAATCATCTTTTTCAGTGGTGGCGAAGAAGATGAAGAGCCAGACATGCAGGGTTTCTTCGATGACTCCATCCCTGCATTTGAGGATAACGCCTTTACCAACCCCAGGAATCCCTAAAACACCTCGATTCAGTCAAAAAAGTGTCCTCTTAAAACATCAATTCTATTAAAATTTTTAATCTCCCACTGGACCCCCTCACAAATGTAAACCCACCCCTCCCAAAGGACCCACGCTTAACTACACACTCAATTTTACTAGAAAAGGTCCATGGGCTCCAAAGGGAAAGTTTGATATCACAAAAGTGATGGAGAATACTACCACAACTATGACCTTAATGGAAGTTCTTCTTAGTTGTCATGAGTAGAGGAAGTCCCTCATGTAGTATCTAGAGAACCCATAATTATGCAACCGCCCACCCAAATCTTAAATGTTTGACGATTCCAATGCGATCATATTTTGGGGGAGTACAAAAGACCCCCACTTCTTCCTCAGCCTTAAAATTCATGGTAAAAAATTACAAAATTTTGTAGTGGATTCTGAAGCTTTGGGTAATATGATGCCCTTATCAATTTGTAAAAATCTTGGATTAACCCCCACACCATCAAAGGACATAGTCATCTAGGTAGATAAAACTCCTATCAAGATCATGGGCGAGTTGAAAAATGTCCAACTCGAGTTGGTAAGAGATCCCTGGATATCCAACACCATTGACAACCAAGTGGTCGACATCCCTAAGACCCATGGGATGCTCCTTAGTTGGAATTGGTCCATATCCTTGAACAGATATATCTTGATCAACTTTTCCCACCTATGGCTCCCTTAGATAGGAGAAGATAACCAAATCAAGGTGGAGAGAGAACCCCAGATGAAACAAGACCTCACTAATTCTGGTCAGGTAAGTGAGTTTGTGTTTACTAATTTAGACCCCAAATTAGACATGGCCAGAGAGATCCTAACCCTGAATTTTGTCCCAGGTGGAAGGATACCTAATGAGGATCCTGCCATCACCTAGAGGATTCATGATCTCATCATAAAGTTAAAATAGGATGTGAGATCCCAGGGTGACAATGCAAATTCAAATTCCCTATTGTCTATCACTTGGTGTCGAGTTCATTGTTAAATCTATTTAGAGGTAGAATTAAAACCATGTTTATATGAGGCCAAGGTTCTCACTAAATATTTTCAAATAGAAAAATGCAGTGGCTAGGGCCCACGCAGCTGCAGTCCAACCACGAAGGTATCTGACAAACCATCATCTGAGGAATCCCCAGTGGGGACTCCTCTGGGAAGTGGTTTGGTCCTTGTGTCTCCCCACTCAGGTGATGCACCTATACTTTCCCCCCATCCCAAAATAATCTGAATTCCCACCCAGATTTTGCAGCCACAACATACCAACAATAAAGTGTGGATCCTTAAATTTTATGGGTCCCGATCCAAGAAAGGTTGCAGAGCTGGGGTAGAGCTGATCAACCCTCGAGGAAATTCTTTCCTTGCATCATATCATCTATATTTTTACTACACCAATAATGTCACCGAGTATGAGGCCTTGGTCCTTGGACTCTTGTTTGTCCTCAGGAAGGTAGTCACGTGCCTCCACGCCATGGGTGACTTGGAACTTATAGTTTGGAAAGTCTAAACCCAATAGACATGTCTTATAAACGACTAGAAACCTATCGCAATTGAGCATGGAGCTTAATAAAATATTTTGATCCCTTTAGGAATGATGTAATTCCTTGAAAATAGAATTTCATTTTAGATGCCCTCGCCATGTCAGCCAGTACCCTTGAACCCATGGCAGGTTCCTAGCTCTTGATATTTTTAGTTGACATGATGTCCACACCCTCCATACCCAATAATATAACTAACCTTTAGGTCTTTGAGGATGACAGACATAGCCTCACCTTTATGGAAAACGTGCATGTATTTGAAGACCAGATTATGGAGGAAGAAGAACATGATGATACTAGACCAGAAGAAAACAAGGATGGAATCCTCGTTCTTCCCACAAACACTATCCCAAATGGGATGGTTTCCCTCAAATATATCTTTGACTCCAACCCACGAGGTAAAGATAGAACATCCTAAACCCCAAGGGGGGAAAGTATGAAAAGGTGAATATCTAAATAGGCGTTGAAGAAAAGTTCATCCATATTGGTAGCTCTTGCTCCCTAGAATAGAAAGAGAATATTATCATGGTCCTCCAAGAATATATTGATGTAATTTCATGGGGATATGAAGATCTAAAGACATACGATACTTCTATCATGACACACACCATCCCCCTGAATCCAGACACAACCATTGTGGTAGAAACAAAGACCACTCAATCCCCTAGTTGAGCCCCTCATCCATTAGGAGGTTTAGAAGTTATTGGCCACATAGATAATTTTTCCAATCTAACATATCACATGCATGGCCAACCTAGTACTAGTCTGGAAAAAGAACGGGGAGATTTGACAGTGTGTGGACTACTAGAATCTGAATAAAGCTTCAAAGAAGGATAACCACCCTCTCCCTTTGTTAGAAGAGGTATTAAAAAATTTTAGTGGTTCCAAAATGATTTCCTTTCTAGATGGATATTCTAGGTATAACTAGTTCATGGTCAAATTAGAAGATAGATCCAAAATGACATTCACCACCAAGTGAGGAACATTTTCCTACAGAAGAATTCCCTTAAGGTTAATTAACACTAGAGCCATGTTCCAGAAGGCCATGAACATCACTTTTGAAGGCTTGGTTAATAAATGCATAATCATATACATGCATTATTTGACTATTTTCTCTCAAGAAAGGCATGATCATCTGGCCCATCTTGCCAAGATTTGTGAGCGGTGTCATTGGTTCTGTATATCCATCAACCCAAAGAAATGCATATTTGGGGTAACCGAAGGAAAGTCATTAGGGAACATTGTCTCAATAAAGGGTATATCTATCAACCCTAAGAAATTTCAAGCACGGCTAAAGATGCAAATGATGGGTAGTAAGAAAGAAATATGTTCTTTCTTTGGAAAGATCAACTTTGTTTGACGTTTCATCACTAGTTTTTCCAAGTTTTTAATACCTCTAAATGATATGATAAAAAAGGACACCAAAAGATAGTAGAGCCCAGAGGCAAAATATGCTTTTTCCCAGATCAAGAAATCCATCACATATATTCATTTGCATCCACCCACTCTGGTGTAGATGTGCTGACCCAAAAGGTCAGAGGGGAAGAATGACCTATCTCTTTTATGAGCTCCCCCTTAAAGAATGCATATGTGTGATATTCACCTCTGGAAAAATAAGCATTCACCCTTGTCCGAGCTGTTAAGAAATTTTGACACTACATCCTCTGTAGAAAAATGCATGCCATCCTACCCAACCAAGCTGTTAAGTATTTATTCCTTCAAAGTGAATTGGGTGAGCGTCACAGAAATTGGATTGCCATCCTCCAAGAATATGATATCGAGATGAAACCTATGAAACTTGTTTGAGGAAAAGGACTCCGTAAAGCTATGGCTGAGGCCAATCCACATATGTAATGTCATACCTAAACCGTGCAATCCATCACTAAAGACCACTGGTATGCTGACTTGGTACACTTTCTGCTGAATAACCAGTGCCCTAAAGGGAATATTCCTAGTAAACGCTAGGCTCTTTGGCTAAAGAGAGCACATTTCATGATTAAAAATGGGACTCTTTTTAAAAAAAATCATTATGGTGTCTACCTCTGGTTTATTGACCAAGAGAAGGTCATGAAAATGATAGAAGAATTCCACGGTCGATTTTGAACTAGACACGGATCGATGAATGCCACCACCCATCAAATCCTCTAGGCTGTGTACTATTGGCCCCATATTTCTAAAGATGTCTATGCACATGTGAGGAAGTACCATTTTTTCCAAACTACCACATCATGAAAGAAGAATCTGGTAATGTCTCTCCAACCTATGTTCCAGGAAAGACCTTTCGCCCAATGGGCATTTGACTTTATAGGAGAAATAAATCCCAACCCATCCGCAAATGACTAGTATATTTTAACTGTCATAGATTATTACACCCAGTGTACTAAAGCTATACCATGCAAAAACAACACAATGGATGTGGTAATCCACTTCATTAAAGAAAACATAGTTACAAGGTTTAGAATTCTTTTTTTCCTAGTGTGTGATAACAACCCAACATTTTCCTTTGCTCAGTTTTTGGAATGGGCTTATGATAGGAGTGTCACCCTTAAGTTTTCTAGTAATTACTAGCCACGAGGAAATGGGGTAGGAGAATCCACTAACAAAAACCTTTTAGAGGTAATCAAATACCTACTCGAGAAGAACCCCCAAGATTGGCACCATAAACTCAAGTTTTCCTTGTGGGCAGACTGCATCCAAATCAAAGTTGCTTTGGGAACTTCCCTATTTCATCTAGTATATGGCGTAAACCTAATATTCCCAATGAACCTATAGATTTTGATCCTAGATTTCATGCAAGTGTTTGACGACCAGGATAATATTGTTGAATTACACCTCCTCAACCTAGTACGGTTGGAGGAGGAGAGGAATCATGTATTGGAACATTTTGAAAAGCACTAAGATGTGATCAAATAGTGGTTTGAAAAGAGAGCCCAATATAAGTCCTTTCAAACATTGGATCTGGTCCTCTTATGGGACAAGGCCCAATAGAAGAAGGGAAAATATAGACAGTTCCATAGGCTCTCACTCGGGCCCTATCAAATATCTGAAATCTATTGGGCTAACACATACTTTCTTAGTTCCCTAACTAGAGAAACTCTCCTGCTACCTACCAACGGATAGTTCCTCAGACATTACTTGGAGTAAGGTGAAAGAATGTACTCCTTAAAGGGTTTGTATCATATGTATATGCCATTTTTAAATATCCTTTGGGTGTGTCAGTCTGGTGCGCATGCCCTTATAAATATTTTTGGCACCTATGCCCTTGTTTTGTCTTTTTATTTGTCTTATTTGTCCCTTTTCTTTTGGTCTCTTTTCTCATTTTGGGCCATAGTGTTGTTCCCTTCTTTTTTAGACTGGTATTCCTCACATAAAAAAACATGCAAGATGATAGATTTTCCTCATGCATTGTAGTGGTCCAAAACTAGGTGTTACACAAAGGTTGGTCCTATCCTCATTTGGGAAACTCTTAACATAGGGCTTCAAGCATCAGAGACTCTTTTCTGAAATCAGGTATTGATGTTTCTCCTCAAAAGAAAAAAGATTAGCTGTCATTTTGAAAAGGGAAATAACTTAAACCCAAAGGACAAAAGGGTCCAGGGAGGGATAGATCATTCGCACTCTCTGTGAGAACCATCTAAGTAAATTAAATAATTTAATAACATTTCTCAGGATGGATCTTTCCTCCTCATTCAATAATCAAAAGGATGATAAGGTGAAAGAAGTACCACCATGATATCAAGCTAAGCTTGAGGACCCTTGTTAAAGTAGTACCACCTCCCCTATTCACTATAAAAGGGGAGTTGGGGAGCTGAAGGTCTGGAACCCAAAGATCAATGAGGCACCCATTAGGTGTTGAACCTCCTATGTTAGTGTGGTCTCTCTATCTTTCTCCGGCCATATCCTACTTTTGTCCCCTTATTTGAAGCCTAAGATACATAATTTTTGAAAAGGTCAACATCTGAATTACAACAAACTTATCAAGTTCTTGGAGTCACCTCGTGAAGCCGCTTCTTTGATGATGGTAAGATCCTCATTTTTTAAACCAGAGTTTTGAAGTTCTAAAATTCACAAGGCATTTGTCCCAGCGAGTCACCATTTTTTATGCCCTGCATACCCGTCCCTACATTTTGTGTGCAAAATTTCAGGTCTTCCTTTTATTTCTTTCCCTTTATTTTCAATTTTTGTTTGGTTCTTTGTTTCTCCGCACCTTTTGGTCCCATTTAGTCTGTCTTTCTTCGGTGTCATTTTTTCTCTGGGACCCGATTCTAGGAGTGTTGTTCCCAAGTGGGTTGTTTTGGATCTTTGGTATCTAGTGACCGTTTGTCTTTTTCCAGAGATGAATTATTCTTAGGTATTTTGGAGTGCATGCCCCATTCACAAGTGTGTTTCTCTAAATTACTTTTGGTAACAAGTGTGCTCTTCTAGGCATTATTTAAGGCCTTTTACCTTGTCACTTTTACACTTACTACAAACTAATTACCTTCTGGAAAATTTTATTGAGCGCAAAGGATTTTGTTTTCCGATCTAAGACATTTGAGCTAGAAGGTTCAGAAGCATGTTCAATGATCCTGGTGGAGTGTTTAGGTTGTAGAGTGAATCTATTTGCAGTATCCCCTTTTGCAATTTTGAGTTCCAGGTAGGATCTTGGGTTTCTCTAGTTTTGTTTCATTTTGTTTCCTCCTCTCTCTCTGTGTGTTTTTTATTTTCCTTGTTTTGTTGGGTTTCATTTTATTTTTAATCTTTGTTTTTTGTTTCTATCTGATGTTTTTTCATGTTTTACAGGCAAGTGTTTACCTTCATCATTCATATCATGTTTTTCATTTGGCACGACATTGTCCTTGAGCCCAGTGCATCTCTTTTCATTTTGTAATTGTCTGAATCGGAAGGAAAGGTGTCTAACCTTTTTTGGGTTGTATATTTTCTATGAATAATGCTGTTCTTCCCACTCAAAAATCTATAAATATGCTCTAATTTTTTAGTCTCTATATATTTTGTACATAGTCTATAAATTTTTGTAACTCTCTATAGATGCTTGGCCTCATCTATGAATTCTGCGAGTTTGGCCCCGGGAACATTTTGACACTCCACATGTCACAGGTAGTCTTTGTATGTCACCTTGTACATTGGTGGAGTCCGAAGTGCTCTATTTTCCAGTGCTTAAGAGATGTGACATCTCTGTGATTATTTTTTAGTTGGGTTCTTACGGAAACAATTCTTGATGACCCTCTGTCGCCTGAATTCTTTACGAGGTCTGAAGACCATGTCCCATCAATAAGTAGGTTCACCATCCTATTTGGTACAACCTTGGACATTGAGCTGATGTATATGCCAATTATAGAGGCTAGATCACTAGTAGGATGTTAATTTTTCTCTCTCCTCTATCCTTTCTATCCTAATGACAGAATTAGTTCCCATGAAATAGCATTTAAAATTGATCCCAAGTGGTATTCATGCCACTCATGTGAGAATAGTTTTCCATTAAATTTCATTACTTAGGTGAGTGGGCATGTGGGTGTTAAAGTATGGTATCAGGGCTACAATTCTTATCATTGACGATTTATGTATTTTAAAGTTAGTGTCAAGAATGTCAATAAGTCTGGGCTTTTCCATCTCATGTGACTCCCTTTTGGGTCATCATTCTAGATCTTTGGTAAGAAAGGAATGTTTCATGTATTAAAATTGCATTTTAATATCATACATATGATCTTATTTGAGATGCCTTAATGTATCTATATTTTTGGTGAAAAACAAGATCACTCTCAAAGCTTCCAAAGTCCAGAATCTTTTAATGTCTATATACTGACGGTTTTCCATTTCATAGGTACATTTCAAACAAAGAAAGAAATGGTTTCATATTCTTCACCTCCCGAGAGCCCTGAGCTCCCAAATGTTGCTACAAGAACCAACAAGAAGAACAAGATAGAGAAGGCATTGGCAAAGCTCCCGCTAACCCAGAAATATAATAAAGGCAGGATGATTTAGGGATCCTGAATTTAGTCTACTCTTAAAGAGATCACTAACAAAGATGTTGATACATGGGCCAAATTGTAGGGCCTCATTTAGACAATAAATCAACTTCAATGATCTAATGACTCCATCTCAGTTAACTTAGCGACATCTGGAATCATTCAAATGGCTAGTTTTCCATGCCTAGAGCAAGCGTCTGAGCTATTTTTTCTCTTAGCTAAGGGTTATCGCCCATGAAATATGGTTGTTGCATAAATTTCTCCCACCCCCTTGGATACTCGCTGCCCATCATCACATTGGACCATGATTCAACTACCACAGGATGGTGCAACCCATGCTTCGTAGGTGCTACTTCTCTCACTAAGGCCACCGCCCTCCAATAGTACAAGGATGTAGATGATCTAACCCAACGCTACCTCAATTCTGAATGGCTAAAAATTCAATGTCAGGACTACAAGAAAATGCAGACATAAATCCCTCCCTCTAACTTCAAGGATCCCATCCAGGCAGGGATTATCTTTTTTGTGCAAGATTTTTGGGGAACCCCATGGCCGGTAATTATCCCCTAGATGTATTACTTTTTGTATGGTATGACCACCAACAAGGCATGCTTTGACTGGACTGTCTTCATTACAGGACATGTAGACATCTAGATGAGGAAGATCGAAGTAGAGTGGAAATTATACATGACTTCCTACATCCTCTAGCCACTTTCACGGTAGTGCCAAAGAATCTGGGGTTTAACAACAATTAGTGTTCTTGGAGAAGGAGTTTGTCAAGTTACTCCATGGGAGCAGTTCCCCTAGATTCAGTGGGAGCAGAGTTTCCCACATTTTTCCAGATTCAAGGATTCCTTCATATTTTACTAGCACACTTGTATTTGACTGTCCATCTTCTCTAGGGAACCCTTCCTGTTACCCAAGCATTGTGGGGATGTAGTTGTTGTATTGGATTTTTACAGGAAGATTTTGGAGGTGCATGCCTTGACTACCCTAAAGTGGATCACCTCTCCCTCATTCCTGTTCAATTGTAGGGAATACTCTTTCTCCTTCACCATAGCCCAGGAAGTAGAGAATGATCTAAACAACCTAAACTTAGCCAAATATTCTTTTATTCACAAGGATTTTGATTCACTCGGGTGACTAGCAAGGTTGATTCGTAAGGGGGAAAACCCCATTCTTGAAAGTTAGAATATTTTTGGGACAATTGGAAAGATGAATATGATCTCTGTAGGTGGCACTACATAAGAATAACAAAAGGAATGATGGAAGAGCTTAAGCTCCAGACATTCCCACAAACTTTTTTAGACACTGGACCCCTAGAGGACCCCGAGTATAAAGATACAGGTAGAGATAAGATGAACCTCCCTCTGGTAAACTGGGATGTGTGAGAGATTTTAAGTATCAAGGCCATCTCAAGAACACTAATTGAGTGCAACCAATCATATTTTGAGTTGGTTTTCCTGAAGAGTGTTCGACTGGACAACCCATTTTTTGAAGCCTCAAGTTCCCGGGCAGTAGAGAAATCTAAAGCCCAAGACAAGAAAAAGGTTGGAGCCTGAACTTAGGTCCAGGACCCTATTTTGGCCCCCTCTGATAGAGCAGTTGGGTGATAAATTAGTTCACTCCTAGAAATTAATGGAAGTAGAAAACTTCAGAGTGAATTTTTATCTTTGAGGTACCCTAGTAGGCTCCTGTCATATGCTAGGAGATTCTCCTTCCTTGGCCATTTTTTTATGTGCAGCATTCAAGTAAGAGATCGTTAGAGTTGTGATAGCTATAGATCCAAGGATTCCACTCAAAAGAATAAAGAATAAAAAGGTGGATCCAAGGAATAGAAATCCAGACCCAGAACCTAAGGATATACCTGAGGTCGAGGTATTTTCTTTCTCATCTTCCACCAAAAAAGAGGATCAATAGGAGAGGCCACCAATGATATTAGAGATTAACGTTGATGATTTCTTCCCGATAGGTGATCTCGAAGAGCTACATGTTATGGTTGACAGTACCATAGAAGAGATGGCGAAACCATAAATTGGGGTTTCCATACAATAGTCAATATGGTCCAAAGATTTCATCTCTCAAGAGGAAAGTGTATCCCATCCTGAAGAGGCTGAAGGAGAAAAATAAATACCGCAAGAGCAAGGAAATAACCTTTCTATGGAGAAAATATCAACTGACAAGAAAACTAAACCTCCAGTAAATATTGTAACCTTTAATGCAGTGCCCCTGAGCCTAAGCATTGATCAGAGTTTGTTGACACTAGCTGATGCAATGACCGACAAAGTTGCGGCCATATTTCAACAAGTAAATCTGAATGAGTTTTGTTAGCCTCCTCCGCCACCCAACACACCTATCGATGATATTTCAGGAGGTGATATGGAGGGAGATAAAGGAAATATAGATAAAGACCCCATTAATACGGAGGACAATACATCAACGGCAGAGCCTAAATTGAACCCCGGGGACACTTCAAGTTCAGGGATGATAATAAGCAGGCAAGTTTCCCTATCATAGTGGTTAGTGGACTCCCGAAAAAGAAAATCTTTAATCACTATCATGGCCCCACTATCACTAGCAAAAATATTGGCCAAAGGCCAAGTTCCCAAGAAGCCCCAGAGGGTTCGTACACTTTATAGCACCCAAAGGGCCCCAGATTGTAATTTTGTGGTAATTATTGTTGTCCCTCTAGTAGAAAAAGAAGACTCAGAGGTAACTATCTAAGATTATGTAATCATAGAGGCTCCTCTGAGAAAAATAATTCGGTAGGGGGAATTGGACCTCCTAAATGAAACAAGCCAAAACTATTCAGGCCTGGTATGAGAAGAAATATCATAAGGTGAAGGAGTTGAATATTACCAATGTAAACCTTTTTGGATTCCTGACAGATTTAGTGCACCCACTTTCTTCCGAAACACCCAGACCTTCGGTCTTCGAGACATCACTCCCTCAAGGAGATGTTAATGCACCAAGGGCTATGAAAAGGAACATATTAGTGGTAGATGCATGCATGGACCATAAGATTGGGGTCATAATAATTTTTCTATTTGAGCCTCTCCCAGGCTTCTTCTAGGCAAATGATACAACCAAAAAGATGGAGGCCACCATTTCTTAGTGGCAGGGAGAGATCCATAAATATGAAGAATGATGGGATGTCTCACTAGAGATTCTAAATCTCAGGGAGGATAATTTAATAAATATAGGCATCCTATGGGATGAGTCATATGAGTTCCTAAGGACTCAATACTCCAGATTTGAATTCAAAGTCAAAACTTGCAAGCATCTGGTAGTGGTGCTGGAAGAATAATTATAGGTGGTTCATACTCCATTGGACCAATATGTTGCCCTCATCCAAGAGATTACATCGGCCGATCCTCTCAGCCCCGAGACTTATACTCCTATCAATTCTATACTTGGTAAGATCAATGAAGTGGTCGAGGTTAAATTCCCCTTCGAGGGATATTTTGTTAGTGCTGCAATGACGAAACTCTCACAGGTACTACTTAAGTCCCATGACGCAGCCATGGTGGCTATAGAGTTAAAGGAAAAGGTCGAGGATGTCGGCTTTCATTTTGAAATTTTTGTAGATCATCGAGACTACCTGAAGGATGTGGAAGAACATGACATACTCCAGATTTTGGATGAATTTAAGAAATTTAAAGGCCAGTAAAATTTCCCAGACTCCGGGGATCACTTGCTAGAGGAAAAATACAGATTATTCTTTATTTTATGAGCATAAGCTCTTGGGTTTAGGATGTCCAGATTTCCAATTTTGTATTCTTTGTAGTGATAAGTGTAGATAGCTTTTGCGAGATGACCGATCACTATCTACAAAATATTGTCAGGTTTATGATCGTCCTTATTGGCATGATCGATCACTATTGGTCTAAAGATTCACTGCAGACACATCCCAGATCCTAGGATGTCGTTCTAACATTTAATATTTGGTGTATGGGGGTCCACCCGATCACCGAAGTTTAGGAGAGAATTAATGGGGGCATATGGCCTAGGTCAATTAGAGAAGCTCTATCACATCTGCAAGTACATGGGCACTTTTTCCAATGGTGGTTTTCCTAGAGCTTCTTTCCTTCTTTCCTCTCTTTTCTTCTCAAATGATTGTATTATATCAGGAAAATTCTGACAATGCAAGTAGTACCGACTGTAAATATTATGGTATAATGTAAATAGCTAGTGTAGGGTATGTGCAGGATCATGGTATGCCAAACCAAGCCCTTAAGTGGCAATAAAAATTTAGAAAATCAGGTTTAGGAAAGTTGACATAAAAATTTGAACAAGTTATCAATCTTATATAAAAAAATGTGCAAGAAGAGAATCTATAGAAAATTGAATTTAGTTTCTTTTCTACAAGCCATTATTTTTAAAAAAATATTCTATATGGTGAAACTTCAAATTTATATGCAGTAGTATGAAAATTTTAGGAAAAAAAATAAGAAGTAGGTGTATGCCTGACCACCTTAAACACAATAAAATGATAATATTTTTTTACAAGATTATAGATATAAGTATTAGACTCTTTTTTGGATGTGACACATAGTTTTTTGTAATTTTTTTCTAAGAAAATAATTAATTATGATTTTTCTACTACAACTTTTCCCAAATATAAACAGTTTCATGTCTGACCACCTTAACTTAGTCTAAACTTCATCAAATTGAAAAATTTTTAATTTTTTATTGTAGTAGGAAAATCATAGAATGTGAATCATGTTTAGGATTTCAAAAATGTTATATTGTTTGAAAGCTATAGCTATATTTCTATCAGTCTATCAATCAGGACTAAAAATATAATAAGTAGGTGTATGTCTGACCACCTTAAACACAATCAAATCATAATATTTTTTTACTAGATTCTATATATAAGTAGTATACTCATGTACGGGTCTGAGACATATTTTTTGTTAATTTTTTTTTGAAGTAAATAATTAATTATGATTTTTCTTCTACAACTTTTCCAAAATATAAAAATTCCTGTGTGTGACCACCTTAACTTAGTCTAAACTTAATCAAATTGAATTTTTTTTGTTTTTTTCTTATAGTAGGTGAAGCATAGAATGTGACTGATGTTTCAGATTTAAAAAATGTTATACCATTTGAAAGTTATAGATATTTTTCAATCAGTCTATCAATCAGCACTTCTTTTTCACATCGCCACTTTTCGGCATACCATGATCCTGCACATACCCTATAGGGTTAGTCCCTTAGGTAGTTATATTTTTCTATATATACCAAGTCCGACGCCATTCCAAGGATTGGAAAATTGATGATTTAGTTGTCCACTAGCAATATAAGCTTTCATATTTCTTAGTAATATTGTCTTTTTAAGTTCAAATTAGATTAATTCTCCCTTGGGGCCACTAGTGTAAACACCCGTGATGCTGGATTTGATGTTAATGAAAGAATAAAGAACACCATTCAATACTAGGCTATGTGTTGTTCCTGATTTCGGAGTTAGAAAAATAGTTTTCATGCCGAATGCTTTCTTATATCCTTTTTTCATGTTCTGTAATGATTCAATGAAATACTTTATCTTTCTACTAATATATGTGTGACTAAAGGTTATATATATGTTTAGTATGTGTTATTTATTTTCATCTAGAACTTTGTTGATGTTAAGGATATATATACTATGTGAACATAGTTAGAGATCTATACTAGCCCTATCCTATGTTTTGATATTTTCTTTTCTAGATATAAAGAATGCTTTCAGGAAACCCATTATTATTTATCTTTCAGAGGTCAATGAGTCTAAACCAGCTATCCCCAAAACAAAATAGTTTCCTCTTTGACTAATCTAGGCCTACACTATCATGACCCATCCACCAGGTGCTTGGAGGACAGGAGTGCCCACTCTTTGGTAAACCTCTTCAGGAAAAGTTGGCCAATAATCTAGTATTTACTGACAACTATTCTCCCATTGGAAAGACCATTCAAAAGTCTCATCAACATATTCCTTAAGTTTCATAAAAAAATCTTTCATGTCTCATATCACATTTCATGTTTTATAATGTTCTAATCATTGTCGTTGAATGAGTAATGAGTCGATCATTGGGATGCTCTATATTTAATTGTATTATCACATATATAATTCACTCCATACAATATTTATATCATAAGTATTGGTACTATTTATGATTATGGGTTTACAACAAATTGATTATGTTGCAACATTACATTTGATATGCTCTGCCTAAGTATTTCTGAAACTCCAGTCATTGAGGAGGTATTGTTCTGGATCCTGTCTCCTTGAAGACATGATATGGATGCATGTGTTTGTGAAAGGGGATGTTTTTTTTCCATCAGAAAGTGCCTCCAACCCTTACATTTTGGTGCATTGAAGGTTTAAAATGACCAAATTGACAAGGTATACAAACCAACAAACATTAACTAAAATGAAAATTTTCTCTATTAAGGAATCATTTCTTTCTTTAAAGGGAGTAATTTCCTCTTACTTATGAAGATAATCATTTCAAAGATAGAGATGGAGTATTAGATATGTATTTATCCTAATTTTTTCATTTGAGGATAATGCATATGTCTACTCAATAATTAATAAAAAAATTCACCATAATGTTCTTTGATAAAAAGTATTCAATTTATTAGTTAATCTTCCTTATAATCAATAAGTATGATAATGTTAATATGA
This sequence comes from Thuja plicata, assembly GCA_018584345.1. Classification (NCBI taxonomy): domain Eukaryota; kingdom Viridiplantae; phylum Streptophyta; class Pinopsida; order Cupressales; family Cupressaceae; genus Thuja; species Thuja plicata. The sequence continues at coordinate 797,744 of MU223266.1, forward strand.
TGGTGACCTTGGTAATACATCTTTGTGTCGCTTAGAATAATGAAAAAAGAGATGATTTTCCTTTGAAAACAAATATTCTTTATTGTTTGGGGTCATGCTATTTGTACTACTTATTTAACAAGAAAATAAACTAAATTATTAATATATTTTCAAAGTGAGTGTTCATATTTAGAATGAAAAAAATTAAATAGAATAGTAGAAATAAAATTGTTTACAACACTTAATATTAACCATAAATGACAGCTTCTCTCATCCACTTCTACTCAAAATTTAGTAGAAACCATTGAAATTAAATACAAATAAACTACATGAAATTTAGCAAAAACCTTTAGATTTTGATTATTTAAGATGCTTACAAGTTGTTGAGTCAATATATAAATTAATTCTTATATTTTCTTCTAAATATTTTTTTCACATGAAACTATATTTCAAATTGAAATTGATTTCATATTATGATGGAGATTATTCTTGGAAAATCTATTTACATTCATATTATCACAAAATAATTACTACAAATTGACTTTATTTTTCTCTAATTTACTTCATAACTTGTCTAGGACAAAATACTTTTGTATTTTGAGAAGTGACATCAATATACTCTACTCATATTGATGAAAGCATACATAACTTTTATAAAAAAATCTAAGTAACCAAACTTTAACAAGGAAAAAGAAATGATCAAATGTAGAATATTGGTAATGGAAACTATCTTTAAATAAAAAATACAAAACTCAAGATATTTATAAATTTTACAAGTGTACTTATGACTACTAAAATTATAACATCTTCCATGTAACACAATATTATATTTGTTGCCTTCATATATTATTCAACTGAATCTATCATACACCTTGAAGCAAGCGAGATTGAATAAACAATATCTGCTCTTATGTATATTATAACCATTAAAATTTCATTAATAATTTTATAATCCATCTATCAACTATTTCAACAAGATCATCTACAAAGAAATATCCATGATTAATTGGAGTTGAAAACTTTTTCAACATAACCTTTCAAAAATTTATTTGTAAAATCAAAATTTCATTACCACATCAATAAAAGTCCATTCTTAGAAAGTATTTAATGAGACCAAAATGTTTCATTAATTTAATTCATTCATCATATACAATTTGAATTCATCTATCATTTTAGAAATGTTATAAATATGCAATGTGTAATAAATATTTAAAGTAATAATTAGAATATCATTAACTTTCTATAGTAGATGATTAATTCCATGTTACTTGTCTTGAAACTATTTTACTAAAAATTTCCATAAATCATATAATACCATATCATTATTTAACCTTTATATTTAATCTTCTTTATCTTTAACTTTGAAACCTTATATTGGTATAAAATATACTTTCTCTTAGAAGTATCCATTAAAGAATGAAATTTTTACATCTCTATACTAAACGATTCATTCCTTTTGATTTAATACATATATCACATGTATATTATTGTGAATCCCTTAGAAAAAAGAACAAGTATAATAAAAAGGATAGAGGATATCTTCGATCGTAGGCTGTGAAATAATACCTAAGACAAAAAATGAAGAGGCCCTCACACACACCCATGCGTGAGAGTCCTTAGTCCACTGCAATCTGTACACACTCTCCATTTAACATCCAGTGAGGTTTCTATTGGATCAACCATACTGGGCCAAGGTCATCTTCAATACTCTCTATAACCTTCTTTAGTGGTACAACCTTCTTCTATATCTCAACCCAGGGCACAAAATTTCAAACAAGTTGTTGAAAATGAGCATGAGATACCAGATGAAGTGAGGTTCATCCAACAATTCACCAATACAACCACCAAGACATCATAAGAACGAGATAGAGGTAAGAGCCTTTATACTAAGACTATCCTTGTCAAACCTAATTTCCAAATGTCAGTTGCAATTGAAACAAATAAATATAGATTAAATGAAATTATTATCTTTCATGTGGCTCAATAATTAACCAAGTTACCATATAGAAGTTATTTAAATGGCTGGGTTTACAATGTCTGGGGAAAAATATTGGGGTTCCACTTTTCCTATTTATGTATGATATGGAAAGGTTTATTCTTGATTTTTCTTGTTTGTAGACCTGATTCTCATACAGAAGTTATTAAATGACTATTTTGGAGAATTGGCTTGTGTAGCATAAGAGCGATCTCTTGATCCCTCGAGACTATACATGATGAGATTTAGGATCTCTCGTATACTCATTGAATTAATATCAACTCCCTCATTTTTTGTGGAATCTCATACCTCAATCCCTAGATCTGATTGGTAAGGTTACTATGGTTGATAAATATGACACTTTTCTCCCACACACTAATGCTAGATTTTTGGTCTCAATTAACGCAGCTCTAGACCTACCTAAAATATTCATCTTGCTCTGGAGGAATAGGTTATTATTTTCCCTATTACATTCCTAGGTGGGATTAATGAGTGCTTCCTCTCTAGGAGAGGAGACATAAAGAAATCATGTCCTTTTTCAAAGAGTAAAATATCCTTTGTCCCTAAACTAAGATGGGAAAATAAAGAGCTTTTGAAAAAACCATCCCATGTTTCCCCCTCCCCCATTCAATAAAAACCTAAAGAGGATTTTTAAGTAGTGCTTAAATACAAGATGCCCAAGACCTGTAATGAGCTTGACGCTACCTTGGAAGCCCTCAAATTTGCCTTCAATAATAATATTACCTACCTAACTTTGAAATAACAATAAAGCTCTACCTTATTTTTGGGACCTTCCTAAAGCTTCCACCGTGGACTTTTGAATTGATCCCCTGACCTCCATACCTAAACACAGAACCCATAATGTGCATCAATTTTATCTTGAAAGGATTCAAAGGAGATCTAATCCTAATCATATAGACCGCTCCCAACCTATTTTTACAATGCACCAATCTACTCTAATATTTTTCCCAGAATCCACATAAGTTTCCCAATATTTCATCCCACCATCTAGGTGAATGTGATGCCATGAGTTTTAGTGCCCCATATATTGTAAAGACCATGATGAACTATAGGAATTGAGTTGAGAATATTCTTAGTAAGGTTGATGATGATGCATCCCTAAATGGTATTAATGCTCTTAAGCAGGCCTATAACTCTAAATATATGCTCTCTAACTTATCACTTGTTGTTATCCCTTCTCCTCCATTGCCTCCACACCCAAAGATTTTTCATTCTCTATCCAAAAGTTGTGACACTAACTATCATGGCACCATTCCTTCTCCGAGGGTTAGAATAAATCATATCCCTTGTGTGAAGTCTAGAGGAGAGAGTTTAGAAGAATGATAGATTGAATAAATGGCTATTGTGCCTTCATTTACTAAAGATGAACACCAAAAAGTGCTTGTATTCAACTCACAAAAGAAGAAGAGAAGGATAATAACCAAAAAGAATGTGAAGATGATGGAGCCAAATCCACTTCCTAAAGAAGGAGATGAAAGTTTTTCCAAGTAGAAGAGAGGTAGACCCCAAGGTTCTTCCTCCAACTTGAAAGCTCCTAAGAACCCTAGGAATCAAATAGCTAATTGTTTAAAGATCTTTAGAGCTCCCATGGAAACAAATTCTTGAGGTTTATAATAGATATAAAATGTTCTTCTTAGAATGTCAGGGGACTTGAATCCATTGATAGAAAATATATTATTAAATTATTTTTATTTATACATGAGGATACATACATTCTTCATCTACAAGAGATTAAGGTGGTGGGATTCTCACTAAACATCAACCTAAGATGCATCTAAAAATATGCCAAGTTATTCACTATGAATCACCTAATAGTTTAGGGGTGGTCCTATTTTGGTGGGACCAAAATGAAGAAAATCTATCACTAGTTGGGACTTCTCTCCATGAAATGGAATAGTAGGGATCACCCTCCAATTTGATGGTGCAAAAGTGGGTGTGTGCATTGTTTATACACCCAATGATCACAAAGATAGAATAGATCTCTAGAATTGGATGTGCAATTTGAAGAACATAGCTTGTACTATAAGAGAGGACTTCAAAATGATCAAAGGGCCTCATGAAAAAGTTGGGAGTTCTAATTTTGAGTGGAAGGGGATTTAGAAATTTTATTGGTATAAAATGATTAACAAAACTTAAGCTGTTTGACCCTCTAGCTACTAACAAAGAAGAATTTAGAGATATTTGGCACACATGGTCCAACTTTGAACAACAAGATAGGATGATCTACTATATTTTAGACATATTCTATGTTGACAATGAGGCTTTCAATTTGAAAAATTATTCCAATGGAGTTATTTTTAATGTGATCCCATATACTCTTTCTGATCATCACCCTATTGTGAGAACCATTTTTAATTTAGATAGATCCTCCTATGAGAAAAAGAATATGAATGTTTTTTTTAATAACACACATAAATTGAAGGAGGAGGTTATTAGTAATGATCTACATATTATAAGATGGTTCCACAAAAAAATTATGAGACAACCTAGTCCAATTGATAGATGGACACAATACATCAGAAGTTGGAGAAAATTGTTAAAAGTTGTGGGGAAAAATAAAGAAAAGGATTGTAGGAGACATGAGTCAGAACTATAGAAGAAAATATGTTTACCTAAGAAAATAATCCAAGAAGACCCTTCTAATTTAAAAGCATTGGAATCCTTAACTCAATCTAATAATTCTCTCAGGAGGTTGCAAAACCATAACATTCAAGGTGCCAAAACTAGAGCAAAAATTAATTGGCTTACCCATAATGAAAGGGGATCAAACTATTTCTTCCAAATACCTAATACAAAGAAGATAAAGACTGGATTGAATGCCTCTGTGAACATGGAAATACTCTCATATCCCAAGAAGACATTTTACAATATTTTGCCTCATACTACACAAAAAAAAATTCTTCTGAAGAAGTTGGGAAAACCATGAAAATTTATAGAAATGGGATTAACACCAATAATAATAAGAATATATTAGATGAGGATCGAACTACTTAAAAAATCCATTTTGGTGGAAGATATTAACAATATCATCATAAGCATGAGTAATGAAAAGACTCTTTGGTCAGATGGAATACATGTGGATTTTTACAAGGACAATATTGAATGGATAGGGGAGGAACTTTTTCAGGTATACACTGAAGCCATTAATAAGATGTCCCTGGGTTGAAACATCAATTATGGGTTCATAAAGCTTATTCCTAAGATAGGGAAAAAACATTAATAAAATACCGAAGTCTCATTAAACCTTTGAATGTACCTTATAAGATACTAGCTAAGATAATTTCTTTGAGAATAGAGAATATTCCACCTCATGTTACCAATCCAATCCAAACTGGTTTTGTGAATGGGAGGTACATATTGGAGAATTGGAGTACCAGTTGGGTGACCTTAGATTAGGCTAAAGATTCCAAGTAGTAGGTTTATATGATGCTCTTGGACTATGAAAAAGATTATGACAAGATTGAATGGAACAATATTAATATGATGCTTGAAATCTTGGGATTCCCATGTTCCTTTTTTCAAATGGTTCTCACATTGATGAATGGAGCTACTGCCTCAGTGGAGGTCAATGGGGCCAAATCTAGTCAATTTCAACTCATTATATCTATTAGGAAAGTGTCCCCCTTGCACCTTCCTTATTTGTTATTGTTTTTGGTGCATTATTCTACCTACTAAGATATGATAAAATATCTCCCAGAGTAAAAGTGATAGGGAGGTCACCTTTCTCTTCTAGATTCCTACTCCCTCTTAGGAATCTCACTTTGGACCCTATTCACTTCAAGATCCTCTAGACTCCCACTCGAGTCTCTTAGGGTTACTCACAGACCCTAACTGGAA
>MU223266.1:809083-823579 GCA_018584345.1 Thuja plicata
CCACCTAGTGCCTTGATAGCCTTCAAGAATGGTTCTTCTGGCATAGGAGGGTCTGGTTCTGGTATTACATCCTCCACTGCAACAACTTTTCCTTTACTAGAACTCTCTGCTTCTCCAGCTACTTTATTAGCAATATCCTCTAGTTGTTTTCTCATTAACTCTAGAGTTTCCTCAAGGAGTCTATTCCTCTCCTTCTTCTCATTCACCTCTTTAGCCAATTCTACATTTGTCACCATGGTTGATTCTCCTACTGATTCCTCAGTACTTTGAAACATCTACAAATTTCAAACCCAAATCTTTAACTAGGCTCTGATACCAATCTAATGGGGAGGTCACCTTTCTCTTCTAGATTCCTACTCCCTCTTAGGAATCTCACTTTGGACCCTATTCACTTCAGGATCCTCTAGACTCCCACTCGAGTCTCTTAGGGTTACTCACAGACCCTAACTGGAAGGATTTCTATACTCCCTCTCTCCTAGGTTTCCTACCCACCCAAATGCTTCACTCTCTACCTTATCTTCCTCTCCATGACTGAATAAATTTAGTCATGCACCTTCTCCTGCTATCTCTCTCTCCTACAAGTTCCCTAGACAGACCATTTAGCTCGCCTAGGACTTGTCTACAATTCTGACTAGCCTCTTCTCAATCCCAAACACAAAAATAGAATAAAAATACATGAGGGATGAATCTTGACGGTCACACTCCATAGGATGGATTATAAGAGTCAAAAATCATCCATGAGACTTGATTGAATTCAAAATGCTACTCTACAGAAGTCTGCACACAATAGAAGCACACACAGAAAACACAGGAAACTATTCTTTATTGAAAACCAGAAAATTACAATGTAAACTCAAATATTCTATGCTAGCCTCCTCAGTCTCTATCTTCTCCAACCTCTTCCAAAATGGTTCTTTCCTTCATTTTATATCTCGGCCTATTCTTGATTTGTAATCGTTTCTAGGTTACCTGTCCACCTGAGGATTCTAACTGCCTCGACTCTTCATCTTCCTCCTGTAACTGTCATCGATATCATCCTCTGCATGGTTGTCGGTGTGGACATCCTTTTCCTCCGTGTCATTCTCTTTCATTTTTTTCGTATATGAATTTTCAACTTCCATCTTGTCGCGGTATCGTAGCTCTTTCTCGACTCGATCAGATGCTTACCTTACTCCGGATGTTTAATCGCATAGTCGCGCGTCATAACAACTATGCATGCCTTAACCCTGTGACCTTGCGATTCATTGTCATCACGCACTCGCAACACTTACAACTGAGCTGCCATTTGTTCTGCGACTTGGTGATACATGATTTTCGTGCTCTCGCAACACTTGTCACAGAGCTGCCAGTTATCCTGCGACTGTGTGATGCATTGTTTGTCGCATCCTCGCAGCTGTTTTTCATTGACTGTCGATACCCTTCCAACTGTGTGATACGCCGTCATCGCCTTGTCGCAGCCATCTTCCACTAACCACCAAATTCATTCTGACTGTGCGATACACTGTCATCGCACCGTCACACACATTTTCCACTAACCGCCGTTAAACTGTCGACTTCGTGATTCACTGTTATCGCCTTGTCACAGCCGTTTCCTGTTAACCGCTAGTTTCCTTTTGACTGTGCGATGCACTATCATCACGTTGTCACGACAGTTTCAATTTAACCTCCCAACTCCTTGCGACTGTGTGATAAGCATAACATAACCGGTTCACTCCTTGTGACTGTGCGATAAGCATAGCACAACCGGTTCCCGCTAGACAGTCATCGTAACTTCGTAGGCCTTTTTGATTTTCACTCCTACTTTCATGCTAGGAGTTAAGAATTTGTTAGGGTTTTGGAAAACCGTGATCTTCTCCATGATCACTCTGACCATTACTAGGGCTTGGAGCAAAAAACCCTCGGGTGCTCTGCACCAAAAAGGATGTCTACTGCCCAATCGAAATGACCTATCTAATATTTAGTTTTATGATGATAGTGCTATTATTATAGATTCAATGGAAGATAATGTTTGCAAAATCATACACAAACTAGATATATTTCATGAAGCCTCTAGGAGTAAAGTAGCACTCCCAAATTAAGTCATGTTAGGATGGGATGAAAGACCCCCTTGTGAAGCAATAGATTCTCTTTGGCTTGTGAGGACCTAGTCACCAAGCAAGATACCTAGGGATTCCTTTCTTTATTAATCCCAATCTGAAGGATATGTGGGATTGGGTTAAAAAGAAGTTATAAAAAAATATGAATAAGTGGAACCCCTAGTACCTTTCCCTGGCTGGGAGCTTCCAAATTTGCAAGAAGATTCTATCTTCCTACACTATTTATTATGTTTTTTCCTGGCTCTTCAATTAGGCCCAAAATTAACTATGTACCAAGGAGAATCTTGGATTTTGTATAATTTGATGGAATGGGGAATAAAAAAATGCATTTCATGAGATGGAAGTGGTGAACCATGTGTAAGGAATTAGCAGAGTTGGAGCTAAAGGATTTAAGGATCCCAGGGTTAGTATTGAGAATAAAATGTATAGACAAATGATCTTAGGGAGAGGAACCATGGAAGATTATTATCAGGAATAATATTTCCAGGGCTACCCTCTCCAAATAAAATACTTGGAAAGGACTCCATATCAATAAATCATTGTCAATAAGGTTAGAACTTAAATCTTTTTTGTCCAATTTCTTTAAATATGGAAAATTTGGGATAATGTTAGACATTTGATCTCTAGCAATAGTATCTTTGATGAAAACCATAAGATCTGTGAGAAAACATTGTGTGGTGGAATCTCTATCATGGATATAAACCTCTTTCTCTTATTCATGGGCATTCTTCCAAAAAAATGGGCTACTAAAGGGATCAAATTCTATGGGGACATCATTCTTAATGACAAACATAATGCTTCAAAAGAGTTAAAACAAAAATTTAACTTACTCCAATCTCATTAGAGGACATATATAATGATGAGGGAGACATGTAATACCCAGAATTTTCCTAGACAGTTTTGAGGAGATACTATTAGGATTTCCCTCCAGATATGGCATGATGGCGCCACGTTTATCCTGACTAAAGAAAAGTATATATACAAGCTCCTCACAGACTGATGCAAAGTGGCTAGTAGGAAGCCTCCAAATGACTCAAATAGGGAAATGCACCCCAAAAATCCAACTATCTAAGGCCAAAGTGCTTCACATTTATCACAAGTGTGGGAAAGGACTTGGTTAAGGTTATCACAACCCTAAACCCAAAAGGCAACCTAATCACTAGGTTTCACCAATCCTACAATACCAACTACCAAGATTGGCTTCACGAGCACTTGACCCAAATTCTCAACAATACCCCCAATGTGACTTATAGGAATAGGGGTGACCTATGGTCATAGGTATCATCTATTTAGGTCCCTAAAAAATAGTTCCAATGGTTATTTCACTCACTTACAACCCATATGACATAGTTGCTTCACAAACCCAAGACTAGGCTTGTAGCCTTTTCCCAAAGGAAAATAGCTATTAAAATGAGATTCCTCTACATAACCCCCTTAACTAATTAGGGATTCAAACAGCCTTTATGGCCTGATACTTTGGAATCAAGCATTAGAACATGGAAATGAGAAGGAGACATGATGACACACAAAATTGCTTCTGCAATTAGGCCTAATTAGGCCTCCACTTGCACTAAAAGTACCTCTAGGATGCATCCAGTTCACAAAATGATGATTGTATCATGTGAGGGTGTGTAAAAGGGTATCCTCCACCAATTTAGGGCCTCTGATCAATCCCATAACAAGAGTTATGATTGCTATCCTAAATCGGGATTGGTGCATACATAGTGATATCCACCTAGGGAATCATTGTAACTCCATCTTCCTACATTTTGGAGAACCTATCCTAAAAATTCTTATATATCATCATATAAAAAAGCTTTCCACCAAGGGTCATTTAATTCCGATGGTGGAAAAAGGAATTACACTCAATTTCGTAGAAACCCTGATTTAGGGCCTACAAACTAGGCAGTGGGATTGCATATTCAATTCGTCTTAAACTATGATTGATCAAAACATGAAACCAATATAAAATGGAAGAAGGTTCACAAGAAAAACTCTTGGTGTCATATTTTCATGCCCTGCTATATGTACCAATCTGTATAGATTGATTGTTCTCGTGATTTGTAGACAAATGGTTATGTTTTATTGATTTCAAAATGCCAAATTACATCATTAGCCTACCACCCACCTAAAAGGGATTTTTTAAGTTCTCCCAATGGTTACATAACATATTTGAACTAATTTAGCCATTTGGGAGTTGTTTTACAAAAATTTGTCAATTTTGCTCAAAAGTTGGTTGACAACTTTTGAGCAACTTTTGCATATTTTGCAATTTTGCAAGATTGATGACCAAACTTGGTCTCAATGTTATTTTTGTGATCCCTAGTGGATACAAACATGAAAAACCTAAAAAAAAACTATTCCTAGGGTTTTAGACCATCAATGACCAATAGCTGACCAAGGGCTCATAAGGTGCCAAACTTGGAACTATGGCCTTACAAGGTGGTCCAATAATCCCAATATCTTAACATAACTATAGGCCTCTTAGGACCTTAAAGGGACCCCTAGGTTCCATAGGAAAACTTGGTTTATTCAGGGTGCTCCTGCACCATACTCCCCATGAGATTTGAACTCATGTTCCCACTTGAGGTTAACTTGTCAACAGTGGTTCCATGTTGTTTGATCTGGTCCTCTGTCATACAGGTAGCATTTATTGGAGGGAGTCCTTTTCATTTCACTAAGTACTACATGTACTTATTCTTCCTTGTTTTCTTAAAGACTTTGGATTCCAAAATTGTGTCTAACTCCATTTTTTTTCTTTGTGGGAGATCTATTACATAGTCTCCATCATCTTCCTCTTGTGATCCCTGCACATTAGTGATATCTGCAACACACTTGTAAGGAGTGAGGTCTCCAATATTAAAAATAGGAGAAATTAGTAAAGTAGGAGGCAAGGAAATTTCATATGCATTTTCACCCATCTTGTTGAGGATGGTGCAAGGTCCAATTTTCTTCATGTGCAACTTTGAATGTCTGCCTTTAGGGAGTCTCTCCTTCCTTAGGTATGCCCATACCTTATCTCCAACCTTCAAATGAACTTCTCTCCTTCTCTCCTCTACTTGTGCATTATATTTCATGGTGGACTGTTGTAGTGACTCTTTCGCTTTTGTATGCACTTTAGAGATCAGTTTGGTGAATTCATCTCCTTGTGCACTAACTCTAAAATTAGAGGGTAACTCTACCAAGTCCAATGGACCTCTAGGATGAAGTCCATAGACTATTTGGAATGGTGTCTTCCTAGTGGATCTATTCATGGAGTCATTAAATCCAAACTCTGCCTATGGTAGGATCATGTCCCAACTTTGGCTATACTATTTTTTTAGGCATCTCAGGAGATTTCCAAGAGATTTGTTTATCACCTTTGTTTGTCCATCTATTTGTGTGTGGTATGCTAAACTATAAGTCATGTTTGTGCCTAATTTATTGAAGAGTGCCCTCCAAAAGTAACCTTGAAACTTCACATCTCTATCAGAGACTATTGTTTGTGGTAGACCATGGATTCTAACCACTTCCTTAAAGAATAGATATGCCATATGGGAAGCATCATTTGTGCTCTTGCAAGGAACAAAATGCACCATTTTGCTAAATCTGTCCACAATGACAAAAACACTATCATAACCCTGTTTAGTTCTTGGCAAACCCATTACAAAGTCCATTGAGATTGATTCCCATGGCCTAGAGGGAATTGTTAGGGGTTGATACAATCCTTGGTTAGTGGATACACCCTTTTCTTGTTGGAAAATAGTATAAGATTCCATAAACTTCTTCACTCCATTCCCCATCTTTGGCCAAAAGTAACTTCTTTTCACTAAATCAGTGGTTTAGTCTATCCAAAAATGTCCTCCTAAGCCACCACAGTGTTTCTCCTTAATAATATATGTTCTCATAGAATACTTAGGAATGCACAATTGGGCTCCTTTGAACAAGAGTCCATTCTGAATCAGGAAATCAAAAAAATCAGTATGGTATCTACCTACCATTTTGGTGCATACCTCAAAAATTTCTCCAAATTTTGGATCCTCTGCATATAGGTGTTTTAGGGAGTCAATCCCTACACTATGAAGATGTACTTCCTCTATAAATGTAACCCTTCTAATTAGGGCATCAGCCACTTTGTTTTCCACTCCCTTTTTTGTGCTTTATGTTGAATGTATATTCCTACAGCTGCCCCATCCATTTGATGTGTTTGACTCCAAGTTTTTCCTCACTATTTAAGAAACTTAATGAATGGTTATCAATATAAACAATGAATTATTTAGGGAGTAAGTAGTGTCTCTAATTTTTCAAGGCTTCTACCATTGCATAAAGTTCTAAATCATAAGTAGAATACCACTTTTTTGCATCATTCAATTTTCTGAGAAAAATGTTATAGCCTTACCTTCTTGGCTCAAGACTGCACCTATAGCCAAGTTGCTTGCATCTGTTTCAACAGTGAACACCTTGTTGAAGTTAGGGAGCACTAGGATTGGGTATTGGGCCACTCTGTTCTTGAGGTATTAGAATGCATCTATTGTTTCTTTAGTCCACTCAAATCTGGTCTTCTTTCCACCTTTTATAGTGTCCCACATAGGAGCACACACATGGATAAAGTTCATAATAAACTATCAATAAAAAGTTGCTAAACAATGAAAACTTCAGACATCACCTTGGTTCTTTGGTGGAGGCCAGTTGAGTATTGCCTCAACTTTCTCTGGATCCATTTTGAGGTTGCCTTGGGAGATGACAAATCCTAAGAAGACAATTTCCTTCTTCATGAACATACACTTTTCCAAGTTAATCACGAACTTGTGTTGATGGAGTCTCTTCAAAACCCACTTAACATGATCAAGATGTTCCTCTTTTCTATGACTGTAAATCAGAATGTCATCCAGATATATGACCACAAACTTGCCAATAAAATCAATAAAGACCTCATTCATAAGTCTCATGAATGTAATAGGATCATTACTCAATCCAAATGGCATTAGAAGCCACTCAAACAATCCCTCATTTGTCTTAAACGTTGTCTTCCATTCATCACCTAGCTTTATCCTAATTTGGTGATAGCCTGATTTTAAATCAATCTTTATAAAATAACAAGCAGTGCCTAATTGGTCCAATAGATCTTCCATTCTTGGAATTGGAAACCTGTATCTTATAGTTATTTTATTTAGGGCTCTGCTGTCAGTACATGATCTCCACTTGCCATCCTTTTTAGGGGCTAAGACTGATGGGACAGCACATGGACTGAGACTTTTTTGAATTAGTCCCTTCTCTAAAAATTCATTCACTTGCCTTGCAATCTCTGCATGTTGAACTGGTGTCATTTTGTATGGGGCCCTGTTAGTTAAAGAGGAAGCAGGTATCAAGTCTATTTGTTGACTGATATTTCTTAAGGGAGGGAGGGTTGAGGGCAGGTCACTAGCAGTGACATCATTGTATTTTGTAAGCAATTCATTAACTTCATCTGGTATAGGATCATCATTATCAGACCTTATACTATCCTTGGGCTTGGATATTAAGACAAAGGCTTCAGTTTCAGGCTCCTTTAGTACTTTTAACATTTCTTTTTCACCCATGGTTATGACAGTAGGTTCTTTCTCTATTTGGTATCAGGCAGGGGCTTCATGGTGAACATTTTCCCATCTTTAGTGATAGAGTAGGTATTTTTACTACAATGGTGTGTGGAATCTACATCATACTTCCAAGGCCTTCCTACAAGGATGTGGGAGGCATCCATTTCAAAAACATCACAAAGAACTTTGTCTTTAAAGTCTACTATAGAAAAATCTATCTGTGCTTGTTCAGTCACTAAGGTTTGTTGAACTTTTGTTAGCCAAGAGACACGGTAAGGAAAAGTATGAGGCTTTTTAGGGAGATTTAACTTTTGAACCCTTTCACAAGATACTAAATTTTCAGTTGACCTAGAATCTATAAGTAAGTTACATACCTTCCCATTGCATTTTATCTTTGTTCAGAAGATATTCTTCCTTTGAGGAGGTTCTTGACTTTATGGTACTTGAAGGAAGAGTTGTCTCATCATCAAACATGCTCCTTCCTCTAGTTCTAAGTCCCTTGCATTTGCATTGTCTTCTTGCTTGTCCTCTTGAATGATTTGTGCTCTTCTTTCTCCTTGATTATTATTGTTTCTCTTCTCAGGGCATCTTCCTGCATGGTGTCCCAATTGGTTGCAGTATTAACACCTTAGTGGTCCATTTCCTCTTCCTATGTTTTTTATTCCCCATTGAAGGGTCTTCTCCCCCTATAGTTACCTCTGAAGTTTTAGTCACTATTCTCTTTGTATCCTTGGTCAGTGGTCCTGCTACTATTACCACTGTATTGTCCTCTATTCCAAGAGGTTCCTCTTCCTCTAAAGTTCTTCCCACTATCATTGCTTTTCCCTTTTCCAAACCCTTTTTTTCTCTTCCACTTCTCATCTACCTTGAGTGCCATTTGATAACTCTTGATTACTGTTGTAGGACAGTGTAGGTTGAGTTCCTCTTGAATGGATACCTTAAGACCATTCATATATCTTGCTAAATTTTCTTCTTCATCTTCTACCACATTTGTATTCATACATAGTTTTAGGAACTCCTTGGTGTATGAGCCTATATCCATGTCTTTTTGTTTTAGGCTCTTCTTCTTCCTATGGAGTTGTACCCCATATTCTTTAGGCACATAGGTTCCTTGACCAATGCAATCATTTTGTTCCATGAAGAGATCATACTCTTCCCATTCTTTACCCTTTCTATTTGGATGAAGTTCCACCAAGTTAGGGCTGCTCCATTCAACTTGGATCTTTCCATCTTCACTCTCTGCTTCTCAGGGATGTCCTCACACTAAAAGAAGATTGTTAAGGCCTCTATCTAATACAAGGCCAAATCTGCTTTCATCTTTCCACTAAAAGTTAGTAGATCCAACTTCTCCTCCATGGTTCTTCTCCCCATAGATTTTAAGGCATCTAGAAGGGGTATTTAGTCTACGGGAATGTTCACATCCTAATCAGGGGTGTCATCTTCCTCTTCACTCCCTTCAAGAACAACCAGAGGTGTCTTTTTTTTCCCTCTCTACCTTGTTCTCCAACTCTTGAAGTCTCCTTGTGAAGGATGCATTTTCTTCCTTTGTTCTCTCACCATCTTTGCTAGTTCAATCTTTGTAACCCTTGAAGGGATATCTTCATCCTCAGGAGAAGACATCGCTCTGATACCACTTGGTGCAAAGTGGGTAGTAGGAAGCCTCCAAATGACTCAAATAGAGCAATGCACCCAACAACTCCAACTGTCTAAGGCCAAAGTGATTCACACTTATCACAAGTGTGGGAAAGGACTTGGTTAAGGTTATCACAACCCTAACACCCAAAGGCAACCTAATCACTAGGTTTCAACAATCCTATGATACCAAATACCAAGAGTGGCTTCACAAGCACTTGACCCAAATTCTCAACAATAACCCCAAAGTGACTTATATGACTAGGGGTTACCTATGCTCATAGGTATGGTCTATTTAGGTCCCTAAAATATAGTTCCAATGGTTCTTTCACTCACTTGCAACCCATATGACATAGCTCCTTCACAAACCCAAGACTAGGCTTGTAGCCTTTTCCCGAAGGAAAATTGATCTTAAATGGGATTCTTCCACATAAGCCCCTTAAATAATTAGGGATTTGGACACCCTTTATGGCCTAAGACTTTGGACTCAAGCCCTAGAACATGAAAATGAGAGGAAGACAAGATGACACACAAAATTGCTTCTATAATAAGGCCTAATTAGGCCTCCAGTTGCACTACAAGTGCCTTTAGGATGCATCCAATTCACAAAATGATGATTGGATCATGTGAGGATGTGTACAAGGGTCTTATCCACCAATTTAGGGCCTCTGATCAATCCCTAAATGAGAGTTATGATTGCTGTCCTGATTCTGGATTGGTGCATAAATAGTGATATACACCTAGGGCATCATTGTAACTCCATCTCCTTGCATTTTAAAGAACCTATCATGAAAATTCATAAAGAGAATCATATAAACATGTTTTCCACCAAGGGTCATTGAATTGCCATGGTGGAAAGAGGAATTACACTCAATTTTCTTAGATACCCTGATTTAGGGCCTACAAATCAGGCAGTGGGAATGCAAATCCAATTACTCTTAAACTATGATTGATCAACACATGAAACCAAAAGAAACTGGAAGAATGTTCACAAGAAAAACTCATGGTGTCATATTTTCATGCCCTCCTATCCATACTAATCTGTACAGATCGACAGTTCTCAGGATTTGCAGAGAAATGGTTGTGTTTTAATGATATCAAAATGCCAAATTACATCATTAGTCTACCACCCACTTGAAAGGGATTTTGTCGGCACTCTCAACGGTTACATAACATATTTGAATTGATTTAGCTGTTTGGGAGTTGTTTTACAAAAAAGTTGTCAATTTTGCTCAAAAGTTGCTTGACAACTTTTGAGCAACTTTTGCATATTTTGCAATTTTGCAAGATTGATGACCACCTTGGTCTCAATGTTATTTTTGTGATCCCTAGTGGATCCAAACATGCAAAACCTTAAAAAAAACTATTCCTAGGGTTTTGGACCATTAATGACCAATAGTTGACCAAGGGCTCATAAGGTGCCAAACTTGGAACTATGTCCTTACAAGGTGGTCCAATGATTAACCCAATATCTTAACATAACTATAGGCCTCTTAGGACCTTAATGGAACCCCTAGGCTCCATGGGAACACTTGGTTCATTCAGGGTGATCCTGCACAATAGACTGTAATGACATTATTGACCATCTAAATGGTACATGGAATATTAACTTGGACCCGTCTTCCTTGACTAGAGAGTTGATGAGTTTGTGGCACAAACCTATTAAGCCCAAAATTTCTTGCTTCATGTGGCATCTCCTCCAACATAGGTTGCTATTTACGAAACCTAATGGGGAACTTAATATTTGTAACTTTTGTATATCTTGTAAATCAGTATTCTGTATCTTTTTTAATTGTACCTTTTCCAAAGAGGTGTGGAGGCTTTTTGGTCTGATCCTGAACAAAAACTTCAATCTGTCCCATGTGTTATCTTGGAGATTCTCGAGTACCAAGAAAAGAAGTAACTTTTTTTACTATATTTTATGGTGCCATATTTGGAAATTAAGGAATGGTCACATTTTCAAAGGTAGAGTTAGGTACCTTACTTAGTCTCTGTAGAGACTCCTATATCACAATATCTATATGCAGGTGATATTGATTGTGAAGTTGAAGAAGCCAAAGTTCTAGATTTTTTTCAATTAAGGGGCTGCAAAGACGCTCAAAAAAGAAGTGTCCTATGAGTACACCTCTATAAAACTAGCTGAGGAGAAGGATGAGTTTGATATAACACTCAAAAAATTTATCATGCAAATAAGAGAGAAGATACATAAGGAAAGGCAGAACAATGAGATCCTTGTCCATGCTACCCCAGTTGTTCCTTTTCCAGCTGCTACAGATCCTCGTCCTGGAACAAAACAAATGGCTAATCCGCACCATATATGGTAGGAATGGATAATTTTTTAAGTTGTCAAATGGCCCAATGATGTGGAAAACATGGTTTTGACAGGAATACTAGTACCACATATGAAAATTTGAATATTAAGATGTCATTTTATAAGTACTAGTATCTTGTATATGCTATTATAATTATAATCCGTAAACTTATTTCGTGACCTGGAGGATCCTCCTTGTTTTGTATATGTTGGATACCTATATAGTAGTACAACTGTGTTTTAATGTTGATCTACTTATATTTAATAGAAAAAAAAAGAACAAGGGAATAAAACAAGATCTTGGGCCGTGTAATGAGGAGAGGGCATAAACTATTGACTAGAAACAGGGGAATGAATGTTGTAAAATGACTGAGAAGATAGAGGAGTGTGTGGAAGAATGGAAGGGAATTTTCTAAGTTGCGGTTCACAAAAACTTAAAGCTGGACAATATTAAAAGAAGTCTTAGAGATTTGTGTAGGCTTAAAGAGTAGATAAATCTTAGTTTCATGGATTTTGTTGAGAGGTTAAAAAAGATCATGAATGAGAGACATAGGAAAATGGTTTGAAATGGGAGGAATGAAATTCAATCATAGATAAATTGGTTGGGGAGTGTCCAATTGAAATTGATTGGGATTTTTTTGATTCCCAAAAAAATTGTATAAAACTATGACCTGGTTTTATCAATTCGGTCGATGCTTCTATTTTGTGGTTGCTTAAATTTTGAGTTCTTGTAATTATACTACTTTTCCTGAAAGAGCACGGCCAATTGTTTTTTCAATGAATCGACATCTAAGACATGATTTGTTATGAGAGAATATGTTTCATTCTTATGGGGAATTTTCTAATTATGCCTACCGATGATGAGATAAAAGAGGAAGAGGTCTGAGAGGTGTAGATACATAGCTTGTACAGTTAGTGACCAGTGCAAAAGAAATAAAAGGCCTTACAATGTAACTCAATGCCATAAACAAGTACAGAGAAGAGGATCTCAATAAAAATATATCAGTGAATACGAGGCACAAAAGATTTCTAAAGGAGGTGAAAAAGTGCAAAATCCCTTGTTTGACCTTGTAGAAGACAACTTAACGAAATCTGTCACTCAAACTTTGAATCCGTGATTTGATCCTCCAAATACTAGAGGTGGTATATATACAAACAAAGTGCTTGACTGGATTTATAGAAGGTAAAAAAGAAAAGTATGCATGCACAAAGTAGATGGGGTGTGCGTCATTATGGTGGGATCACCTGCAAGCTCCTAAACAATAGTAAGAACTAAATAACAACAAAATCAAGGTTATATTGTTTCCTATCAATTAGCACATCAACTTTCTTAGAAAACTTCAAAATTTGAGGCAAAAGGAGAGAAGCGTTCCAGAGTGTACTAAGGAATTATGTGGATTAATCATACGACATTGAGAATTTTTATTGACTGAGCATATGGCACCAATCAGGTTTTGAGATGTTTTAATGTACAAAGAATATCCATCCAAGATGGAATCATATTTCTAAACATACACATTATGGCCGAGGCATGTCAATATGACTTAAAGAAGATATATTCAATAGAAAGTAAGAGAGAAAATACCAGGGTACAGCGAAATTTTCATTTCAAAAATCTCGTAAAAGAGGGTTGTTTGGAGGAGGTAGAGAAAGAGCTTTAGGAAACACATGTTTCCAATGTGTGGAAACAACATATAGGGAATTTTAATGTAGACAAATATAGGGAGAAGGAGATAGAGGAGAAGAAGCAAGAGTCCATGTAGCACCTGATAAATATCAAAAGAGGCCACTACTAAGGGTGGATAAAATTCCAAAGAATGCAGGATCACTAATTTTATGAAGAGTATTGTGAGTCAAATAAACGAGAAATTGGAACCAATCCAAAGATGAGAATTGTTTCGAATGATATGCAAAGTAATTGGAAAGTTGTGTGAAGTTAATGTCGAAAGAGGTAGCACTAATAATATTGTATCCAAAAGATGGTGACAAGCTGAAATTGAGAAGAATCGAGGATCCCAAATTACATAGAATTTATTGGTTACTAAAGGATGATCGCTTTTGGTGATTTTTTTTTTTTTGAGTTTTCAAATTTGAAACTTCAAGGATGAAGCCATGTGTGGCATAATGATAATAAATGTGTTGCATATTCTCTTTGGTAAACCATGGTAATTTGATAGGAAGACTTTTCATGATGGAGAAAAGAATACACATGAAATTAATTAAGATTGAGTAGAGTACAATTGAACTCCATTGAAAACATAGAGAGGTGGAGAGTGGAGATAAAGAAAAGGTTTGTTTTGTTTCTAAAATGCAATTCGTGAGAAAATTCCAAAGAGAGAAGCCATGTTTTTCCAACATTTCAAAGTTTTTGTTAATTCAAATAGTAAACAAAGAACAAGAAACACACAATAAAGTCAAATAATTTTTTGGAGGATTATGTAGAAGTTATGTTAAAGGAGTTTCATGATTGATTTCCATCCATCAAGAATATTAGCAATTATATATATTTGATCCCGAGTGCAAGTTTCCTCAAAAAGGAACTATAAAGAATATCATCAAGGAGGAATGAGTAGATAAATACGAAAGAACAAGGGTTTGTTGATAAGGGAGGTCTATGGAGTTAAATGTTATAGTGTAGGATCTCTATTCCAAAACCAATGTCAGTGAGCTCAAGAATGTTCTACACCTCCATATTATTTCATTGATTGAACACAATAAGTTACGAATCAGGGGTACAATGATGCAAGAGCATTCATGTTGAGAAACATGTGTCTGAACCTTGCAGTTTGTTTCAAATAAGTCCAATATTTTTGTTGGTAGTTTTCCACATGTTTATGCATTGGAAAATGGTTAGTGAGTTGTCAAAAATGAGTCTTGTCCATAGTAGAATATAGGTGGGCCA
>MU223266.1:825450-846865 GCA_018584345.1 Thuja plicata
AATCTACCTAGCGAAGAACCCGACTTTTCATGCCAGGACCAAGCACATTGATGTACAATATCATTTTGTGAGAGATATGGTTGAGGATGGCAAGGTGAAGCTGGAGAAGGTAGAAACTTTGGTGAATATTACTGATGCATTAACTAAGCCTGTGAGCACAGAGAAGTTCAGATGGTGTTCAGAGTCTATGGGCATCTCAGCCCCTAGCAATTAAGTCCATGATATTTTGGATCCCCTGACTCTTGCAAGGTGTTCGACAAGTGGGAGAATGTTGAGAAATATGTGTCTCAACCTTGCAGTTTGTTTCAAATAAGTTGAATATTTTTGTTGGTAGTTTTCCACATGTTTATGCATTGAAAAATGGTTAGTGAGTTGTCAAAAATGAGTCTGGTCCATAGTAGAATATAGGTGGGTCTAAACTAGGGGACAAAATTATGGACGGGATTACTATTTTAACCTAGTTGTTTTTCCATCTTGGAAATGTAAATGTCAAAAATGGGCAACATGTGGCATGGTGGTTAGGCCCATGGTTTTGTAAAACCACAAGTGGTTTCTAGGTTGTAAAATCACTATATAAGGAGGGCTTGGGGAGGAGTTTTTATTATGGAGTTTTGTTTGCAAGGCTGGGTGCCAGAAGGATGCTAGTGGTGTCTCTTCAAGCTTGAGTTGAGGTGATGCTCTTGTAAAAACTTGCATTGCAAGTGTATTGTAATCTTCTTTGATTTGATAATACATTATGCAGGTTTTAGAGTGTGGGGTTTTTCTCCCGTAAGGGTTTTCCCCATAATAATCACAGTGTTATGTGTTTATGGTTATTTCATTTATACTCTTGAATGTGTTTCTTTGAATCGTTGTAATTCTTTAAGTTGAAATTTGTATAATCGTCCTCTCAAGATTAGCGTAGGAAGCGTTTCCGCACACCTTTGCTTCCTTACAGTGTAGGATCTCTATTCCAAAACGAATGTCAGTGAGCTCAAGAATGTTCTACGCCTCCATATTATTTCATTGATTGAAGACAATAAGTTACGAATCAGGGGTACAATGATGCAAGAGCATTCATGCAAACTAACCATCGACAACCCAAAAGCATTATTAAATTTGTTTGTTAATTTTAATTTAGCTTGGTGGTCACTGAAATCACTCCATCTTCTTAAGAGTTTCATATTGATCACAACTATATTCTATTAATGCCAAAATCTCTTAAATTTCTGCGACTTCATATTATTAGATTTAGATTTGCAACTACCGTGAGAGATATGTATGCAAAAAGTTGAAGCATATCTAAGCCTTGTGTACAATTGAATACAAAGCCAAGGGAAAATATGGTCTCATGCAATTTCATGATAGAAAAAAATGCATAGAATGACATTGTTGATGAGGTTGAAATGCGTTTCACAAAAATTCCTCATAAAAATGTTATCTCGTGGAGTGTGATGATAGGGAACTTTTAATAAAATGTAGTTAGCTAGTGTATAGTCAATCTCCACAATGTTTTCTAGTACCCACATATCATGTGCTAAAATGGGAAATTTATAATAGGGTACGAATACCTAGCTAACCACATTATTGAAAATATAATTTTTTTGGAAGGCATTAGTATCTTTCAAACCAATGCATTTTTTGAAATAGTTATCATTTTTGTTGGTTTTTTTTAAACCAAATCAGAATGCCCTGACCCTCCCCTGACACACACCTACTTGCCGGAAGCTTTCAGTAGAGAAGTTATTGCTTCTCAAATATCTTATCCTTATCTAGCTCCTCACGTGCAGTAGATGCATTTATTTCTGTAGTTGAGCTTGAAATCAGATTTGTGGGAGAAATCTGTTTATCATTTTGGACAATGAATGCTATAAAGGGAAGAATATTTTTATTCTTCAATCAGTTGGTTGTTTGGATACAAGAATAAGAGAATGTTCTTTGTGTACTCTATTTTTATCTGAGAATTTTTATTTTGAAGAAAAGCTGTAAATATTGTCTTGTTGAACACTGATTGTTCCAAGCATTTTGTAAGAATTCTGAGAAGCTTCAAGCAGTTTGTATGCAGCCCTAAATTGCTAGAAGTTTTGAAGTCAGTAGCTACAGACATTATTTTATTTCTGATTCCGTAGATTACTTTTTCATGTTTGTTGTTTGTTTATTATAGAAGTTATTTTTTAGATTGAAGAGAAGCAAGAAGAAGCTTGCCTATCTCTAGCTTCTGGTATTTTGTTTTTTCTATTTGACTTAATTATGTTGTGCATTCCCAATGATTGGAAAACATAGTTGCAATTTATGTGTTTATACTCTGCATTGGTTTGGGAATTTAATTAATTACTATTTTCAGAACATCTCTTTGTGAATTTTCATATTATATAGTGAATCAATAATCTCTACATGAGTGAGTCTATAATCTCTACATGGGATTTTGAGCAAGGAAATTTCGTCTACAAAACACCCCTATACTGGTTTGCGTAGGTGGCAATATAGTATGGAAACTGGATTAGAGGGGGAAAAGGTTACGGTCCATTGCTTTTGACATATTGAACTATATCTATATATTTTGTTCCGTATACGCAGCCATTTACATTCTGTTGGCATCCTTTAACAAGTATCTCTTTTTTTTCGAATGGCAAGAAGTACCCAATTACACGTGTCTTGTTTACTATTTGTTAGGAGAAGGCGAGAGGTCCAATAGTATATTTTTTACTCTATATAAACTCTTTGAGTTAGTAAAATCTAGACTTTTGGGACGTGTACATTCATGGTAGTCAGTTGTGCTTATATTGTATGGTGTAACCAACTATCTTTATGAATAGTTTAGTGTACATAGCCCATTACCTTTTGTGCATAAGTACTTTGTAGAAGATTTTCAATCCTGCAGTCTATAAAGAGTTCCATGCAATCAAATGCTCAGAACATAACCACTTTTACATTTAGGAAAGATAATGACGGAAACTCTTATTATAGTTTTCTAACATTAGACAAACAATAATTCAAATGTTTTGTCGAATTTCATTCCTTAGTCAATCTTGTTTTTATTTTAAATACTTATTGTCATTCCCATATCACAAATGCCCTTGTCAGAACTACTTTATTAGTTTATACATCTCTTTATAATTGCCTCAAAGTAAAAAAGTATTTAAAATTGTTATTGAGTAGCACATAAAATACACCAGCAATAAACTAATCTAGGACCTAGGCCAATATGGAGTTCACCTCCAAAATGAGGACTACAAGGCAGTCCAGCCTTGAGCTTGAGGAGCTAGTATAGTGACTTAGGTGGAACAAAATAGAAGAGAAATTAAAAAAAAGAGTTCTACATAAAGATTTATTATAGAACGACATAGGAGGAGGGAGGAATATGGTTGAGAGAGTAAAGGAAAGGATCAAAGATAGTTGAAAACAACGTAATCATATCTTCATTAAACACTAATGTGTCTATTTTGGTCTACATTTCCTATGATCACAACACCCCAACAACACACAAGTATATGAAATTTTTTCGCCTAGAATGGTGTGTTTGTGGTGAAAATCCATATATTTTAATCATCAGAAGTTCATTATTGTTTAAAAATATTTCAATTTTTTTCAATAGATACCTTGTTCATATAACATTTCTTCTTTTTGAACAAACAAAAATGTAAAATAAAATAAATACCTTATTTTTGTATTTCTCATTTTTTAGAAACATACATTTAAGATATGTGATACCAATTTTTTACTTGTGGACTTATAAATTATATATTTTAATCAAAATTTATTTTGTTATAATTAATATATTTAAAATTTTGATATTCTTATAATTAAAAATATATACTATTTTTTTATAGGAATAATTAATTAACTTATTATTTATTTATTTATTTTTTATTAATGAGAAAGAAAACTATATGTGGTACTACTACTAGGGTTTGGATCGCTTGTCTAACTATATTGTTTGCATCTTGCGTATTTCTTTATCATACTGCATTTATTGTGGGATTATAATCCTTTAAATGGCTCTGTCCAACCTCTGCCTAACAATTTACACTGGTGTTGGAGTTCTAGCAAGGGATGACCATGGTGTCTCAAACCAAATATCCTCACAAGTTTGTTCTAAAGATTTTTAATGAGGTACATCTTCTAGTACTCTTAATGTTGTGTTGTTTTAGCAAGTTTCTTATAATGCTTGTGAATGCCTTAAAATATACTTTTGTAGGATACTTTGTGGGTAGAATTCCACCTAAAAGCATGGTGTGTGATTGGGTTCCCAAATTTTGGGCCCCTCATGGGGTCTCACCTAATGGCATATAGAATCTCACAAATGTTTTTTTTTTCACTTTTTCAAGCCCACCAATGTTGAGGGCGTTGTCAAACAGGGGCCTTCATTTGTTCACTCACCCTTGCTTGTTTTTTTAGCCATGGTAAGAAAACTCTACCATCTTTGATGAGAAAAAACTCAAGATTCTGGTCTAGATATAGTATCTAGGTTTAACCTTGCCTTGCTAGTGATTTTTGCAAACCATCGCCTGATCTGTTGGAAAGGTAGTTTGCATGGAGCCAGACACCATTTTAGATGCTCATCCAAGAAAAGATTATTTGTGGACGTTGATTTATCTCGAGACTTCAAATAAACTATTGATCTCTAATAGGTTGGAGATCAATACTTTTCTTAACAAGTGATTTAATTGAATTTTCAGAACACCTACTATCAGTGTCAATATTATGAGCACAAACTTAAGGAATACCCACTTGTTGCCTCGAGCATTAAGTCTCCTCATAAGGAGGTTGCTCCTGCCCACTCCTATGTTTCTAGAAAAAACTGAGGATTTTCCTAATATAGTTTTTAAAGGATAAGGTCGTTTAGATGTGCTCATGAAATAGGCTAATGTCATTATAATGTAGTCACAATTGTAGGAACCAAATTAACCATAAGTACAATTAAAGATGCAACCTCTAGCTCAAGATATTTGAAACCCCACTAGCATTTTTCACCTTGTGTGGGTTTGAACATAACAGGCCACTCTAGTGTTGGCTTCCTAGCGATCTTGATTACACTACTCTCACCACCGTTATAGGTGTGAGGTGAATGGTGATGAGTTCCCAAAGAAACACAGTGTAATCCTAGGTGATTCTTACTTTAGTTTTCAGATGGCATCTAAATTCTTTCATTATAGCTTCTCCTCTCTTGAGGACAAGGATGATATGAGAGGCTTTGAATCTTGAATTTTATGTCATGGAATGTCCAAGGTCTAATTAACCTTGCAAGGAAGCATTCTATGTAGGATACTTTGTGGGTCGGATTCCACCTACAAGCATGGTGTGTGATTGGGGTCCCAAATTTTGAGCCCCTCATGGGGTCTCACTTAATAACATCTAGAATCTCACAAATGTTTTTTTTTTTTTCACTTTTCCAAGCCCACCAATGTTGAGGGCATTCTCAAACATGGGCCTTTATTTGTTTACTCATCCTTGCTTTTTTTTTAGAAATGGTAACAAAACTCTACCATCTTTGATGAGAAAAAAACTCAAAATTATGGTCTAGATATAGTATCTAGGTTTAACCTTGTCTTTCTAGCCATTTGGAAAACCATTTCCTTATCTATTGGCGAGGTAGTTTGAATGGAGGCAGACACCATTTTAGATGCTCATCCAAAAAAGGAGTTTTTTTGGATGTTGATTTATCTCGAGACTTCAAAGAAAATATTGATAGCTAGTAGGTTGGGGATCAATACTTTTCTTAAAAAGTGATTTATTTGAATTTTCAAAACACCTACTATCCCTGTCAACATTATGAACACAAAATTAAGGACTACCCGCTTGTTTCCTTGAGGGTTAAGTCTCCTCATAATGAGGAAGCTCTTCCCCACTCCTTTGTTGCCAGAATAACCTGAGGAGGGTTTCCCTAATATAGTTTTTATACGATAAGGTCCTTTATATGTGCTTATGAAATAGGCTAATGTCATTACAACGTAGTTACAAGTATAGGAACCAAATTAACCATTAGTACAATTAAAGATGCAACCTCTAGCTCAAGATATTTGAAACCCCACTAGTCGTTTCCACCTTGTTTTGGTTTTAACTTAATAGGCCACTTTAGCATTTTCTTCCTATCTATCCTCATTGCACTACTCTCACCACCATTATAGGTGGGAGGTGAATGGTGATGAGTGCCTAGAGAAATGCTGGATAATTCTAGGTGATTCTTACTTTACTTTTCAAATGGCTTCTAACTTCTTTCATAATAGATTATCCTCTCTTGAGGACGAGGATGATATCAGAGACTTTGAATCTTGAATTTTATGTCATTGAATATTCAAGGTCTAATTAACCTTGCTAGGAAGCATTCGATCTAGGATACTAAATGAAAAGTATCGTGATATTGATATTTTATAATTTATGAATCTAAAATTATAAATTTTATGTTGGCTACTACATGTGGTTTTATTTTTCCAAATGTTGTGGTTTTTGTTTTAGAACAAAAAGTTGGTCGAGGAATTTTTGTCACTCTCATAGATCACCATTTGACATTCTTATATTGTGGCTCACGAGCCAGATCCTACTCAAAGTCCTGTGTGGGTCCTTATGTTAGTTGATAACAATTATTTTAGGATCATTAATGTTTATGACCCCAATGATCTTATTGAAAGATATCATATGTGGCCTCGAATAAGGAGGTTATTTTTCTTTTCTGTTAGACAACTAGGTAAAGAGCGGCTTCATTTTTCATGTGCAGTAAATTAGGTATGTTCAATCCTAATATCAACTACCACCATCCTCAAAGTGTATAGCACACTTGGAGTAATTATGGGGATATCTATGGTACAAATTGTAAATGGCTTGATTGTGTCATGATCTAGGCTCAATTTTTTTTTTCTTTACGAGAAATTAAGATCTATGATTTTTTCCTCTCCTTGAGGTAACCTTGTCAAAAAATTATGCCATAAAGTTTAATATTGAATGGCTAATGAGATGTGTGCATCCTTCTAAACTATAATTCTCTTTAAATAATTTTAGCACACATTGATAGGGTTTGGAATCTTGAAAGTCAGTCCACTCAACTAACTAGTTAGATTACATTACAAAATGATGTTATCTAACATACTATGCATTTTATCTACATTTATGGAAAGCAGTTGGTCATGTACCCCTAGCAGTCCTGTAAAATGAGCACCATAGATATGTGTGCCACAACAGAGGCTCTAGATTCAAACTCTTTTTGTCCTGACATAAAGGTTTTGGTTTCTCAGGTCCATGATAAGAAAATAATTGGTAAATTTCATGTTTCTCAAGAGGCTCAATATAAATCCAAATTTTATTCACTCAAGGGAGAAGATTGTGCATCTAAAGAGGTTGTTTTCCTCTTAGATAACTTCATTCTTCCCTTGCAATCAAACAAAATAAGGATGGTCGAATGGTGCTCTTTGAGTTGTTAGATGTCCTTCAATCCTTTTCTAAACATTATGAGAAGGTGTTCCATGCATAAGGAAATTTCCATGTATGTGAAAAAAACCTAAAGGATTATCTTGTTGTAGTTCCTTCTCAATTTTCTAATTCTCAAAATGCATTCTATGATCAAATAATGTTTCTTGACAATCTAAACGACATTATTTTATTCATGGAAGTTGATAAAGTAACTAACTTTCTGGTGGCTTCCCTTCTAAATTATAGAAGGATCTCTAGCCCTATTTTGGTTCCAACTTACATTAGGTTTATTTGGTGACCTTTCATTCTTAATCTTTAAGTCAACTTATGAATAAAGGGAATATTAAATTTATACCCGAGTCAAGGAATTTAAAACATATTTTCAATTGGTTTCTCATTAATCTACTCATCATCTTCTGCCAAATCTTTACCAAATCCCTTGTTCTCAAGATTAGACATATATTCTTCTACAAAAGTTTTACCCCAAGGAAACTGGTTTCATAAAGTCTAGGTTTATCCTGTACAACACTATTATAAATTGGAAAGTTATGGAATTGGCTTGGTAATTTTAAAAAAAATTCATTTTTGTCAAAATTGATTTTTGTAAGGCCTATGATTGCATTAAATGACCTTTCATTCTTGTGATGTTCAAATCCTTATGGTTCAGCCCATGTTTCGTTCAATTTATGTATTTGATTTTTGGGGATGCTTCAACTTACAACACTATCAATGGATAACACTTTTAAGCTTTTAGCTTATTTAGATCCATTTTATAGGGTTTCCCTTTGGCCCATTTTTTGAATGTCTTGGTCATCGAGGGCTTCCCCTATATTTCGGATTTGTCTATTTAGGCATGACACATTAGGGTTATTTTATGCTTGAGTCACCTTCTCTACTTATTAATGGTCATTTTCTGGATGATTATTTCCTCACTTTTATGGAGGATGAGAATAATATGCAGGCTCCACTTTAATACCTTAAGAATTTTTATCTAGTTTTAGGGTTGGCGATTCAATGAAACAAAAATGAGTGATACATGTAATCCTTAAATATTTCTCCACCCTAGATTCTAAAGTATTGGTGGATGTGAATCAAGTATGGGTGAAAGTTGATCCAGCATGGGAAAAAAATTAGTTCCATGGGGTTCCCTTTTCTTGTCAAGACACTATGATTGATCTTTAGAATGAATAATTGGTTAAGATAGAGAAAAAAAATTCTTACTAGATTACAAATCCTCTATCTTTGGCTAGTAAATTTGAGATTTGTTCCAAAGTTTTATTTTCTACTCATGTTTATTACTCTTTTTTGGGGACCTCATCTAAGTCCGCTTATAGATAATTGGAAAAGATCTTGCATGAATTTTTATGGGTTTGTGGTAATGATCATCATGAATTTAAGAGCGTTGCATGGGAGTATTGTCTTTGTAGAGAATTCACCTACCTTGAATTGATTTCAACCTACAAATAAGATCTTTTGTTGTGTGCCAAATGGCTTATTTGGGCCATTTATAGTAATGAGGCTTAACAAATTCTTCTCAGACATTATATTTCTTTAGGAAACCTAGTTCAAAGAATATCCTACAAGGGGATTGGTTATGAAAGCCTTCTAGTTATGAAGGATATTGTGTATATTTATTGCACTTATATATAGATAAATAATTTAGTATACTTGGGATGTTGTTAGGTTATGAATCTACTGAGATGGGGTTAGTTTTTTAGATAGCTTCTCTTTAAACCTGAACAATAAATGGTGTTCACCTCTCATATACTCTTAGGGGATTCCTGTAGACCTTGTATCTACATTTCATAATTTGTGCTTTCATAAGTGTTGCATCTCTACTCCTTGGGATGTCTTTTATCATGCTACCATGAATCTTCATACCTAAGAATATTTAAAATCTCAGTTCCATCCTATCCACCAATATCATTAGACTTTTGATATGATGGTGTCAGTACTACCTCTGAATATGCTTCACAAGATTAGCATCTAATCGGTCAAGCTTTGGTGGAAGGATTTGAAATGGTTTCCCAATAACTTCTTTTGTAATTACAAACCCAAGTTGGGATTTTATTGGCTTGTTCTAAGCTTTCCAATGGTTACAACCATCAATCTCAGGTGCAACTTGCCATTATCATAGATTTAACACTCTTTGGATTGTCATTGTTTAGTCTAAGACAGTTCACTTTTCTTATTGTATCTTTTTTGAGGCTTTCTCGTGGGCTATTTCCTTTTGCATGTAGGGGTGTTAGGTCCTTGTTATCAATTTAGTGGGCATCGTAAGACTTTTATACAAATATTTTTGTACTGTAAAAGAGTGCATTAGTTTTGGACTTGGATACATTATTGTTTTGACCCTTTTGACATGAACCCTTTTCCTTGGATATTACTTTTCTAGGAAATTCTCCTTCAATTTCTTTCAGATTCATACAAATTTGGCCTACTTTTAGGGTAGAAATACACTACAATTTGTGGAAAGATAAAAAATGTTCTTTGTTCTCATGAATCTCTTGATATAAAATGTATTTTTTTATAGTAAAGTTTGTCTATGTTATAATTGTAAGGTTCAGGTTCAAATACAAGCCAATAAAGGGGTATTAGAAGTGGACTACTTGTAGGAGCTTGACCTACAATATTAGGACAATTCCCCTTATATGTTTTCCATAACTCTATCTGACCCTTTTGTTACCAGTGACCATTCTTCATCCCGTGGTTGATGGCATGGCCACAGTTTTCTACACAAAACTCTTACACTCCACACTCTCAGACCCCTCACCACTAGTCTTGTAAGGGAAGAGATTTTCAACTTCGTTTCCCAGCTTCACCACCATGAGGTGGTTTGACCTTCGGTTGACACACAAGACATGTCAATGGCTCTTTAGGTCTTGGTGGTTTTGGTTGGCTTGAAACCTGGAGATATTCCAATTTGGTGAGTTCATCAAAATGGCTTTCAAGGATTCCCCTATCCATTTCTCCTACCTGGAAGGACAAAAAAAGGGAAGATGAAGTAGCTACATAAGAGCAGTGGTCTATTCCACACGGCACTCCTAACCTTATTTATGCATAGGGTCGCAAAGATCACAAGTATCCCCTACCACTTCAATCAACTATTGCTCTTCCAACATAATAATAGTTTCTTTTTATTTTTCTTCCAGACTATGCTACTTTTTCTAATACTTTTGTTTATATAGGCTTAACCTAAGTGACTCTCAAGGAGTGATCTTGCGTCCTCTTTATTTTGTGAATAATGTAGTCTCTTTTTAATTTATTAATGGACACACCTACTCATAAAAAAGGAAAATATAGTAAATTATATTTAATATTTCTTTTTTTTTACAATTAAATGAGTTATTTTAATATTATTTTATATTATGTATATTGTAATTTTATACTTACATGTTTTCTTAAATATATGTGTGGGGCATTTGGGTTCTCATGTACATAATCATGGGACTTCATCCTTTGTTGTCATTGTTAAATACTTCTCACCTTAACATAAAATTTGTGTTGCATTATATATTTTATTTTGTTTATATTTATAAGATTTATTTTTCTATTAAGTTATGTTGTTTATATTTTAATTTTATAATTATATATTTTCTTAAATATACGTCCAAAATATATTGGTTCTTATTTATATAATTATGAGACTTCATAATTTATTGTCATTGTTAAATACGTCTCATTATACATATAAAACTAAAATTTTACAATCATACATACTTAGAATGACAATCTATCAATTTGAAATATCAAACACTTTAATTAAAAGTCAATAAAATTTTAAAATATTTTTTAATACATCTAAAAATATCTTTTTATCTTTTTAAATTTGATCCATAACTTCTCTTCGAAATAACTCCTCTATTATTAAAATGTGTCGCGGCTACCATGTTTGCTTGGCGATTTATTTAGTTTTTTTCAATTAAGACATGCCGCTTATATATCTAGCAAATTTCATATTCAATTATTGTTGTATAAATAAACTATAACTTTTTTAACATTCAAACTAATATTGGTTATATTGTTGATGACCGAGTAGCGTTTTGAGAACAATTGGGAGATATAGGAGGAAAGGTTGGAAGGAAGTAACATCTGAAGTATCCCCATATTCAAACAAAGAGGTGAAGTTATTACAAGCTTTGTATGTGAAAAACAGTAAACCACAGTATAAAAAATCGTCTTTCAATATGTTCATGCATCTCAGTCATTCTCAAAGTGAAAAATTATTGCTGTTTTTTTCTTATTTAAGAATGCATGTTATTTGTTAAAATGTACACAGCAATGTGAAAATGCTTTTATTGTGTATGTTAGTTAAAAGTTAGTTGATTGTTTTCCTTTCCAATATATTCAGTACTGGAAACAAGAAGTTAAAACATTAAGGCAACAGGTTGAGAGTTTGACGAATGAAAGGAGGTATGCTATGCTAAGTAATATTTCTGAATGAAACTTTCTGTAAAACAGGCTTTGAGAATAGTTACAGTTTCTTTATGACTGGTTGAATTGTTTTCTAATTTTGCTAAAGATAAGATTTAATAAATTTAAATAGGATGTTGGAAGGCGAAAACATTTCAAGTTTAGACATAAAGGAACTCAAACAACTTGAGAATTTCCTAGAACGAAGCGTCGCTCTGGTGCGGTCAAAGAAGGTAATAGATAAGTGAAAGTTTTATATTTAATCTTGGCACATACTCAACCAAATTTGTAGACATTCTCCCATTTTGTTAGTATTTTTTACTGTATTGATATTAATTTTATGTATGAAGGATGACTTGCTTATTCAAGAGATTGATACCATCCAACAACGGGTATGTGCATGTTCATCTCTACAATTTGTCTTGTTAAACATGGACTATAGGTTTGATTAAGAAAATGAAAATAAGACTTAATTATATATGATAAAGTACTTATATGACTGGAGAGGCTAGCACCATTGACATTTATAAAATTAATTTTTTCTTATACAATCTTTTACCTTAAATATTTTCAGGAGCAAATTTTAATCGCTGACAACCATTTTCTTCAATCCAAGGTATTCCACACCTATATTCCTTTGCTTACGATACACATATTCATGAATCATATAATTTTTAACAATTTTGTTCCTTGTATTTCTAGATAGCCAGATTTGGAAGTCAATAAGCTTCAAATGCCTCGCATTGCTTCAAAGCTTCTTTTGATCAAGCTTAACCGACATTATACTGCATAGCGCTCATATTAAAATAACAACAATATTGACGATAAAATTGTACTACTACTTGTAGTAATTTTGAAAAACAATGACTGTATTAGTATGTCACTTTATCAGCTATCGTAATTTTTGTGATTATCAAAATAACAATATCAACCATAAATGCATATATTACTAATGAATTACGTCTGATGTTAAATGACAATTATATAGATGATGAACATGACGTAACATGAAGGATGTCGATACGATATCTTTAACAATATGATAGATTTGATTTTATGTTAATAATAATAATATGCATATTGGGAAAAGATTTGGATATGCTTTGTTTTTGAAATAAGCAGCAACAGTAAGAGGGTGCTGGACCGAGGTATACTATCAACACACTAAAGGAGAATTAATAGTAAATTAATTCAACCTAGAGTTTAGTCTAAACAGCTCATAGTCATCTACATCTATCAAAAATGAAAATAACAAAATTATAGTCCTAGCACGAGTGTTTAGTTCTAAAAATCAACGAGCAGAGAGTATAAAGTTTAAACATAATAAAAACAAGCCACACAGGGCTAATAACCAGCATTAAAGTCTTAAACTTAAAATAATAATAATAAAAAGTAGCCCAGCCAAAAGGCTTATCCACAACATCCCTAGGTTTCAACAACAGAGTCATTGCCCATCCCATAAGCACTTTGATAGCAACATGTCAGCCCACTCTTCATGAAGGAACTTAAAGAGTTCTCGAGGGTTATCCTCCTTTATCACTTGTCCATTTGAAGCCTTCTTGTTCAACAAACAGAGAGTGATTGAAAAGGCATGCATGACCTTAAGGGAAAATTTGCTGACATCCAGCAATATTATGTTGGTACTTTCCATATCCACTTTAAGTTGGGCCATGGTTTTCTCCAAATGGGCAATTTGGTGTTTGAATTTGCCCACCAAACCACGAGTGACAATTTTAACACCCCCATCCATATTAGTACCCTCGGTAGTGGGGACAATATTCTCTTTAACCTCCTCAGACATGGTGTTCAGTTTATTATCTTTAACCAAGGCATCTTCCTAATCTAACAAATCTTTTATGTCTCTCTTTCCCTTTTCCTTCACTAGGTTGGTGGAGCGACGGGTTTGGCTAGGGTGGGGTTCAACAGACTCATTGTTTTAGAGGTTAATAAGAATCATTTTTCTTTTTATGGTGTGTCACAGATTGGAATTATCAGGGGTAAGGTCATTCTTAGAACCAGCCAGAGAGTTAGGAGTGGGGTGAGTTTCCGAGGACTTATGGCTATCAGAAGGAGTGGAACAACCCATCGAACTAGAAGGCGTGGGAAAACCTTTGTTCAATGAAATGAAGGGTGAAGGAGGTGGTTGGTAAGTCACCGCAGAAGAGGGAGGAGGGCATAGGGAATGGTGGAAGTTATATAACCTCAAAATCATCCCCTGGTGGAGGATAACTTATTTTTTACCCAGAGAGATGGCTTTAGCCACATCTGCAACATTGCTTTCCATGGAATGTAAAAGATAAAACTGAATGGAAATCAAGATTTTATGCCTTAGATGGTTTAAAAATAGAAGATTGTAGTTATAAAAGGTACCATACCATCCCTCTAGTGTGAAGTATTATATGACCATGTTAGAGCTCTAAAATTCTGGATAAATTTTAGAGTGGCTATGTAAAATTTTCTCTAAGGAACAAGTCAGTACCCTAAAAATGTGTTTGAAACAGCCTACTTTGAATGCATGTAAAAAGAGACCTGTAGCTTGGATGGATAAAATACTTGGAGAGTGTGTTTAGCACCTTTCATAGAGAAATTATAAAGAGTTTCCACCCTCAGAATTCAATTTTGATATGTTTTGGAGATACCCATTTGGAGGTGTTTACCCAATATGCATCTTACACATTTCCTATTTTTATTTAAATGACTCACTTTGGAGATTTATATCTTAGACCAGATGGAAAGGAATGACATAAGGATTGTTCCTAGATTTTACACAAATGAAATTGAACCTCCATGCCCATTTGCAGATCCACGTGAGTTTATTTGATAAGTTTACCAAAGCCTTTCCATTTGCAATTTTTTTTTTCAGCATAAAAATGCAAAATTATGAAGTGTCTTACTTTGAGGTCTTACAAGTTGCACCCAGTTGAATAACATAAACAATTGACTGTTCCCCTACATTGTAAACTTGGAAATGAAATTCGCTGAAGAGTTTTAGACTTTTGCCAATCCATTTAACCACTTTGCCCTACCATTTCCAAATCTGATTTTTGGAATTTCACTGTGTTTAAGTTCATATTAGTGTTGGTTCACCAGTTGATCATCAGAGTGAGATAATCAAAGTTACATATTCCTTCTGTGAAAATTATTCCATGTTCAAGGTTCCAAACTCTAAGGGTCTTGTTTGGTAGGTTTGTGAAGTCAAATCTTAAGGTGTTTTATGCAGATGGCTAATGTTGACAGAACTGACTTTACAAAGTAGTCATTTTCTGAGGATTTTATCTCCATATAAGATGGTTTCTAGGGATTCCAATTGTGGATATGAGCTACATGTATGATATTCTTATATCAAAATTAGGATTTGAGGCTCATGGATTATTTTTCTATTTGTTCAAGGTCATTTTTGGAACCAGTTTCCATTATTTTCACAAGTGTTTTTTTGAGGGTGTAATAAACACTCACCTTTGGAGATTAAAATGTCTCACTTTAGGAATCATCTAGGAGATATTCTTTTGCAGAGTGATAGTAAGCATGAAATTCTCAATGTCTTCTGGATTTGAGTTCTCTGGGAGGTCTTTTACTCAGCTTGTATAGCACGTTCCAGAGGCTAGTTGTTATTAATGAGATCAGTTTGCAGAAATATAAAGAATTGTTTTTAGTGACCGCCAATTCAATGCTTCATGCTCAAATTGCATAATGGCTTATGTTTAGAATGCGGAAGCATATCTAAGGCATATGAAGATTTGAAGGATGCATCAAAGAGATATGGTTGACTGGCATGACAAAATCATAGGCTATGCCCAAAATAGATATGTTGAAGAGGTTTTCAAGGTCTCTGAAAACATTTTGATGGATGTGATGAAAATGTCTAAACTATTTTCCATCATTCATGTTACTAATGCAGTAATGAGAGAATTAAAACATGATTTGAAATCTTTCCAAGAAAATGCACTTAACTGGTGTCGAGAAAATCCTTCAATCTGTGCCTTGACGTTCTAAGTTTGCGCAAGGTGGGAATGTATGGAGATTTGTTTTAGAATCTTTAAACCAAATGAAATTGGTAGGTGTATTTTTCTCCAAGCCTGCACATTATTTTGGAGGAAGACCAACGCATTGAAAGGAACTATTAAAAAATATTTAAGCAAATAACAAATGGCAAGTGTAATTGCCAAAGAAGGATTACATGGAAAATACAAAGAAAAGTGTGTGCATTGCAAATTGGAGGGAGTTTCCTACACATGGTTTTATTTAAAAAAATAAAATAAAATTGTAAATTGGAATAAGGAGGGAGAAAGAAAGGAGTGTTGCGCCATAAACCAAGTAGGTTGCGTAGACATTTGATGAGGGAGGCCAACATATAAGAAAAAACTTTGTAAATGTCCCTTGCAAAAATGATGTATGTGCATGGAGACAAATAAACCTTTCTAATACCACAAGGCATCCCACCCAATGCCCCAATAGGCCTACGCATGGTGTGGGAAAAGATCTGTAGGGAAATGTTTTGGGCTTGCACATGAAACATGAAAAGAATGCACAGGGGTTAACACAATCAATCAAAAACTTAAAGTAACAAGCAAGTAAATGCTAGGTCTGCACATAAGATGGAGGTTTTGCATGAATTAATAATCAAATACATTTAAAAATTTAATTGAAAATACAAATAGAAGATTTAAATCTCAAAGGAAGTCTGCACAGATACTAAGGAGGAGAAGAGTCAATGCAAGCATGAAAAGGGTGAAGTTGTTGCACAAGAAAAGAGAGGAAGTGTTGAACAAGGTTATAAGAAGGATTTTTGGCAGATGTAAAAGCCATACCAAAGCTTGTACAATATGATAAACCAAAGCCTGTGCAAGTGCCAACAGGTAAAAAGACTTTAAAACCAGTAAAAGCTTTGTCTAACATGAATGGGGTTTGGGGGTATTTGTTAGTTTTTATATGCTTACACTTTTATTCATTGTAAAGAAAGAGCCAATAGGATGACTGGGAGGCCCCTTAGCCAGGGGCATGTTGGGTTGACTAGAGGAGGTGTTAAAACTTGATTTTGTGCGTAGGAATGTAAAAGATTTAAAAATTGTAAAATGATATATCCCACATTGGTGGGGTGAGTGAACTATTTAAAGGGTAGAACACTTACCATATAATGTCAAGTGAAGAGAAAATTCTCTTGGCATCCGTGCATAGGAGGCACCTCAATTTACATTCCAGGCAAGTGACTTCATAAGGAAACATGTTTTTGGTGGAACCCACATGCAGAGGAGATGGTGACATGTGGTAGACCAACAACATTCAAAGATTCATAGGTAATGCTTATCTCCAAGTCTCTAGATAAACCCAAGGTCAACAAAATGATTTAGAGATCCAGAGATAAGCTAGTCTCCCAATCTCAAGATGAACTTGAGGTTAAAGTGGGGTTAAGGTTGAGTTTATTTAGAGATTCAGAGATCAAAGGCTTGTCTCCAAGTCTCCAGATAAACCCAGGGTTAGTGAAATAATTCAGAGATCTAGAGATAATCTTGTCTCCCAATCTCCAGATGAACCCAGGGTTAAGGATGAGTTAAGGTTGAGTTTATTCAGTGACTCAAAGCTCAAAGTATTTTCTCCAAGTCTCCAGATAAACCCAGGGTTAGTGAAATCATTCAGAGATCTAGAGGTAAGTTTGTCTCCCAATCTCTAGATGAACCTGGGGTTAAGGATGAGTTCAAGTTGAGTTAATTCAAAGATTCAAAGGTAAGAGCTTGTCTCCAAGTCTCCAAATAAACTCAAGGTTAGTAAAGGAATTCAGAGATCTAAAGGTAATAACAATCTCCCAATCTCCAGATAAACCCAAGGTCAAGAAACTCATTTAGATATTAGGAGATAAATGTAGTCTCTCAATCTCCAAATAAACCTAGGTAGACTTGAGAGTGAACCCACACATGACAAGTGATAAAATGTAGTGATTACTCGGCAAGAATATGCATAAAAGAGAAAAATGCAAGAGAAACCTGTAGGACTAATAAAAGGGTAAAATACTATAGCTTAAAGGAAAATTTCAAACATTAAATGGAAATATAGGATTAAATTTATAGAGTCTTATACTATTTTTAAAACATAGAAAATGTATTTGTCTTCAAAATATGAAGGAGCATTCACGAGAGAAAATTTGCAAGGGTGGAATGAAATCAGATTGCAAAGGGATGATTAAATATTTTGAGATTTTGAAGAGACAAGTGGAATCCAATTTGTTTGGTAGAATGATTGCAGTTCAAAGGCATTTCAAAGGAGAGAAATCAAATCAGATTTTTGGAGGAAAGAAGATATTTGCAGACGTTTCTTGCAAACAGATAGGTGTCATTTAGTGTTGACTTTGGTTTTCCCTTTCTCTATATATTTTTTCTTCTCCATTGTTACAAGGATGGTGAAATTAATGCTACTAGATAGTTTTATGATTCTGAGTCTATTTTCAAAAGCTTTTGCCATTATGAATTCTTGAAACATAAGGATTTTAATGAGAATAAAGTAGGGATTCCTTTTGCATATATGTGATGTCTTCATGTGTTTGTCTTTGAATTCTTTTGTATTAAATTTGTAGGGCATCTTAAATACACTAGTTATAAGGTAACTATGATATTTTATTTGAGTTTCTTTCAATGAGGGAGTAAATCTTAAAAGTAGTTTCAGAGAGTTCCAAACTTTCATAAGAATTTGATACATAGGTAAGGGAATGAGAGGGTGACTTGTAAGGCATTTCACCTAGGTTCCATGTGTGTTTGCATTAAGAGATTTCTATGGATATATCTTCTTTTGACTCTTTTCTCAATGAATAGGCATTGGTCTCTAGTGGTCCAGCAATTATCACCATCAATCCATTAAATTATTGAACAATCTCTTTATTTTATTCTTAAGAGAATAGATGTCTAGGATCTATATTGAAGAATACAAGAATTATTATTGATATTTTAAAGAGCTAAATCCATAGGGTTAGCCTACCTGAGTCTGGAACTCAAAGAAAAGAAGGATGAAAATCCTTAATCCACTGTTTGATTTATTGGGAAACAATAAGTCAAGAGGTACACCCGCCGGAGTTTTTGGACCTCAAAGAAGAAGGATGATCAAATCCTCATCAATTAGTCATTTTACTTGCAAGAAAAATGAGTTGCGATTCATAGATTCAAGATTTGATGCTTATATAGATTCTGCAAGAAAAGTTACTAACAAAATGATGACTCCGGTGGGGATGTGTTAGAATTTTTTTTGTTAAATCCCAGAAACTATTGTTAAACTTTCCCATACTTGTTGTGGGTGGTGACTCTGTTAAACTTCGAGAATCCTAGTTTTTTTGTGCCAGTGTGAAATTATTCACAACCATTTGTTATGTGAAGTTTAAGATCAGAAAGTTTAAGATAATAGTTTCCTTGCTTGGCCGAATCAACACCCAAATTTGATTATAAGAAAGAGATTCAAGAAAAATAATCTGAAATTTATTTCAAATCTATGTGTATGAACAACCTTGAAGTGTTTTCATGGCGATGAGTGTAAAGAAGATTGTGTAGCTTTGCTGAATTGAACAAGCTAGAATTGAGAGTAGTTCTGAAACAAATTTTGTTGTTTGAAATTTTTTCCTCTACAAGGAGGTGGCCCAACTCTACGAGAAAATTGTTAGAATACTTCAAGGATAACTGAGAGGGGGGGGGGGGGGGGAATCAGTTATNGGGGTGAATCAGTTATCAGCAACTTTATCTTTTCCTTATACTTATTAATCCAGATTGATACAAACAAAATACACATTAAGATAACACATTACACAACACATCAATTTAGTTACGGGGAAACCAAATGGTAAAAACCCCGGTGGGAATTAGTACCCACAAAGAACTATACTATTTTTAGTAATCCCTTTTAAAAGATCTTCCAACCCTGTTAGGAGTTGTTCAGTACAATGCAGTAGTATAGTGACCTGGTTAAGGGTCTAACTGTATTAGGAGTATTTTACAATAACCATGTTAGGGGTGGTGGACTCACTGTCCAAGTGGTGAAGGCTACAACCTTCTGGTTATTTGATACACACTGTATCAACAAGGTGAACTATTATTTGTGACACTGCTTGTCTGATCAGTTCCTTTTGTGCGCTAATGCTTTAACCTCTTGTAAAGAACTAGAAAAATCTTATCTTTACTCTGAAAGCTTCTACTTCAATATCTATATCATTAACATATGATAGATATATCTTTTCTACTTTTACACTCTACTCTGCTTTTCTTATCTCTGGCTTCCGCAACTTTTCTCTTCACAAATGACCTTCTATAAGTACTTCCTCAAAGGACATGAACATTTTGGCTTTAGTAAACCTTTTACCATTTATATTTATCACTTATATAACCACACAACCCTTCATTAAGCCAGCTTAACATGAATTATAACTGCTTTACTTAAACCGAATAGACACGTATTTTCACACAGTCAGCTTCACCAAAATAGCTCTAACTAATTATCCCGGATGAATCAAGTCATGCAATTTTAACCATATATTTTTAGGTCACTAAAAATTGATAATCCAAAGGCCCAAGTCTTGAGGATGAGTGCAACTTCCATGCCAAAACAATCTTTGTCGGCTCTTTCCATGATCTCTATCCTGTTCTGTCATTCACTGGCTATACCTCTTCAACTGGCTATATCTTCTTCATACTTGCAGATCTGATCATGCTCTCTTATAATTAGCATGTAAACATACTCATAAGATTATCTTAAAAGGCACATATCATTTGGATAACATATGAACACACGCTAATCTAAACTATAACAGTTTGTTCCTTGCTCTGTCATGTTTTCTATACTTAGCCAATTTCTGATCTTTTGATAATGTGTGCTGACTCCAAAAATTCATATGAATTTGTTTCCATAATGAAAACACTAAATAGATTCATATACTATAGTATAGTCAACTTTCCAATAATCTCCCCCTTTGTCATTAATGGCAACAAAGGAATATGGTGAAGTTACTATCTGTATTTTTATACAAAAACTTTCTATTTTATATCTCCCTTTTATCATATAGTAGACTCCATATTCTTCATACTCTACTCCCCCTTTGACATTAACGACAAAGGTGCTCAAAAAAACTTCTATGTACTTACTCAGTATACATATCTGGATATGCAATCTACAACTTCTGGATCTCTTTCTTCCAAAATGCAATCAGTGAATTAACAATCTTTATATGGGTGCATAATGCATATTGTAGATTTTCCATCTTCTCCAAGTCTGTGCTAGGACCTTTTTCATATGATAGACTCCATATTCTATACATTACTTTACTCACCCTTTGATATTATCTTCTCTGTCTTCTCAAGCTTATCAATCTGCCCCTGATATACACATATTGATATCGGTGGAGGGATCTTCCATAGATTTCCTTATCTTATCTATCATAGCCTCTACCTCCTGGATCTTCTTTGTAATGATGGGCACTTAACTTGCCTGATTCATACAGTCAACAATAATCTTTGTGCCTTTTTTCTACAAAATCTTTCAAGGATGCTTGACCAACTTTGAGTGAACTAAGATCAAGTGTAAAGTTGCTAACCAATTCACTAAGCCTCTTCTTCATATACTTCTCTTCTGCAATATCTGATCTATTTTTCATGAC
>MU223266.1:869954-889180 GCA_018584345.1 Thuja plicata
TCAAGCTCTCTTGGTCTTGATAATCCAGTATAACATGGGAATCATCTCAAGGTTGTGGGACCTTATGCTAATCGAGATGAGACCTCTAGGTTCTAGGCTGGTTCCTCTTGGATAATCACCTTAATTTTCTTCTTAAACAGGAAAGTAAATCTTTTGAGGGAAAGGGATAGAAGGATTGTGTGAAAGGGAAATGACTGAAAGCAAACTACCTACTAGGTGATGCACCAAAATTAGGGCTTGGATCTCAGTATAGAGGAATGAAATCAATGGAAGAACCAGGTCAAGTAAGTCACAAATCACTAGATAGGCTTGCATAAGTATTTCATAGGAAGGCCTGAACAAAAGACTCGACCTATGACCTGCAAACAAACATCCTTCTCTGCAACGAGGTGTAGGGATGAGACAAGACTGCTGGGGGCTGAAGTATACCCACAAAACATCTAAATCAGATCAAACACAGTAACACACAGAATTACAAAAAATAAGAGGGACCAAGAACCCCAAATCCATTAACAACATTCATAAGCTTCAATCTAATAAGAGATGATCAAGACAGTGAAGACAGGGATAGAACAAATATCACAAGTACTTCAAGAATGTCTTAAACATCAATGGGAAATACAAATGCAGGAAACCACAAGGGCAGAGAGATTGCCACGAACTGGTCTCTGAGAGAAGAATTCTCCTAAAAATTGCCAAATCTGAGCACTAAGGCTCTCAAAAAACTTTTATATTCCCATGCACACAGGCAGGAGTCCAAAACCTATCTAGGGTTACAGATTTACAATGTAATAATTGACCCTAGTACAAAATCTAATCTGGTCATAAATGTGTATCAAGGTGAATTGATCAGATCAGATCCTCTATCTTGCGCCCATCCCTATACTTGATTATGCATTGTGAACAAGCAACCTGGATCCATGAGCAATATTCAGCAACTAAGTCTCTGTCATGAATGCTCACCAACTGATCACAGTCCCCCAGGACGGGAAGTGACCCTTGACGACCGCCACTCAAATTCATCAATGATTCCTCGATCACGACCGTGGCCTTTGCCAACTGCACCCGAGAGAAATAACTTCCTGATCAATTTTGGAACACGAGCACAGAGGAAACATGGCTGCCAAGCAATCACAGTGCTAAATCTGCCGCCAAATATTCAAATTCAAAGTCCAGCGATAACGCGACCAATGACTAGTCTCTTTGTCGCAAGCATCAGACCTTAACCATGGTAAATTCTCACGACCTGGTGACAAAGCACTTTTTTACCTCTGTTTAACTCGAGCCAGATCCAGCGACATCCTGACTGTGTGAAATCAAAGTTGCGAGGCATTTCACTTAACTCACCTTTCTTCTAGCGACCCAGCGCCTAACTGTCATCTTTAACCACCACGGCTTGTCGCCTGATTGCCAGATGCTATCTTCTTGTCTCGAGACCACGCGACCACACTTAGTCTCCAAGTCGGGAGAACCCAGCACCGAGCCCTTTGAATTTTCTTAACATTTTTTATGTGTCTTTCAATATTTCTAGCGACATCCCAACTGACCCTTGTCGCTGAATCGGGAGTACTTTCTCTGTAGGGTACTTTGATCACCAGACTTAGCGACCACCATTGGATCTTCTAAGCTTTGCATCGGACGGCTTTCGCCTGGTCGCAATAAAACTAAGGATTCCCTTAAATGTGCTGCGATCCCGCGACGAGAAGCTATCTCTTCATTAATCGCACAGTCACGAGCCATTTCTTCTTTCATTTGATTGCTCGGCCACTGCGCGACGAGGCCTTTTATTTTACCAATCTCTCAGTCGTGAGCTGATCTCTGACGTCCTTAAAATATCGGTGATTGAGTGATGAGCACTTGTTTTCTTCTTGTCGCGTACTCGCGAGCACTTTTCCATTTACTCAATTTGATCAGCGACTACGCCATGAGATCCTCTTTGCTTATCGCATACTCACGACTGATATCATCTTCATCTCTTCTACTCAGCGA
The DNA here is from genome assembly GCA_018584345.1 of Thuja plicata. NCBI lineage: Eukaryota > Viridiplantae > Streptophyta > Pinopsida > Cupressales > Cupressaceae > Thuja > Thuja plicata. Next base: position 871,944 of record MU223266.1, read on the forward strand.
GTGCACAATGACATTATCCTTTGGCTCATCGCATAGTCGGAAACGGATGGGACCTGGGCAAGAATAGATTGCGATTGCGCGACGACCGCGATTGGCAGCTCGTCGCGCACTCGCGCAACTTAATAACTTGAAACAAATTTCACTGTGATCAAGCGACCAAAGACTTGGGACCCACCCTCCACCAAGGCTTATGACATATCTAGCGATCAAGCGACCAAAGACTTGTAGCCAAGTCGGAAGACATCTGGGGAATATTCCAAAAGATCACTAGACTACGTGACAAAGCAAAAAGCAAAGTCGGGAGATAAAACAGGAATATTCCATGAGGCAAAGCGATCAAGCGACTGAGAATAAGCACATGTCCTTAGTGATTGGAAAAAGGGTAACGATGAAATAGAAGACATGGCCCAGGGTTTCAAGATATGTCGTTTAACACTTGATTGCTAGGGTTTTCCAGGGTTTTAAGGGTTTAGAGCAAAGTGCACCAGGGTGGAAAAAATGGGCAACAAGTATAAAAAGATAAGGGTGAAGTAATCAATAACTAGATTTCCAAGATGAATAGGGTCAGAAATATCCATTCCTGACGAGTCTTTGAGAGTGTTGATAGAATTCTTCTTCTTGTGTTTACAAGCAGATTGATTGAAGAAAGTAGTATTGCAGTCCCCCTATTTCAGCCACAGGACCCTGGATCTCTTTTTCTAGAAGACTTCTTCATTGTCTAAGACATCCTTCCAACACTTCCTAGTAGTTTCTTCTTCAATATGGAGGTCTTGTGAGAGATTTCCAGTAGCCATTTCTCCTTGGAGGTCTTCAAGTTTTCGAGAAAGAACTCTCTTAGTTTTAAAAATGTCTCCAAATGTTGTTTTAATCCAACCTTTCATAGCGCCTCTGATAATCTCAATCTCAAGTGACCCAGAATATCATTGTGCCCTTCATTGTGGTAAACCACCAATGAAAACCATTTTCATGGAAGTTAGGGTGGGAAGCTAATATTATTTCTTATCTAAAAGGGGTAGGGTACGAATATAGCACATCCATATATTTAAGTAGGATAGGATTGTGATCCAAAGTAGTCCTATGGAGAGCAGCAAGTGAAGAAGTAGACCCCAGGTCCCAAGAAGAGGAAATACAGACCCAGTCAAGGAAAACCTAGATAAGGTGACTACCTTTCTTATTGTTAGTCCAAGTGAATGGGTTGCCTCTCAGCTCAATATCAAAATGGCCATTAAGACAAAGAAAGCTACAAAAATCCCCCATTCTATTAGTGTAGTCCATAAGACCTCCGTATTTCTCAGAAGAGAACAGGGGGAATTTAAGTCACCAGCCACCAAGAATTTAGAATCTTGGAGGGAAATGAAGGAAGTCGTCAAATCTTCCTACACCTCCCTTCTCTCATGCCCAGTATTGGGAGCATAAACATTTAAATGTTTCCAGAGCTCCCATGAAGAGGTGAGTGAAACTGCAAGGTAGTGTTGGGAGTGGCTAAGAGCATCCCCCTGAATCTTGGAGGGATTCCAAAGGGTAGAAATTCCTCCATAAGCCCCAAGCACATCAGAGTAGAAAAAATTGACTCGAGGCATAAGTTGCCCGACCAAAGTATCAAAATTCACATAAGACATCTTAACTTGTTGAAGCAAAAGAATATCCTCACTGTAGTCACAGATATCCTACCTAGCCACAAGTTGTTTCTAAGGATTATTCAAGCACCAAATATTCCAAGATAGAACAATATTTTCTTACCTTTGTGGCTTAGGTCTAGGGTCTTGAACCGCCTCATAATAGGTGTGGAATAATCATGCTTAATGCCTTTCTTAGGAATATTTTATTCAATCTAAGGAATACATCTCCCATCATTAGGTGCATTTAACTTGACAACCTAGGGATGTATACCTGAAATGGTTGGCACGATATGTGCACTAGGTTCCTTAAAGAGTCATTATGCTTATGTTGTAGCAAGGTAAGTAATGGATTAAAGAACCCTACACTAGTACTGTAGGAAAATAATACACTTATCTCCTTACTGAAATGAATGCTAGAAATTTCAAACTCTACTTAAACCTATACTTTCAACCTAGAACATCCATTATAACTATTCTTGCAGATGCTGCAGGAACATTCACAAGGTACAATGCTGCAGGAAGAAACTATAACTTCTATATGAAATACTGGAAATACGTGAAATGCTAGAAATGATAAAAGAAAATCTATTCTATTCTAACCTATTCCACCTCCCAAGTGGGCCCCCTTGGTTGGTTTCTGCTAATCTATTAACACAGAATGTAAACCAAGAATTACTTCATTATATTTCAAAAACTCATTAAATAAAAATGACACATGAAACTTAAAATAACTTGTTGTAAGATATAAAAATTTTCTTCCAAAAACTTCTCTCTCTAACTTTCCTCTCTAACTACAAACTATCGGTCCAATCCCTATAAATATAGGATCGAACACTTATTACAAAATAGAAAAGAAACTATCTTGCTGAAAATGTGCCAGAGAAGAACATGGAAACGCAATAGCCCACGGTGTGGGTAATAAAGCTTGGGCGACCAGTTCAACATAATAAAGTGCAGAGGGAATATAGCAGCACTACATCCCCGCATCCTAGAATAGTGGCTCCTCCATTCTAGCAGCTGTGTATCCTGGTGTTGTGATGATCACTCTACCGTAGCTAGTCCTCAACAATCTTCCTTGAATGTTGTCGACCACTCTCCAGCCACTTCCTTTCTTGACAAGTTAGTTGTGATGCGGAAATATTCATGCAACAAGCCTAATTAAATTAAATCTAGATATTATAACATACATTCTAATGGTTATATGAAATACTACACTATATGTATAATATTGGCAAAATATGTCACAAATATCTACCCATGGTTTATCAGTTCTGGCTAGACTTTATCACAAGTTTTAACTGGCTAGGTTCACAAATGTCTTGTCAGAAATTAGAACTGAGTATTTAAAATTATACAAAATAAAGGCAATAATTTGGCCTCATCATCTGCCCCTTGGTTAATCAAATGCTTGTCCTCAAGCATTGCATCTTTTGGCAATTGACCTAAAGTCACCAAATTTAGTTCTTCCTTGCCTCTGGCTCTTGAAGGAGTAGTAGAATCCTCTTGTTCTTTCCCAAATTTTGCTTCTATGATTCTCCTGCAGCCTGTCAAGCCTGGCAGTGTTGATTTCATACAGGGGCAAATGGAGCATGGGCGGTTGCATTGTGAGCGGACACCAAAGTTCCTACCTGATTTTCCTACCCAGCTCCATATACTTCGGTGCTCAGTGTATGGCTGCTTCAAGGTTAATGGGGTTGTGTGCCTTTGACCTTTTGAATGCCTCTGATAATCTTCCCCACCTACTTCTGGCACCGGTTAAGGCTCTTTGGAAGACAAAATAAAACATGTCATATTCTGCATACACATCTTTTCTGAGCTTGAAAATTTTATCTCTTATTTCCTTTTTAATATTCCCATATGTCAGTTTGAACCAATCCCTCAGGAATACTTTTGGTTGACTACTTTCTGCTCTTAATGGCAGGGGTTCTATTTTCTCAAGTTCTTTGTAATTCTCTAGTTGTCTATCATAGTTGGCCTCATTGTGCATCCAAGACATTAGGGCCCTTAGGTGTATATCCCCTATGTAAAGTAGGGGGTTCCATTTAATCTCTGTAGGGATGATGAAATTATGCACATACAACTCACAGAGTAAGTTTTGTTGCCAAGATGGAGGGGTCTGGTATAAACCATAAAATTCCTGGGCTGATTTGAACTCTGCGTTTACATCCTTGAGGGTCATCATCAACTAGAATAAGAGGAATTGTTCTTTTAGACAGATGGTATAGACCCTAGGTAGCAGTCTACAAGAAATTATCTAGTCAGTCAGCTTAAGGGCATGTTCCATTCTCTGTTTCTATCTTGCAAACTAATCTTTTAATTCTGCAATTTCCTCTCCTTGTTCTGCCATTACCTTCTACAATTTCTTTTACTCTTCTCCCCATAGAGTGGTTGTCAACACATGATTATTATATAACTGGAAGAGAAGCATTTGTAGAGTCATCAAACCACTATTTTCATCCTATTTAATCTTCCTCCTTTGTTCCCTCCATGACTATCCTAAGAAATTTATTAACCAAGTTTGCTTATAGGAAACTAGGGCAGTTTCTGTGCAAGTTAGCTATGAGTTATAGGCGTTTCTTTTTCACAGTTTGGAACATCCTGATGACTAACTCCTGGGTCATTTTGACATACATTTGGATAAGCTTCACACTCATCTAGATTTTGAGAAATATCTTTAATCTCAGACTGGCTGGGAGAATCATCTGAAACAATATGAATAGGAGTTTCCTCCTCAAATTATTTGGGGGAAGCAGACTGGCTTTCGGTGGGTACTTTAGGAATCTTCCCTCTCAGCCTAGAGCTTCTTCTTATAGGGGTTTCCTCAGCCTCTGTAGACTTTTTCTTACAAACCCTCTTTGGTTTCTCTACTATAGGAGTAGTGGCTGCAGGAGTAGTGGTTGTAGGAGCTGACTTCATTTTCTTCCCTCTCGAGATTGTAGGGTTTCGTGGCTCAGCTGTAGGAACCAAAGTTTCTCCTTCTAACTTCCATTTTCCTTTTGTTCATGCAGAAGTATGTACATTTCTCATATGAGAGGATAAAGGCATAAATTCTTGTAAATTTTCAGTTTTTGCCCCTTGGGTACCTTGGTCAGCAGCTGGGTCAGGGGGAACTGCATTATCTTGGCCAATTTGCACATTGGGGGCAATCTAAGGCTGCAGGGTTTTATAATGGACAAATTCTACCCATGCCATAGGAGAGATGTCCCTAAGAGATCTTTCTATGAGTAATTTAATTATGGCATGGTGAGTGACACAATTATCATTTCCTTTCTGGGTTTCCTTGGCACTAATGCATAGCATATTAAACAATATATTGGGGATATTCATTAGGATATTATGTCATACATAACTAAGAAGCTTAAAATGATGCACATGCAAATTAGAAAATCTTCCTTCACAGGTGAAATACCTGATAATGTGCATGGCCAACTCATAATATGGCAGAGGAATGGACATTCTTTTGCACTCCTGTTTAGTAATCTCCAGAGGAAGCTCACCTAGTAGGGTAAACTGGGCCCTAGCTGACCTGGCATCGTGCACATTGGGATAGTGTTCCCCTGCTACTGGTAGACCGGTTACTTCTGCTATTCACTCCTTTATTGCAATGATTGTCAACCCCCATACCATTTCTTGGCCTTCATCAAATGTGTTTGCATATTCTGTTGCTGCTTCTTCATCAAATTTTGTCAATTTCAAGAAATATCCCAGCCATCCACAGGCATTAAATCTTCTTACTGCCTCAACATTAGAAAGTAAAATACCATGAACTACTAGTTCATGCCACTGTAATTGGCCTCCCATTTGTGCTTACCAAATTCAACATCTTCTCTATTCTCAACAATTACCTTCTTCTCTTTTGAATTTCAAACTACCTCTTGTAAAACCACAGACCCTTTTTCACATTCTTTTGGTATTCTTGGTATGAACAATAATAATGTACTTTAACAGAATGAGTTGTAGATATTCATGCGAGAGTTATGTCATGGTTTCAATACTGGGTCACATATAGTCTGACAATTAGGGGTTTATTTGGGAATAAATGTATGACACTTGACACTTGTGTGATGCGACAGTTGCCTTTTAATTAAGACAAGGCCGAAGTATAGATTTGAGGATCTTAACAAGTAAATAGAAATGACATTTAGGAATTGGTACACTTCCTTGCCCCTATGAAACATTGACAAGTGTCCTCACTCATTAGACTTAGTGGGAGGTACGGAACTGGCTTCAGGCTACAACGGTACATTTATTGTAGTATATGATATAACCAACGAAATCTATGCCCTAAAAATGGAAATAAATTTGAAAATCTCATACCTGTCAATTCATGGTTGCATGTGCCAGTAAAGGTGGCGAGAGTGGAATGGCGGCTGTGGTGGCATGCGTTAGCGCATGTTCTCTTTATTGAAAGCATAGACAAATGATAACGTGGGAGGTGGGTGGATGGAAGAATAAGGAATGCGATGAGCTGGAAAAGAAGAATGTAGAAAGTGAATGAAGAATTGAACTTTATGAAAACATAAAGTTTTTATTATGGTCATGTTTCGAAGGAATTCTTATTGAAGAGTTGCAGGAAGAATGTTGACACCCTCTGCTGCAGGAAGTGTTACCTGCTGATCCTTGAAAACTGGCTGGTTGAATTGCTGCAAGAAGTCTTCTTTCGTCTATGGCTGGTGATACAACTTTAGTCGATGTCCATTGAATAATAGCTTGAAATGTACTAGGTTAATTTTGGTCAACTGGATAGCTCCATTTGTAAATATATGGCTTATTTCATATGGACCTAGCCATCGTGTCTATAGCTTTCCTGATATTTCTTAGAATCTGGAATCATACAACAATGCCCAATTTCCAACCTGGAATTGCTTACTCTTAATATGGGAGTTTTGCCACTATTTCCTTTGCTTTTGGACAATTTTCATGTGCTACAGGGTAGACTTGCACAGTTCATCAAAAGAATTGAGATGCAACAAGCACTCTTTCTGTGCTGTAGGAAGATCAATATTTAACTCCAACGCTGTTCTCAATGTCTTGTGTTCAAATTCAATGGGTAGCATTGCTGCTTTACCATATAACAGTTCAAACAGAGTGAAACCTGTGGTGGTCTTCCATGCTATTCTATATGCCCAGATGGCTTTTGATAGTCTGCTGCTCTAATCTCGGTGATGAAAATGAACTATTTTTGTTAAGATTGCTTCTATTTCCTAATTTGTAACTTCTGCTTGTCCATTGGCTTGAGGGTGATAGGGGCTTGACTTTTGATATATGATATTATATTCTTTCATGAGCTCTATTATCAGATTGGAAGTGAATTGGGTACCTTGATCAGTAAAAAGTTCTCTTGGCACGCCATATCTAGTAAAAATTTCTTCATACAAAAATTCAGCAACTTTATGGTCCCTAGCATGCTTCATTGCTCTTACTTCAACCCATTTTGTTAGGAAATCAGTGCACACTAGAATGTATGACTTCCCATTGGATGGAGGGTCTATTGGACCAATAAAGTCCATTCCCCATTTATCAAATGGTGTTATCACCACCTGTGGGTTTAAGGGCATTTCATCTGATCTTGTTGGTCAGCCCATTCTTTGACATTTGTCACACTTCCTTGTATAACTGGCTGTATCTTTGTGAAGTGTAGGCCAGTAGTAGCTAGTTGTTAAAATCTTTAGTGCATGCAGAATGTCATATGTCTCATCTTGTCTCACACATCTTCTCATGACTTGGTCAGGTCCAGTGTAAAATAATGTGTTATCAATCCAAGAGAAATGGAAGCTTTTCTCTACAAGCAGCCTCTTATCTTTATAAGAGAAATGTGTGGGCATTTTGTTAGCTGCTAGGTAATTATCTATATCAGCATACCAAGGATTTTGGACAACAATATGAAATAAATGCTCATCTGGAAATGTGTCATTTATCAAAGTAGTATCTTGTTCAACATGGTGAATTCTAGATAGATTATCAGGTACCATGTTTGCTTTCCCTGGCTTGTCAATGATTGTTATATCAAATTCTTGCAAAAGAAGAAGCCATCCTGCTAACTTGCCTATGATGGAAAGTTTGTTCATAAGATACTTAATTGCAGCATGGTCAGTATGAACAAAGATGGGATAACTAGTTACATAATGGTAGAATTTGTTCAAAGCATAAACTACTGCTAGCAATTCTTTTTCAGTCACTGTATAGTTTAATTCAGGTCCATGTAGACTCTTACTAATATAATAGATTGCATTTTCAAGGTTTCTAGACTTTTGTCCTAAGACAACACCTACGACATAGTCTGAAGCATCTGTATGTATGTGAAATGGAAAATTCCAATATGGACCCCTAAGTACTGGTGCAGTTGTCAAAAGTAACTTGAGCTACAGGAAGGATTCATCGCATTCTTTTGTCCAAGAAAATTTAGCTTATTTTCTAAGTAAGGTGTACAGAGGACTATCTATTTGACTAAAGTTCTGGATAAACCTCCTATAATAGCCAGCATGACCTAGGAAAGATCTGACATATTTTTGCTTAGTAGGAATAGGGAGTGTGAGAATTACCTCTATCTTCAGAGGGTCTACATGGATTCTGGCTTCGGAGATAAAATTTCCCAACACCACTCCTTCCTACATCATCATAAAGAACTTTTCACTGTTGAGAGATAGGTTGTGTTCCTCGCATCTGATTAGTACTTTCTCCAAGTTCTTCAGGGCTTCCTCAAATGTGACACCGAATGTAGTGAAGTCGTCCATGTAGATTTCCATGCAATCATGTGATATATCAGCAAAGATGTTGATCACAACTCTCTAAAAGGTAGTAGGTGAATTGCATAAGCCAAATGGTAATACTGAATAAGCATATGTGCCCCAAGGGCATGTGAATGTTGTTTTCTCCTAATCTTCGGGGACAATACTTATCTGATTGTAACCACTGTATCCATCTAGAAAGGAGAATTATTTCTTTCTAGCCAAATTATCCAAGACCTGGTCAATCAAAGGTAAAGGAAAGTTATCCTTCTTTGTGGCACTATTTAATTCCTTGTAATCTACACATATCTTCCACTTACCTCCTTTCTTAGGTACAATGACGAATGGTGATACCCACTTGCTATCAGAGATTGGATAGATGAATCCAGCATCCAACAAATTCTACAACTTAGTTTTAACTATTTCTTTTAGTGCGAGAATTATTCTCCTTTGAAGTTGATGAAGTGGCAGGCTTCCATCACTGATATAGATACTGTGGGTACAGAGTTTAGGGTTTAGTCCCTCCAGATCCCCATAATCCCATGCAAATGATTTTTAATGCTGCCTAAGTAGCTTGGTTAACATTTCCAACTGTTATTGGGATAAGTTGTTTTTTACATGGAGGTTATGACCAGGGGAAAGTTCCATTATTTTTGTTAGCTCTACCATTAACACTTTGGGCACTGGAATTCTAGCTATTTCACTTGTCAGTAATTGATCAATTATCTCAGGGGTTGCTAGAAACACACAGTCCTCATAGGTACATAGCTGTAAAACATAACTCTCTGAAACATCTTTAGCCATAATGCATTCATTGGTAAGAATGCTCTGTATCACATCATCTTCCTCTTGCATCTTTAGAAAAGATTTCCTATGCAACATCATGAGTTGGGCTACTAAATTCAGCTCTTCCTCTTCATCCCCTAAGTTTGGCCAAATAGGTTCTCCCAAGTCTGACTGGGGTTGGGCAGGTGGATATAAGGCTAGCTTCCTTATGTCTTGGCCATTTGAAATTTTCATACTGCCTGATCTACAATTAATTTTGGCATCAGTGGTGGCTAGCTAGGGTCTTCCCAAGATTACAAGATAGCCAGCAAAGTTTATTTTAGGTGATAGGACAAGAAAATCAATAGGATACTCCCATGAATCTAAGGTAACTACCACATCTTCTATGAGACCATCTGGAGTAACAATTGAGCTATCTGCTAGTTGTAACATTGTGGGTGTTGTTCTTAAACCTTCTATGCTTAACCTATACATTGTATCTTTATTCATCACATTTATTGCTGCTCCCAAATCAACTAAAGTATTTTTCACAGTCTATCCATTTATTATCAGGTCGACTACTGGGCTACCAGGATTTGAATACTTTGGTATTACCACCTTTCCTAACATGATATCTACTAATTTCCCTATACCATGTACTATTGAGGGTCTTTCTTCTTCCATCCTGGCTTCTTAAGGCATGCTTCCTTAATAGTCTTTCCATAAAGAGGTATATCTTTGATAGCTTGGAATACAAAGATTTGGATGTTCATATTTTTAGCTGCTCAATAATATCAAATGTTTCTTCCTCTTGGGATATATGTTTGTCTTTGTTTATCCTATGTAGAAAAGGTGGATTTATTAAAGTTTGGACAGTAGTTCTACTGGGTATATCAGTTGGATGGCTAGTATTTGGTATTATGTCTTATGGAAGTAGTGCTGCAGGAACATCTGCAACTTCTATGATAATAGGATATTTAGGTGTAGGCAGAGTGGTACTAGACCTCAAATAGATATCAGCTATTTCTAGTGAATAAGTATGGCACTACTGAGTGTGAGTAGTGTATGTTTGTTGCTGCTGCTATTTGCTGTTTGGATTTGGCTAAGGTTGAGCAGGCAATTGGGTTGGCTTTGGATTAACATTAGTTACTGCAAGAGGTGGCATTATTGCAGGTGGTTGCACCGGAGGTGGTAATTGCGTACAACCAAAATTTTTGTTAGGCCACTATGGAGGCCCCCTCCATTGATTAGTTTGCTGCTAATTTCCTTGTTGTGGTTGCCATTGATTTTGTTGGTTAGGCCATTAGTTATTTTGCTAGTTAGGCCATTGGTTATTTTGTTGGTTTTTCCACTGGTTATTTTTCTGGTAAGGCCATTGGTTATTTTTTTGATTTGGCCACTGGTTATTTTACCACTAGTTAGGCCACTGGTTACTTTGCTGGTTAGGCCACTGGGGTTGAGAGTACTGAGAAGTGTTCTGATAACTTTAGTTTTTCCACTGATTATTGTCAGAATTTGAAATTATAGAGGATCTTGTGGCATACCTTGTCGTGAAGTCCATGGTCAATGTTGAGCAATGAAGAACACTTGGTCATTGTTTCCATCTATCGTCAATTGGAAAATGTTGATTTTTCTAGATTTTCTACCAGCTTACATCTATAGTCTTTCTTTTGTTTGTGGTAGTGTGGACAGTACTCAGCCAATTGTGATTTAGCCTCTGCATGCTTATTTTTTGTTGTCATTATATCAAGATGTGTAGCTACATTGTTTATAATATCTTTCTTGAAATCCATGAGAAAATTAGATATCTCCATCTTTGAAACACCCAAACTAATCCCTTTTGTGACTATGGCCCTGTATCCTCTGCCTTTCTTCATAGTTGACCTTGAGTATTTGAGACAAATTTTCTTGAGGTCATCCCAAGAGGATTGGGATATGTCTCCACTAGCCATTAAGTCTAATGCTTCTAGACAATTGTCGTTTACCTCTCTTAAGAAGACTAGTTTCTGCGAAGCCTTTGCCAGTACATGCTGAGGATTCTTCTACATTATGTACAAGAAACATGAAACATAGTCCTCCAATGTTTCATCCTCCTTTTGAGACATCCTAAAGATATCATCTCCTTTTGGGTCACTCCCTTTGCAATAATCTTTGTATTTCTACAAAAACAACATCTGCATCTCATCCCAAGTACCTACTGCATTAGCTCCTAAGCCCATGAACCATCGTAAGGCTGACTCTTTCAGTTTTTCTGGAAACAACTTGAGCTTATGAGAATCGGTATTATAGTCAAAGCTTTGACAAAGTATGTCAAACTCAAACAAGAAAGTGTCAGGATCCTCCGTTATAAGACCATAAAACTTTTGAAGAGTAGCTGTATGTATATTTTTGAGATTAGCATTGTTTATAAGACTCGGGAGAGGAAATGGGAAAGTAGGGTGTGCCATTACTGGGGGTATTTGATTATGGGGTTGCTGCTGGAAAGGAGCATTAGATACGGGGTTGTTAAAAATAGGTGGATCTAGGCCAGAATTACCTAGAAAGATGGCCAAGATTTTTGCAAAAGGTAAAAGACCACTTATATCAAATGGCTCTACTCTAGAGGAAGATGTTGCAGGAAAGTTGGGGCTTGCGTCTTCAAAGGGTAACTCAACTTCTTCAACTTCCTCATTCAAACTAGCAGACTCTACTGGGAAAAATCTTCCATATTCATCTCGTCGCCTTTCTCTTTGATGTGTGCAATTGAATTCTTCACGCTTGCGAAGAAATTTTTAGGAATACAAAACTAAAACTAACTAGGAAAAAAAAAAGACTTAAAAATTTTCCTAGCTTGACACCATCCTCGACAGCGGTGCCAAAAATGAACCACCTCATAATAGGTGTGGAATAATCATGCTCAAGGCCTTTCTTAGGAATAGTTTATTCAATCTAAGGACTACTTCTCCCATCATGAGGTGCATTTAACTTGTCAACCCAGGGAAGTATACTTGAAATGGTCGGCACGATATGTGCACTAGGTTCCTTAAAGAGTCATTATCCTTATGCTACAAGAAGGTAAGTAATGCATAAAAGAACCCTACACTAGTGCTGTAGGAAAAGAATACACTTATCTCCTTCCTGAAATGAATGCTAGAAATTGCAAACTCTACTGAAACCTATACTTTCAACCTAGAATATCCATTATAACTATTCTTGCAGATGTTGCAGGAACATTGACAAGGAACAATGCTACAGGAAGAAACTGTAACTTCTATCTGAAATAATGGAAATATGGGAAATGTTGGAAATGATGAAAGAAAATATATTCTATTCTAACCTATTCCACCTCCCAAGTGTGCCCCCTTGTTGGTTTCTGCTAATCTATTAACACACAACGTAAACCAAGAATTACTTCATTGTATTTCAAAAACTCATTAAATAAAAATGGTACATGAAACTTAAAATAACATGCTGTAAGATATAATAGTTTTCTTCCAAAAACTTCTCTCTCTAACTTTCCTCTCTAACTACAAACTATCAGTCCAATCCCTATAAATACAGGATAAAACACTTATTACAAAATAGAAAAGAAACTATCTTTCTGAAAACATTCTAGAGAAGAAGATGGAAACACAATAGCCCGCAGTGTGTGTAATAAAGCTTGGGTGACCAATTCAACATAATAAAGTGCAGAGGGAATATAGCAGCACTACATCCCCACATCCTAGAATAGTGGCTCCTCCATTGTAGCAGTAGTGTCTCCTGGTGCTATGGTGATCACTCCATCGTAGCTGGTCCTCAACAATTTTCCTTGAATGCTATTGACCAATCTCCAGTTGCTTCCTTTCCTGACAAGTTAGTTGTGATGTGGAAATATTCATGCAACAAGCTTAATCAAATTAAATATAGATATTAGAACATATATACTGATGGTTATATGAAATAATGGACTATATGTATAATATTGGAAAAATATGTCACAAATATCTACCCATGGTTTATCAGTTCTGGTTGGACTTTATCACAAGTTTTAACTGGCTAGGTTCACAAATGTCTTGTCAGAAATTAGAACAGAGTATTTAAAATTATAGAAAATAAAGGCAATAATTTGGCCTCATCAGGTCTGTTGCCTTCGCGTAAAATTCTCCTTGGTTGTAATTCTCTTCCTTCTAACCCTTTCTAAATGGAAACCCAGCTTACTATCAACACCGATGTCAATTTTTTATTCTTTTTTTTCCTTTATTGAGTTTTCTTGTCCATCTCCTTGCACCCTAATGAGTTGTGAGGGCTTTATATGGTAAGAAGAGTAACAACTGGAGATCTAGCAATCTTGGGATTAAGAAGAACCACCTCCACTTCTTGGGGAACAAGAGAATTTGTGATTCTGGCAAGAAGTCATTCAATTACACTAATCTCCCCCTAGGTTAGCATTGAGGCAAGGCTTATGCAAGGGTAGTGAAAAATTTCATTAGTGCATGATATTTCTCCATATTCCAACTCACCAATGGTGGGGTAACCTGTTTCTATCGCTAAGGGTGGAGGGCAAGGGAACCCCATCTCAGAAGCGCAATGTTCCTTTTGAAGGGGGCGATCAAAGTTCATGTCAATAATTTCTGCATCAACATCCCAAGTTAGTTCAAGAAAGGGGGAGGGAAACCAAATTACCTTGCATCATGACCCTATCATAGTGAGGTGGGTGCAGGTCGGAAACAGAGGCCGAAGGAAGGTCTCTGGTTAGGAGAGGAGGTCCCCCCTAGAAATAACCTCCATGGATAAAATTCAAAATAGCTATAAGAGCGGTAAATTTGTAGAGCTCTCCTCAAGTCTGTTTGTTATATTATTATGGTTTTTTAAAATTTCTTCGACCCTTAGCTGTAAGCACTATAGGCAAGAAGCCCCACTATTTTACCAAGGGTCAAAGTTAGCAGTTGTCAATTAAGAACCATAGTAGAGAGCGACCCTGTGGGGACTTGAACTTTGGTTGAAGGCACTACAAGAAATAATTCCCACCATTTTACCAAAGGGACAATCTACAAAATTTCTTTGACTCTTAGCTGTAAGCACTACAACCAAGAAACCTGACTATTTCACTTAGGGTGAAAGTCAACAACTCTCAATTAAGAACCATAGTAGAGAGCGACCCTGTGGGGACTTGAGCCTTAGTTGTAGGCACTATATGAAAGAAGCCCACCCATTTAACCAAAGGGACAAGCCCATAAAATTTCTTTGACCCTTAGCTGTAAGCACTACATGAAAGAAGCCCCACTATTCACCAAGGGTCTAAGTCAGGAACTCTCAATTAAGAACCATAGTAGAGAGCGACCTTGTGGGGACTTGAATCTTGGTTGTTGGCACTACACGAAAGAATCCCCACCATTTAACTAAAGGTAAAATCCCTTGGATGTGATTTGTTAGTAATAAGATGTGATGTATTTGTTTCATTAAATAAATTTAACTGAAGTTTTATAAAGATAATTTTTGAAGTAATCCTGTGTTATTACTTTTTAAAAGCTAATAAATTAAAAAATGGACCCACATCTCTATCTCTCCTTGCATTATTTTGTTCAATCTTTGTGGAGTGTATCTTATTTTCAATGAGACTGATAGTGTACCACTATGTCAAGAGTTCTATTCTTGTCCCTAATTGTACCTTGTGGATTGATCAAAGTTTTCATATTCCTCTGATATCATGTAGGACATATGTCGATGGTTATCACACTTATAAACTACATAAAATTCTTTCATCGATAGCTATGTCTTAATCTTGGTGGTAGTGGAAATATCAAATGATTAATTTGAACTTATATGCGCATTGTCATTTTCCATAAGGATGGTTGGTGGGCATTGAGTAGTAAGGCATGATTATGCCATAGTTGATTAATCTTTTTTATGTACATTTTTGTTTTTATTAAGGGTCAAATAGGTTTCAAAGGGGGCCTAAAACCCTTGAAAAAAAAATTTGGATTGATTTGGAACCCTAAAATTAATAGTAATAATAAATAAAGCATATACAAATGGAAACCCCAAAATAAATATAAAACAAGAATCCTAAAAGGTGCCAAAAAGATAAAGCTCAAACTACACTATAAATAGGACTAAGCCGCTAGAACTAAAATAAATTATTTTTAAAGGGTCCCTTTACCTTGAACAAGATCCAAAGTCTTTTCTATGCTCTCTTAATTTCATCAGGTCAATTTTAATAGGCTCCAACAAACTAACCACAATAAGAGCCCTCACTAAGGCCCTCTCAAGGACAACAAAAATAAAATTCTCTTCCACAAAAATAAAAGAGACGCTTAACTACAACTACACAAAGACAAAGAAGCTGCCATTAATGCATAGCGGTGAAGAGAAAAAGGTTGAAGAAAGATGAAAACCCTCTCCACCCCATGAATCTACCACTAGCAGCCAATAATAAAAAGAGAATAGCTCAAGCTTGCAACTCTGAAGGTAAAAAACTAGAAACAAAAAAAATAGCCAAAAATAAAATTACATCTTTGAAAGTAAACAAATCTAACATGAAGAAACACCAAGAATAAACCCCTAATAAGTCAAATTAAGAGAAGAGACTAAAAAATATAGTACTTCCCAAGAAAAATCAAAGCCATATAGATCTTCTCATGAGCCTAGCTAGGAGAAGCCGAGACACCAGAGAACTTTTAAAAGTGTGAAAACTGAAAAGTGGAATCCCAGATAAAGGAGAACAAAACCAGAGTAGAAAACTCCTCTAGTTTTTCATGTAAATGGTTCTCACAATCAAAATAAAATTATTGAACAATGAAATAATAGCTCGTGCAAAGTCCAGAAATACCTCGACATTTAGAAAAAATTTTGAAAGAAGGATTCAAGATAAACTAGACATTCACTAGAGAAGGGAGAATACAAAGGTATAAGAAAGGTCTTGCCTGAGAAATAAACTCCTCTATTTCATTAATATTAGGAATACAAAATAAAAGACCTCTATATCACCTACTAAAAAGGCATTACATATCCAAGCAATCCCCAAGACAATAAAAGAGTACAATCCACAAGTCAATAAAGAACAAAGCCACCAATGAAAGGCCCAAACTATGAAAGAACATGAAAAAAGACCTTGAGAGAGAAATAATTCCATAGTGAAAGAACCCCAACTAGGAAATTCACAGAGAATCCACCTCAATAGTAGTAAAAAAAAGGCAACCTATACAAAAACCTAAAATTATGACCACAAACACCTCAACACAAAAGAGGTACAAAACTAAAAAGGATGCAATCAAGCTGCATGAATCTTCCATGTGTATAAATGAATCCTTAAATGTGTATTAATTTTGGAACCAAAATTTTTTTAGTAGTCTAAATACTATGTCCCAAAACCCAAAAGCTTCTCAAATTAGTAAAGTGGCACACCAAGAATTGAGGCAATACTTCCAAAAAAAATGTCACAAGACATCTATCGAAAATGGTGAACACAAGTCTCAAAAAAAATTCACCTTGCATCCATTGGGTACAAACAAAAAAGATCTCATCCATATCACGAGTAAGGACAAAGAGAGCTATAGAGGAATCAATGGGTTTATATAGTATAGAAGAGACCCCAACCAAAATAACACAAGAAAAACCCTCCTATGAAAGTACCTACACAGTAAGATATGTTAGACCCAAGCTAGAAATATTGCCAGGACTATCTTAATAGTTTTTTTTTTCTACCTCATCCCCCTCTACATAACCTCTTTCTTTAAATCCTCCATTCATTTTCCTGCTCTTTATCACATGTCAAAATCAATGTTGGGATATGAAGGATTTCAATGTAATTTTTTTTGTCCATTGTCTATTGGTTGTGAGTCTAGCTAAGTGGATATCACTCATTTCCTAATTACGAGTCTGATCTCTAGTGATTTTGAATTCTTATGAGAATCATAACATTTATTATGTTCTTTCCTAATCTAGATAAGTAAATAATGTCAAATTTTCTTTATGGTAGAATCTTGTCTCTATTGTGATTGATATTAAATTTTTTACTTACCCTACACACTACTTTAGTCCCTACAAATTAGTTTTGACCATCAATTAAAATTATACATCTCTAACATTATTCAAAATTTTGATTACTCAAACAAAAATTAAGGTTAATAAAAATGTTATATATATATATATATATATATATATA
>MU223266.1:889230-913153 GCA_018584345.1 Thuja plicata
ATATATATATATATATATTCTTTATTTAACATTCCAAGAAAATAGTTCCTCTAATTTCTAACTTCTATAGTTGATTTATTTTCACATGGAGACTTCAAATAGATCATATATATTTGTAGTTACTCCATCCAAATTTATGGATCACATCCTTGATTTAGATATGTCACATGCAACCATTCTTCAACATATTCATCTCTACTATATAAATTCCACAAGGCTTTATTTTAGTATTTTTCCTTTGTAATTAATGTTTGAATTCAATAGACTCTCAAATGGTAAATTGTTCTTCAATGGTATTAATATTTAATTCAAAGTTATGTTGTCTACTATTACAAGTTAGTATCATATTGTACACACCCTAAATTGGTCAACAAAAATCCACATGGTCAACCAAAGTCAAGAGGGGTCAAATCAAGTCAACATCATGGATTAATTAACAAAGCCATTAATAAATTAAATTTAAGTCAAAAGGGATTAATTAAACTATTTAATTGATTAAATTAATTAGTTATATAGTTCAATTAAATAAATCAAAGGCAACCAATCAAATTCCCTTACATGGATAATTTAATTTAATTGGTTGAATTAATTAAATCCCAATATCTTTCAACAAAGGGGACAAATATTCAAATACACAAAAGAAGAAAGTATTGAGAGCACATGGATCACTCAAAAATTTGCTATCCTCACCACTCATTTAGGCTTTTCTGTCCTCATCAGTCTTTTTTGTCACCTTGTGTCACCATTTGAAATCCTCAACTCAAATCAAATATAATCATGATCAAATCAACTCTACCCCCTACCCTTGGGAAATGCTTTAAATAGAAGTGAGTTTGAGAGAAAAAATATAACACATATTCATGACCAAAGCATCATCACTATAGGCAATTGATAATGAGTTCATAGCATTTGAACTATAGAATTTTCATAATAGTGATTATTATTGAAGCATTTAGTACAATTTGAGCTAAATATGACATAATATCATCATTTAGATCATCATTTCTCAACTCAGGACTATCATTAATGGATGTTTAAGCTGATAGAATACTATTATCTTTCCCAGGTAGAGAGCCATGAGATGCTCATTGTTCATGTTTCCATTCAAATCATTTAATTGTTAGATTTCAAATTTGAATTGATAAACATAAAAAGCATCCCATGTATATATTCTTATATATGCAAATGGTGCCCACTGTGGGGATCTAAGCCTCATTTCTAACATTTTCATGAAGTTTTTGTGTGTTTAAGTTTGTTTTTCTTGCAGGAATTTGCAATTTATAGGTGAAGTGATGCATATGAGGTGAATGTTGATGCGTTTACACAGCTAAACAATGCGTACAAATATTAATTTATCTCCTGTCTCACCTTCTTTCAATGCATTCATCAGTAAAATAGCGCGTGATACCTAGAGCTCAACGCCTGTACATCCAGAAGTGACACTTTTCAAGATCTCTATAATGCCTACAATACTTCTATTAATGTATTTAATAGAAAAATAATGCATTATATCTGTTATACGGTGCCCAGTAATGAGTAGGTAATACCTAGAGTTCAACGCATGTACATCCAGAAGTGACACTTTTCAAGATCTCTATAATGCCTACAATACTTCTTTTAATGTATTTAATAGAAAAATAATGCATTATATCTATTATATGGCACCTAGTAATGAGTAAGTAGCATGCAGTAAGAGTAAAGTATCCTGTAGTAGGTTTACTGTAGCGTGTAGTCACTCATAAACTAGCATGTAACACTATCTTTCATTCTACAGAATAAAATAAAAACCAGAAAATTTAATGATAATTTGTTGTTGTTTTGTATATGTCAATTTATAGGAAGGTGCTTAAACCAGGCTGTAATAAGAAGGTGGAAGAAAGAAGAGTAATCAAAAGGTGGAACAAGGTGAAATTGGCTAAAAATTGTTATCAAGAGTTTTTAGAAAAAGACAGTATGCATAGGTATTGGACAATTGTTAATTTGTATCAAGAATTATTCAACATACCTCATTTTGAATTGGATAATACCTCTTTTGATGCTCCTATCTAACTACCATTATTTCACTTTTTGTCAACTAACTTGTGCAATTTCATTCAATCTAATTTTTATCCTCATTTTGGTTGAGTTGTGTTAGAGCTAATAAATTAACCAAACACTAAATTTAAACCTCCTAGTTTGTGTATGAGAAGTGCTAGGTATATTCTCTTCACTCTTTTGAGTGAATAAAAAATACAGACATGCTTCAAATCCCTTAGATTAAGAGGTTGGAATAAATCATGTTGATTGTATTTAGAAGTGAAAAAAGTAGTAGGGATATTCTCTTTAACCTTTTTGGTGAATCAAACTCCTAAACCTTCATATTAATTTAATTTCTTTTGTTTAAAATGAACATGCTTTATCTTAAGTTGGCTTGCCTCTAGAGATTTCCCTTTTGAGGATAGTGAGAGGGAATGACCCAAAGTGGGAAATAATATTAAGCCAATCTATTCCACCCACTTCAAAAAAAACCTCATTAAGTTTAAAAACTTAGAGGGTGAAAATATCAAATGCGTGGAATCATATGGTTAATAGCCAAAATCACGCATTGTGACTACGTAGCCCTTGCATGATTTATTTGATCTTTTCATGTGGAAATTCATTAAAACACCCAAGTAATATAGTATTGACTACCTTATAGAGCCATTTACAAGCCAAATTTATCTATAGGTAGATTTCTTGGAAGACTTTCTTGTTCAAAACCCTTGGGAACGATCGAGAACATACACTTTATGTTTAGAATTAAGGGCTAAAAACAAATATTGTTGTTTGTTTTGTGGTACAAGGTCTATTTTATAAATGGGAAACATTCATACAGATCTGATCACACTTTAAAATTGTAAAAAGTCAATCAAATAGTGATAGAAAAATAGTGACACTTCCATTTTTAAGAGATTTTTTAATGTGTACAAGAAATCTTGTAACACTTTAAAATAGTCAAGTGATGCGTATACACAAAACTTTACCACCTGTGAACATAGAAGTAAAGAGTACAACCTTTTTTTAACACATATAAACCATAAAGTACTGTAAAGGGTGAAAATTTATTAGGTGTTGTATTTCCTTAACCTTTACATTTAATTGTAATTTTGTGTGTATTTATTGTAGTGTGATTAAGAATATAGGGGGAAGGAAGATAAGATGTTCCTCTTTTATCCCCAAATGCACATATGAAATATCCAAGTTGATTAACCCAAAAGAAGGATCAATACACAAATGAATCAACCATTTGGAAATGAGAGTAAGGAAGAAGATCTTAAATTCTATTTTATGATTAAGGAGATATGATATAAGAGTAATTGAAAAGGATGAAAGGAAGTACCAACCTTAAAGAATTGCAGATCTGAAGAATGTTGTTTTTAGAGGTCTATACTTAGTTTCTGGAAAATTAGAAGTATGATCCAAAATAGGAATGCAGAGGTGAACAAAACCTAGAAATATTTTTCTGATCCGACACCATCTTGAGAAAAAGGTCAACTTTGACCCACAAATGTCACCCCTGACCCAATAATATCAACCCTGACCTGCACAGGTCCCACAGAAAATCTGTTCTCATATCTTGATAGCTCACTGAAAAGGGTATCTAGATCTGACTTCAAATCCACAGTCCCACACCTGTACCTACAAGAAAAAAGAGATTTGTTTGTTGGGGGGAAGGGGTTTTCCTTGGTCAAACCCCAGTTTTGGAATTAACCTCAAATATATAATTGAAATTGCAAAAGTAAACAAAGTAAATGCATAAATTCACCTTGCTTGTAAAAGTCCTTGTGGAGGATTCAAATCCTTGAATCCACAAGTATGTATGCACCAATGGATCTAGATTTTAGAATGTAGGATGTGTTCAATCAATTGCTTGTAGATCTGCAACACAAAATTGTGAATGGGTTCTTGAGTATGGAGAGGCTTGGAAGAAGGTGGATGGAGAGATCACCAAAAGGGCACTATGTAGCTTGAATCCTTCAATGGCCTCCCATGGATCTCTTTGATGAATGCTTGAATGATTGATAATGGAGAGATGATTTCTTCAAATCTTTCTCCTTAGGTTGCTTGAACTTCACTTGAATTTCTCAATGATGCTTAGGCTTGGATAGAGGACTTAGAAGAGATTCTTTCTTGATTGCTTGTAGTTAGAGAGTATTAGTGCTTAGAAAACTTAGAGAAAATGAGAGAGAAAAGCTTCCTTTTATATGAAATTAGGGCACAATATTCTATGGAGGCTGACATAGGAGAATTAAACTCTAATTAAAGCCTTTACCCCTAGGAGAGGACCTATTTTAAATATAATTTAGGAATCATCACTTTGTAAACTGAAACAACTGACCCAGAAGTGAGATTTAACTTTTTCAAAGACCGACATCTTGAAACTGTGAGACCCTGAAATCTAGACCTTGGGTCAAGGTTGAGGTTGAACTTGACCTAGGTCAAGGGTTAGGTAGACCTTAACCTAGGTCAGGGTCGAGGTCAACATAGACCTAAAAGGTCGACCTTGACCCTGAGGTCAAAGACCTCAAATCTGCAATCCAAAATTCCAAAAACTGGCTAGAGAGAGGTGGAGAATTGGGGCAGAACAAGGGGGAAAGCCAGGTCTAAATTAGGAACCCATTCAAGGTGCTTGACATGATCCCAAAAAAATTACTTGGAATGATAAACCATTCTACTATGGAAGTGCTTCTATTTTTTGACTATACAAGTACCATGCCTAAATGCTCAACTAGCGCATACCATTTTTCCAGTGAGTGCGTACAAACATTAAAGTGATGCATATTAGCTCTATAGTGATGCATATAGACTGAGACACTAAAGAAGTGAGTATCTCTGAGTCTTTTGGAAAATTTTAGGATCTTTTTTAGATACCTTTTTTGGAGTACTTCTATCCAATGCAACAAATAAATCAAATCTCATATAATTCATGGTGTTAAGAAAATTTCAAAATGGATTAATCAAAAGGATGATTTTAAAGATATTTGGTTCATGTTAATTCTTTCTTTAAAATATCTCATTAGGTCAAGGGGACCTTACAAGAATCAAGAACTTGTTTCAAACAAGAAATACCCTTTCCAAGTGAAACATTGG
Organism: Thuja plicata; assembly: GCA_018584345.1. Taxonomy (NCBI): domain Eukaryota; kingdom Viridiplantae; phylum Streptophyta; class Pinopsida; order Cupressales; family Cupressaceae; genus Thuja; species Thuja plicata. Next base: position 894,340 of record MU223266.1, read on the forward strand.
CTTCCTCACAACAACCTCTTGAAGTCAAAAAAAGAAGTAAAACTAGTCACAATGGTATTTACCTATGGATTTACGGATCCTAACCTCATCAATCATGTTAATAAAATCCACCAATTCCCATTACGATTATCAGAATGGTGGAAACAACAATGCAAATAACAATGGAAACAATGAGGGAGGTAATGATATTAATAATTGAGGAAATAAAATAAATGGTGGAAGAAATAAGGACCATCAAGATGAAGAGGCCACCAAAGAGAGAATAAATAAAATGAGTTAAAGTCCTTTCTATATGAAAATTATAGAGAAAATATTAGACAGAGATAGGGAGAAGTATTTATTTGTTTTAGCTCAAGCAAGAGTAAAGCTCCCCCATGATTATGACATGACTAATTTAAAGAAGAATGAAGAAGATGGAAATCCAATTGCAATCCTGAATAAACAATTAAAATTGTTCCTAATGCAATTGGATAACATGAAGAAAAGGGTCACTCCAAAGCCATTCTAAATCAAAGCTATATGCCTGTTTCCTTTTGATAAGACTGTAACTATGGTACCATTCCGTTCAAATTTGGTTTTTCCTAGATATGATAAGTATGAAGGAGAATTCTATCCAAAAAATCACTTAAGGGAATTTTGTACATTAAGCTCAGAATTTATGCACAATACCATCTATTTAATGAGATTGTTCAAAATAATTCTTGGAGAACCAACGATGGAATTGTTCTCAAAGCTACCCTCACACATTCAAAAATTTGATGAGTTAGCCTCAAAATTTGTGATTCATTATTCCTATAACATCAAACATGAGGTCACTATGATTAACTTATGTAATACCAAACAAAGAGATGGAGAAGAATTCTTTTTCTTCTTACAAAGATGGAGAGTGATATTTTCTCGATATCCTCAAAGTGTGGTAGAAAAGCAAATGATGGACATTTTTCATGAATAGTTTAAACAAAAAATGAGCTATTGGCTAAGATTTCAATATCCAAGTAATTTTGAAAATATTATTAAAAATGGGGTTACAACAGAGGAAGTGTTATTAAAAAGTGGCAAAATCAAGCTCTACAAGGAAAATACAAATTTTCTTAATAATCACAATAATTCCAAAAACACTAATTGGGTTCCTCATAAAAACAATTAGTTTTGGTTAAAGAATACCAACAAGGGATTTCTTAATGATGGATTTGTTGAACAAAAAAACTTAAAAGCTACTCCTTTCAACGTCACAAGAGGATCTAACCAAGAAAAAATGTGAACCAGTCAACAAAGATATCACTTAATAATAATAGTTTGTCCAATAATCAAGAAGATAATAAACAAAATTTGTTCTTTAGCCCATCACCAAGAAGGAAATTAACACCCTTGGGTGAACCTCTTAATAATTCTTTAAGGACTCTTTTTGAAAATAAAATTATTTTTCTACCAGAATCAAGACCATATGAACCACAAGTTAAACTATCATGGTGGAGTGATACTCATCATTGTGAATACCATCAAAATAAAGGACATAAAACCGATTAGTGTATGAGATTAAAACATGTGGTCCAATATTTGGTAGATAAATATGTGATTAAAGTGGGAGGGAATCACAATAATAAAGATCATATGGCCCTTAAAACTCCTCTCTTTAATATTGAGAAGGGAGTATCTTCATATAATAATCAGAACAACAAAAGAGGAAATGACAATGTAAACTTTGCACATAGCTTTGATAATGTAATCAATTCATTATCAGGACATGAGAATACTATCAATTTTATTATAATAAAAGATCAACCATCCAAATAAATGTCTAATGTTTTTACAGGAGGGAAAGCATCAAGGATAAATTTACAAGTAACTACCCCTAAGAATATTAATCCAAACAAAATATCTTCCACTTAAAGACGATATAACCTTGTGAACCAATTACAAATTTCAATCTTGGAACTATTTAAAATTTAACAAAACCATAAGGAGATTTTAGAAAGGGCTCTTTTGGAAACCAATGTTCCTGATAACTTGGATGTAAATAGATTTCAAAACATGGTTGGTCACCTCATAGAACCTCATTGCTTATACTTTTCCAAACAAGATGATATGTCCATCAATAATCGCTAAACTCTCCCATTGCATATAGAGGTTTTGATACATAAGAACCATGTAAAAAGTGTACTCATTGACAATGGAGCTGGTTTCAAAATTTTTATATTATTTCGAGTCAAAGCCTAAGGATTTTATTTAGTAGTTGTGGATCCAAGAAAGAAGGTTATCATAAAGCTTATGATGATGAAGAGATATCTTCTAAAGGAACGGTGATTTTTCTAATCCAAGTGGGACCAATTCAAAAGGATATTATTTTCCAAGTGATAGACATCAAATTAACTTATACTATCTTTCTAGGGAGACTATGGATTCATGAAATGTAAGAGGTACCTTCAACTTACCATCAATGCATTAAGTTCTCATACATGGGGGAAAAATCACTATAAGTAGAAACTCAAATCCATTTTAATATTGCAACATTGTTAAACCAGTAAATGAGTCATTTATTCCACATAATAGTGAAGGGGATACATCAATTACATCTAACAAAGAAATAAAAAAAATATTATTATCCCATCTTTGAATGCTAACTCAATTCAAGAAAAAAATAACTCGTCTACATCAACTAAGGGTAAAGAGAACGTTAGTTTTGTAGATGAATGTACCACAAATACTAATGCAAGTGTGTCACATAAAAAGGAAAAAAATTCACAATCCTCTAGAATTGAAAAATAAGATGCTAAAGAGGCACACTCTCAATATATGAATGAATTGATTCATTACTTTTAAAAATAGTGCAAAATCAATCAAAAATGGGTAGAATAGTATTATGTGTCTTTGTTTGATTTACCTACTTCTCCAAAGTCACATATCCAACCATCTAGTGCTCTTTCTATGGAAAAGTATAATGCCCATTTTGTAAAAGAAAGTGATCCCTCATCCATAGAAGAAGAAGACAATGAAGTGTTGAAGTGCATTTATAAAGAGGATGAGACTTCAAGTTCTCATATCGAAAGGATTCAAGATGTTAGCATTCAAACTGATCAATATGGAAAATATTTTCAAATCATACAAACAATTGGATATAAAGGAAGAGGAACTTTGGGAATAAGGAATAAAGGATTTTTATAAAATTTACAACCTCCTTGGAGATCTAAATATGAAAAATATAGAATAGGATATCAAGAACATGGAAATGACCCAAAGAACTTAAATAACTCCTATTAACACATCCATATTCTAGATTCAGAAAGTGAAGATGACTCTACCAAATATGAATGGGATTCATTATTTAAGGCTTCTCTTCATGATAACAAAGTGGATGTATTTTATACATATGCTCCTACATCTAGTGCGAATAAAGAACCAAGTGTTGATCAAGCATTAAGTTCTAATCAAGATTGAAATAATGATCAAGAATCAAATTTAATAGAAGAATAAAATACAAATCCTTGGGAGGGAAAACCATGTGTACATTCATGGTTAGGAGAATAAAATTATAGGTTTAAAACAAAAAAAATTTATCTACAAGAAACCTGAGAGGACTTGAGTGATGATGATTTTGATCCAAGTTCTATCCAACACCTTGGGCAAGCTCATGTCATAGATTTAAGTGACGCAATGTATGAACTTCATAATGAAGTCCTGTCCTTAAACCCCATGGATAAAAATTTTCCTAATGAACCTTTATGCCTTATCCATCCCAAACTAATTGATTAGGACCTATCTGATCCAAATGACATACTTTCTTTGCCCAATGATAAGTCTTTTGCGCTATACCTAAATGCGGTTGAATAATCTTTCACCAATGAATTCAATCAAAGAATAAAATTAGAAGTGAGTGGAAAATCTCTCAATCCAAAGGAAACAAATAAAATAAATAAAAAATGAAATGGTATAGTGGTAAAAACCATAATGTGGCAGTGCTAGACCCAAAGAAGTAAATATAAAGGATGTTTTGGAAAGTGAAAACCCAACTATGGCACCTAAGGAAGAGATATTGGAAACCTTTCGAACACATGATGAAAAAAGATCTCCAATATTTATTAAACCGACAGATAAGGTCAACTTTGGTACTTAATAAGAACCCAAGATTATCTACATTACAGCCTCATTAACTCTGGTAGAAAGGAAATATTTCATCAAATTATTCATAGAAAATCAAGTTAATTTTGCATGGTCTTATGCAGATATACAAGGGATAGATCCAAGTTTCATTAGACATAATCACAATGTTAGAGATGGAGTTAAGCTAGTCAAACAAAAGCTAAGAAAGATGCATCCACATGTGGCTTTATTAGTAAAAGTATAATTGGAGAATTATAAAATGGTGGTTTCATAAGGGTCATAACCTATGTTGAATAGATATCCACCATTTTACAGGTCATGAAACATGACAAGTCAATCATGGTATTTACATATTTTTTAGATTTTAAACTAGCATGTCTGAAGGATGATTTTCCATTACCAAACACTGATGCTATAGGGGATTGAATAGTAGGAAAGTCTATGTTTTCCTTAATGGATGGTTTTAGTGGCTACATTCAGATAAAAATAGCTCCAAAGGATCAGGAGAAAACAACCTTCACATGCCCTTGGGGTATATTTTATTCGAACATCATGCCCTTTTGGCCTTCAAAATGCTAGAGCTACCTATCAAAGGCAAATGACCACAATTTTTCATGACATGATGCATATATTTCTTGAAGACTATGTAGATGATATCTTAGGTAAATCACATGAAAGGAAAGGTCATTTACCAATCTTGGAAAATGTTTTCACAAGGATGGAATAATTCAAAGTTAGGTTAAATCCTAAAAAGTGTGTATTTGGGGTACAATTTGGAAAATTATTGGGATACATAGTGTCAGAAAAAGGAATAGATGTTGATCTTGAAAAAATTCAAGATATCATGGAGATGGACACACCAAAGAAAATTATTAAAATTAGGTCATTGCAAGGAGGGATGAAATCTATAAGAAGATTCATATCTCAATTGGCAAAAAAATGCTATTCTCTTACTCGACTGCTACACAAAGACATAATTTTCAAGTGGGATGCACAATGTGGGGAAGCTTTCTCCTTATTGAAGTCATACTTGGTGAATCAACCTATAATTATTTAACCTATAAACAAATCCTTTACTCTTGTATATTTTAGGAACAAAACACTCTTTAGGGGTATTATTGGCTCAAGAATATAACTATGGAAAAGAAAAGGAAATCTATTATCTTAGCAGAACCTTGGCCATATATCAAATTAAGTATAGCTTCATTGAATGAGAAAGACTCACAATATTTTTTCTTCCCAAAAACTATGTCATTATATGTTTGTGTACATGGTTAAGCTCATTCCTAAAATTGATCCTCTAAAGTATCTACTTAGCAAAACAACTCTTAGAGGGAGATTGGCCAAATGGGTGATAGTATTGAGAAAGTTTGATATATAATATGTGGATAAAAAATAAATCAAGGGATAAGTCACATCAGATCAATTGGAAAAGGCTCCTCTATTTGATGATCATCCTATCCAAGTTGAATTTCCAGACTCAGAAATCATCAATGTTGAAACAAAAATGTGTAAACTATACTTTGATGGATCTTACACACAACATGGATCAGGGGCAGGCATTATTTTGATTACACCTAAAGGTAATACAATCCCTAAGTCCTACAAACTTCTTTTTCCATGCACCAATAATATTGAAAAATATGAAGCTTTATTCATACACATCAAAATGACTTTAGAATGGAAAGTAACTAAGTTGCAAGTTTATGGGGATTCTCAACTAGTCATAAATCATATTAATGATGAATATTAAACAAAGCATGACATGTTTATGTCGTACAAGAGGATGCTTGATGAGTGGAAAAAGTATTTCTTTATCACTTTTGAGAAAATACCAAGAGAAAAGAATAGAGCAGAAGAAGCCATGGAAACCTTAGCTTCTCTTCTTCAAAAGCCAGAACAAAGTGCTCGATATGAATTATTGGTGGAAGAATTGGTGAAATTTGTATTTGACTTGCCTAATTTGCAAATCGTTTGCCTTGTAATTAGACATGAATCATCATGGTATGTATTGGTGCTCAAATCAAAATATTGGAATTCATATGGAATTTCCAATCCAATGCTAGGAAACCCAAGTGATTTGGCTGACTAACAAGATTCAACCAAGGAAAGGTTGAAACCTCTACGATTCTGGATCTACAGAACAAAGGCTGGTAGGTATATACTTTTAAACTTATCCTTCAAGTTGTAAGGATTTTTAGACAAGATAGAATACACCTCAAATCCTCTCTCTAAAGTATGGCAAGGCACTTGAAAGAAATCTAACTAAAAGCAATATATCATAAACTATAAACTGAAATACTTTGAGTAATTGAAAGAATGTTTATTAAATATGTATGTAAATTGAAATAAAAAGATAGATAAGATATCACAAAACTATAAACAATGAAGTGAATAACTATACTCTAAATAATGATTAGACCAGTGCCTTATTCTATCATGGGCAATAGAGTCACTATCATTCCAATCTTATGTTCAATCTCAGAGATAGTATTACAAGAAAAATTATCACTTCAAAGGTGTTATGGAATGTACATGCAACCTAAAACAAATTCAGAGATATTTCAAAAGGGTAATACTTATCAAATGACATCCCAATTTACTGAGGCCTCAATCAACAGAATTTAACAATGCAAAATGAGAAAACCAATTGAAAATATAGACTATGAATCAAATCAGGAAGCATGCACATCAAACTATCACTTTGAAGACGTTATATTGGCTTATCCAAGGGACTCATTGTAAAATGATTAATGAAACAATTGCATTTGTGAAGAAAAAAGACTTATCTTTATTAATTTAAGAAAAATAATACATCCCGGTCCATGTTATAGTTGTTTATCCAAAACTATCCAAAAATGTGAAATTGTATTATATTGTATTGTCTTTTCTCTTTAATTTTTTCATTATGTATATACATGTGTGTTTTAGTAGCTCTGACACCTCTTTAGGGTGAAAATACACAACCCTTATTACAAATTGTATATATATATATATATATATATATATATATATATATATATATATATATAAACTAAAAAATAACTACCTCACTGCTCTTGTTGCTTAATGGCTATATGCCCTTTTTTTATGAATAGTTGTACTCTATTTTCGGCTTGGCCATGTGAACTTTGCGGGGTGATTTTTATGTCCCCCGACCCCTTTTTTGTGGATATGTAACTTTGATATTTTATTAATTGAAAAGGCACTATTCAACCAAAAAACACCTCGTGAAAAGATAATATTTCTGCTGCCAATATGAAATTGGAGTTTCCAAACTAGGTCATTTTTAGATTTTTAAAATTTGACCATCTTTAGCCTCTAGCGGCATCATTTGTGCAGCAAGTCAAAATTCCAACATTTTTTGAAGGCTTCAATTAGTTAATTCTATTTATTTGTGTCATTAGGCTTCCTTCCTTTGATTTTTTTAGTATGGAAAAACTTTCTTCTTGATAATGAATTGGGACTTCTAAATTAGCAAAATTTAGGGTACCACCAGTCGCTCCTTCTGGGTATGTATGCTCCCTGTGAGCATAGTGAGATTCTAGTTATCTTTGGAGAAGCAGACCAAGTATCTACACTTAATTTGATGCAAAGTGATTTGTTTCTCATCTTTAAGATTTATCTTTATACCAATAGGCTCATGAAGAACTTTCATAGGAACATTCAATATGGTGGACTCAGGCCCCCCAAAAAAGAACACTATTTCTTTCCTCTATCGAACACATAATTACAATCATGTAATATTTTTGATCTCCTGAATACGATTCCACCACTCTCATGGACAATATTCTTTTATTTATTAACATGCTTTGACTTTTTCTTACCTTTAGAAAAGCCAGCAGGTGCACTTTAGTCCTTTCTAAATAGAAAATCCCCATGCATTTGATCAACCTTACAAGTAACTAGATTAAGCTCTTCTGCTTGGATGCCTTTATGTACACAATCTTCCCTATACTCAAGATGTTGTTTCTTTTCACAAAAAAGATTTGGAGATAACTCACATTTAGGAACTTCCTTCTTATCAAGAATTTGATCAGATAGGATACTCAGAAAATTTTCAAAACTAATCTTCAACACATTCTACTCATTATGTCTGTTTTATTCCATCTCATCTTCAGATGTTTGATACAACTTATGCTCATAGGATGAAATAATGCATGTCTTAATTTTGGAATATACTTCCCCATAAATATTTTGAGTTTCATCATCCTCAAAATGATCACTAGGCTCACTATCTTTATCATGATGTTGATGGAATTGATTGCATATAAAGTATTCTTCAAATAATGGATTCAAGGATATAGAGAAATCAAGCATATCTCCATGAGAGATTTCATCTGAAACTTATTCATGTTCATATGTTATATGTTGTTCTATTTCATCTCCATTATTTGATTCTTGAAATTTATCATCTTCTTCATCTAGTTCCACCTGAGTATGTACTGATCCATCAACTTGCTTATCATGATGCATTGAGAAAAAAATTGACCACTCTTCTCAACATGTTTTTGATATTCCATGTCTAGTAAATATGATATTTCTTTTGTACTAATAATATATTCTTCCTCATCATCATGGTCATTGATACCTATTTCCATCCAAATCTCACTATGTACAGATTCTACTTCAATCTGATCCAAATTTTCTTCCTCTATGTCATCATTCTTTTCTTCCCTCAATACTTCACATATTTGCTCAAGACAAGCTAGTAGTTGAGAATCATGGTAGACTCGTAACTCACAAAGTTTATCCATTAATTCCCTTCCCAGAGGCCTGATATCCGAAGGTATTTCCTGGTAGATATTTATCATTCTCATGAACAAATGTAGTGCAGGTTCACCTTTATATCTTTCCAAACTAAAGAAAGTATCCAAAGGGGACATGTAGGATTCTTCCTCCAAAATATAATTTTGCTCTCTTTCCTGTTCGTAGCACATGTCTTGTTCATAACACATGTTTTCTTCTTTACCACTGGCATCATGAAACATATCAAGAAACCACTACTCAAACTATCTCCATGATGAGATGGATTGTGTGGGCAGTGATTCATATACTTGTTTGGTATTATCTTTTAATGTCCTCATAAATAGCCTCATCACCCGATCCTTTGTATAAACCTCAAATCTTCTATGAATGTATAAAATGCATCCAAGTGTTGTAGTGTCGATTCATACCATTCTTCATGGATCTTTGGTAGAAGTTGTGAAATTTTAGGGGATAACTTATTTGGGATGCACTGAAATCTCCTAAGATCCAATGGCTTGATACCATCTGAAATAAAAGGCTTTCTTTGAAATGATGGATACATATGAAAAAAAATTCCACCATCTCCTTTTGAGTCTTCTCCCTCAGTAGAGTCATTAACTGAAATGCTTTATTCAGTAGAGTCACCACCTTCTTATCAAAACAAAAATACTTATTGTCTTCTGAGTTCTTTTCTCCTAGTAGAGTCTTAAATATATCACTAGAGCTTCTAGGTAAAATACAAAAATGTTCTTTTGAACAAGTCCCCATTAGAGTTTCAAATCTATTGGTGCTCAAATAAATAGATTGGACTTCCTATGGACTTTCCAATCCAATTCAGGGAAACCCAAGTGATTTGGCCTACTAACAAGATTCAACAAAGGCAAGGTTGAACCCTCTATGATTTTGGCTCTGCAGAACCAAGGCTGGTAGGCCTATACCTTTAAACTTATCCTTCAAGTCATAAGGAATTTTATAGTAGATAGAATACACCTCAAATCCTCTCTCTCAAGTATGGAAAGAAAATCGAAAGAAATCTAACTGGAAGCAATATATCATAAACTGTAAACTGAAATACTTTGAGTAATTGAAATAATGTTTAGTAAATATCTATGTAAATTGAAATAAAAAGATAGATAAGATATCACAAAATTGTAAAAAATGAACTAAATAAGTATAATCTAAATAATGATTAGATCAGTGCCTTATTTTATTATGGGCAATAGAGTTACTATCATTCCAATCTTATGTTCAACCTCAGAGAAAGTTTTACAAGAAAACTTATCACTTCAAAGGTGTTATGGAATGTACATGCAACATAAAACAAATTCAGAGATATTTGAAAAGGGTAATACTTCTTAGATGATAGCCCAATTGACTGAGGCCTCCATCAACATAATTTAACCATGCAAAATGAGAAAACCAATTGAAAATATACACTATGAATCAAATCAGGAAGCATGCAAATCAAACTATTAGTTTGAAGAAATTATATTAGTTTATCCAAGGGACTAATTGTAAAATGATTAATGAAAAAATTGCATATATGAAGAAAAAAGACTTATCTTTATTGATTTTAAAAAATTAATACATCCAGGTCCTATTGGAAAGTGACAATGTAAGCAATTGTTATTTTGTGATTGTTGTAAAACCTTAAATGGTGAGACTATTGTTATCTATTTGAGTACCATATCCACTGTTGATGAAGAAGATTTAACAAGAAGACCAAGTGAATGGTTGAGCTAAGGAAAATAAAAGGGTACTTGATCAGTTGGCACTCTGGAAAAGTAATTAGTTGTTTATCTTTCAAAGATAATTTTTTCTGGCTGTTTTGTGCCGAGAAAGTTTGGCTTGTGCTGAGCAAATTTGCTTGTTCCTAGAAAAGTTTCTTGTGGCGAGCGAAGTTGTTTGTGATGAGAAATTTTGTCTAGTGCTGAGCACCAGTGAAATTGCCGAGTGGAAACAGTGATGTTGGCTAACTTACAGTAATTGGATTAAAGATGAGATTTGAGATCTCTGGCCAACTTAGTTAATTTTATTGGGATATGTAAAGTTAATTGAAGATTGATCCACATCATTTAATGTATGGGTAACCATAATTAATGTATGGTTTCAATATTTAATTAGAGACTACTTTGGAGAAGTAAATGTAATGCAAAGATGGAATGATTCGTTGGATCTGACCTAACCTAAGATCTACGATCTTGATTAAGCGACAAAGATTTATCTGACCTAGACAGAGAGGTATATGATAAAATAAGGGGTTATTCATTGTGTTTTGCTGAGTATGCAAGTGTGTGGAAGTACATGTGTGTATGCAAGAGGTTTTCATAGTTGATTTACTGATTGGCATGAATTAGCAGAGAAGGTTGAAAACAAAAGTAGAGAGTTTCATGTGTAATTGCTTGACAGATTTCCAAGCAGATTAGAAGATTGAAATAATAATGTAGGCCATCTAGTAAGTTAACATCAGAGCTGTAATTTTATCTAAATTTACAAAGTAAGTTGTATGTATCAGATCACAACTACTGATTACTTTTTAACCATTCTATCAGTTAAAATCCTTTAACAAGGTTGACCTAACAGTCATTTATATAAATCCTCTAACAACGTGACACTCAGGTGGAATGTTATAAGTCCTCTAAAAGGCCACTCCTGATAGGGTGATTAAATCCTTTAACCAGGTCACACCTAACAGTGTGTTATTGTAACCTTTAACAGGGTTGGCTCCTCACAAAGCTCACTTTAGAAGAGTAAAAAATTAGTAGCATGTTACTGGTGGTTTTTCCCATATTGGGTTTCCATGTTAAATACTTGTGTCAACTTGTGTGAATTCTTATGGTTTGTTTTACTGTTATGTTTCTACAAGCAATTTCATTAGACAGTAAACTGCATGATTAAATTTATTGACATATGCTACTACTGTCGAGTAGATCTTAAATATAGAAAGTTTTATTTGCTACATCTAGACCTAAGGATAATTGATTCACCCCTCCCCTCTTTGTTTTTATAAAATCATTCTAACAGGTCCATGTTATAGTTGTTGATCCGAAACTATCCAAATATGTGAAATTGTATTATATTGCATTGTCTTTTCTCTTTACATTTTTCATTATGCATATATATGTGTTTGAGCATCTCTCACACCACTTTAGGGTGAAAAGACACAACCATTATTACAAATTAATTAAAAAAAAAAAACAATAAATTAACTAAAAAATAACTTCCTAACTTTCAGATTTGGCTTTGGCCGAAAATCAAAAACACCTCGTGAAAAGCTAATATTTTTGCTAGAGATAGGAAATTGGGTTTTACAAACTGCGTTTAGATTTTTAAAATTCAACCATCTTAAGGGTGTGTGCACCAAGTTGTGGACCAAAAAAGTGGAGACACCTTTAAAAAAGTTTCAAATTTTCAATAACCCAATCATGTTATTGAAAATTTGAAATCGGTCTAGGCTTGGTAAACCAAGCCTAGAATATATTATAAAAAATTGTGTGCGCCTCAAAACTCGATCGTGTTATAAGGAATTTATTATAACCTGATCGAGTTATGAGGAATTTCTCATAACTCGATCATGTTATGAGACTCATTGATTTTCTAATAACCCGATCGGGTTATGAGATATTTCTCATAACCCGACCGGGTTATGAGAAACATAACAAAAAAAGAGTAGCCCGCAGCTTAGGCCATTTTTTAATGCCCAAACTGTGGATCAAAAGTGTGAAGGAGGTTAAACAGTAGCAAAACCTGACAGTGTTTTGCACAAAACATGATTTAATCAAGATTTTCAACCAATGGTGCTCCGTAACAAAGGTAAGTTTGTTTTTTTTTATGTTTTTTTTTTGCAATTGTAATCAAATTAGGTTATTTTATTGATTTTTTGTTTTCTTTTATTAATTTAATTCTAGATTCATAAATAACCCAAAAAGATGAAAAAAAAATGAAAGACCACCCCCCATAGAAGCACCATCATCGCCACATGTAAACACTCAACAGCCATCGCTAGCTATAAACTGTCAACCACAATCTCCACCCATAAACCCTCCTCAAAATTCTCCTCCTCCACAACCATTTCCACCTGTACACCCTCCACATGTGTCATTAGGTAATGTAGATTCATCACAAGAAGAACTTGTGCAATTCCTTAACCAAAATAGTGCACAAATTAATATATTCGTCAATAGTTTGAAGGATTCTGGTCTTCAACATCACTCTACCCTCGCCACTACATTAGAAAAAATTTCCAATAGTGCAAATGAGGTGTCTCAAGAAGTGAAAAAATTGGGTTCATGGAGTGATAGGTGTCATAGATTTTATGCTGATGGTTTATCCTATAAGGATGTGAAAAGAAAAGGCAAAGAAAAATGTGAAATATGTGTCATTTTCACCAATCCTAATACTAGAAATTCCCTAGAAGTTAATACAAAATGATTTCCTATACATTGGTGTGTTCATAGGGGGATGAAATTAGTGTTTTGGGATAGGTGGTACATGGTATTTGATCAACCACCTTGTAATAATAATGAGGTTCCTTTATATTTTTTTAGAAAGCTATACTGTGAGTTTATCATTGGCAAGAAGCCAAATTACTTTGACTTTCATGAGTTCTAGGGTAGAGGGAGAGGCTTTGTGTAGGATAGACTTGGGGCATATGGGATTACCCAACCACAAGAGAGAAGGCGTACTACGAGAAAAACCCTCATTCATGTTGTGGTCCCAGTAGTGGTAAAGGAGTCTATGGATATACAGACTCTTCATGCAATTGCATCATTGACTGATGTTATTATCCAACATGGCACTCAGTTAGTTGGAGAGGATGGATCAGTGCCACCTCCATCTTCATCAGATGTGCCATTAGGATCATCCCATCCTGCACCAGCTCCATCATCATCAGATGTAGCATTAGGATCGTCTCATTCTGTGTGAGATCCATTATCATCAAATACATTTCTAGGGTCAGCCTAGTCCATTGAGAATATTTGCATCAGTTATAATGGTATGTCTGATGGTGTAGATAGCTAGGTGAGTGCAGATGGTTCGACATCCCAGCCATGTGTACATTGCAGAACAAGATGTCATATATCCACTACTGAGGATGTGGCCCTCACAGATGATCTTTTATCGATGGTGTATTCTTCAGAGCCGACATAGGTTTGTTTAAATTTGTGTTTTGACATGTTATTTTAATTAATTACCTAAATCTATTAAAAGTAAATAAAATTTTAGGTATAGAAGAATCTAAATTGATACATGAATAATATGCATTGCAGGGTGCAGTTGGTGGTACAATCACACCAAGGAGTGCTTGTTATAGTACACGTAGACAGGTAGCTCAAACACCTAAGGTAATGTTTTATAAACATTCCTAAAATAGAATACTAAGTTATTTTAAAAATATCATATCTTAATAATTTGTATGGTGGTAACTTAGTGTATGTTTTTTTTCTATTTCTTTATGGTCAAAGAATTTTTTATAATGTAATTCAACTTAAGGAATTCACTTCCTTGTCTAGCCATCATGAATCAAATTGATTTGATCTCCTGCCCTCCATCCCTAGACTCAATTCAACCAATGTTGAACTCATACCCCAACCAATCACTTATTGGCTTCTGAATCAACCTTTAACATTATTCAGAACATCCAACCATCGTTCTTTTACTCTTATTTCTTGTTCAAAATCATGAATACAATCTCTAATTGTTCATTGATTTTGATTATCCTTAATCGTTCAATACACCTCCATGGCCTTCTGAAGACTCCCAACATATATGATGTAGAGGTGGTGGTTGGTGAGCTCATTGTTCATGTCTGAAAACAATCCATCTCCTATTTGTAACAACTTCTCACTTCCAAAGCCCCCGCAGGGACTCACCTTCTAGGCTACCCCAAGTGCTCCTAGTGCTTCCCAATCACCATATATTCACTAATGAATTCAACCTTCATTGAAACTCCATAAATAATCTCCTTATGGCCTATTTACCATGTTCCATGAACCCATTAAGTATGGATAACCAATCCCTTACCCAACTCTCACATTCAACCCTTAAAGCTAGTAGCCCATATCAGTCACTATTTTTTCCTTTACTCCAACATTCCCCAAATAACTAAGGAAACTAAAACATGATTTAGATACCCTTTTGGGATCTTTAAATCCTCCCCAAGATTTAATATATACTCCTTTGGACCATACCCAAGATCCAAGGGTAAAAACACAATAATTTGTCACCCTAAGGACAATTTAGGATGCTCATTCGCGTTAGACTCAGCCAAGTAGAACTCGACTGAGTCTAACATGACCAAGTTTACGTGGGTGCCACGCGGTGCCACACGGCGATGAGTGGTGCCTCCATGGCCTTGTACTCTCAGCCGAGTTATACTCGACCGACTATATGAATCTTTTTAAAACCCCCAAAATAGCCTGCTAGCCCCTCATTTTCAATTTGAGGGGCTAAGATTCAGCATGTGGGGTGAAGAAGAAAACTCGACCGAGTATCAGCTAGGTCCTTTTAAAAAAAAAAAATGTTTTACTGTATTTATGAATATGTGTAAAAATGATTTTTTTTATGTAGCATTATAATATAATTGTTTATTTATTTATTTTCTAGAAATGAATTTTGTTAGGTTGAATATAATTGATGTTCTTTCAAAACATTTAAATGCAAACCTAAACTTAAATGCAAACTCAAATTCTAAAACATAAACGCAAACCCAAATTCTAAATTCTAAAACATAAACGCAAACCCAAATCCAAAATTCTGAAACACAAACGCAAACCCAAATCCAAAATTCTGATACATTTATACGTGTAAACTTTAAAGTAGGTAAAATCATATAATTTAACCATAACGTAAACTAAAAACATAACTATGTACCATTTGAGATTATGTAGGGAATTAATTTAAGATATATATGTCTATATATATTTATTACATGAGAACGTGCCAAAAATATTTTTCATAACTTGATCATTCTATCTACATTTTCATTATGTACTCAATTTTCAATATTAGCACATAACAAAACCCTAGAAGTAATAAATACTAGGTTACATAAATCAATTTTTATATAAATTAAAATCTTAAAATCACTTAAAAGTTATACATACATGTGGAATCTTTTTTTGATACATATTCAAGTGTTTAAGGGGGTGTCATGAATATTTTTGTTTAGATGGACATACATATATATTATGTATAGATATTTATGTTAATTTACATGTACATGTGTGCAATTTTTATTGTTTAAAATTTCTAAACTTTTGTTTAAAAAATTGTTTCATGTTGAAGATGTAAATTTAATTTGTTTTTAAAATTTAAATATGTACATGTAGATCTAGATATTTTTAATTTGGTAATTTTTAAACATTTTCTTTTTCAACACATGTACACGTGTATATTTAAATTGATTTCCTGTACTGAATGTACACATGCATGTGGCCACTTGCAGCGAGTGCACTTTTTATCTATCTAGATATTACATTTCTACATCACATGGCTTCTACTGGTTCAGACCCTAGCATTCATGGTAGTCAGGCCTCATGAGCATTGGCAGGCCACCATGATAACCCACAGAGTCATGATAGTCACAGACAGGAAACTATCATGAGGATGCACGCCGCTCTAGTTGTGCTAGATAATAGTGCATTGATCCTTCTAGTCCATTTTATGATCCATACATTCGATATGATCTTCCCACTCCATATGAGATATTACGGCAACCAGAGGATCATTTGCATGACATGAGCTCTAGTTTAGTCAGTGATATCCTTGCAGCTTACCAGCACATTTCTATGACACATGGGGTTCCTCCACATGATATTTCTACATTTGTTTGAGGAGACCAGGCCTTGAGATCCTCCACATGTAGTAGTCAAGGATGAGGAGATGTAGATGCAGGTACCTCCAGACAGGAGGATGTCTAGATACATCCTACAGCTCGACGACAGAGTGTGGATGATCTTACATCGCCTCGAAAGCATACACAGGCTCCCCTATATCAAACACCTATGACCTCCCGATTTCACACTGGATTCTCATATTTTCTTATGGATGACGGCATTGATCCTAAGACAGTGTCCTTACATTCTTCTGAGTGATTTGACATTGGACGTGCATTACACTAGGTACACTTGAAAGGTCATTTAATTTCAAGATTCAAGAACAATCAAGTAATTTTGTTTCGTTATAATTTATTTATATCAATTCCATTGATATATATAAATTTAACAATATATATTTTAAATTAAATTTCAAACCAGGCATAGGACACTATGAGGGGCACTGCATATAGAGATTTAGAGGAGCTTGTTGATCTGATTCATCAGGATATAGAGGTAAAATTTAATTTAAATTTTTTTAAATAGTTTATTCATTCTAAGTTTGGTCTGGATTTAAATATATTAATTAAATTTGTTTTAAAATTGTTATGTATGTATATTTGTACATATACAAACTCAGGTCCAGCGGGATGACGATCCACATAGGCCTGCACCGAGTGGTGATCATAGCGGTTATTGATCTAGAGATTTACACACGAGAGATCTATATTATATACGTGCACATCTATTTTACATTGATATTACTTTGATACATTGGTACATTGATATATACAGGTCCATTTACATTGTCTAGACATTTGTACATTGTTACATGTGTCATTGTTTTATTTTGATCTATATATATCTCCAAATATATGTACATTGTTACATGCAGATTTACATTGATCTATGTACACATGTATTTTTAATATATGTTTTATATGTTGATCTAGATATCTATACATTTGTACATTCTTACATGTGTCATTGTTTTATTTTGATCTATATATATCTAGATATTTGTACATTGTTATGTATGTAGATTTACATTGATATATGTATGTATGCATTTTTTACGTTGATGTATTGATATTTACAAGTGGACATTTACATAGAACTATGTTGATGTTATACACATGTCTTTTTTATGTTTTAAATATGTTGATCTAAATTAAATCAATTTCAATTTCAAACTTCAAACTTAAATTCAATCAATTAATTTCAATTTACCTAATCAAGTAATTGAACAATTTACCTAATCACTAGATTTAAATAACTTACATGTACTTAATGAATTTCAAACTTCAAACTTAAATTCAATGAAGTAATTTTTCTCTAGAAATTGTTCATTTACTTAATACATTTTTAACCAAGTCAATCTAGATCTAACTAACAAACAATATAAATTCAATATAGAATCAATAATAAATTCAATATAGAATCAATAATAAATTCAATATAGAATCAATAATAAACTCAATCTAGAATCAATATAAATTCAATCTAGAATCAATAACAAATTCAATCTAGAATCAATAATAAATTCAACCTAGAATTAATATGCATTCAATATAGAATCAATAATAAATTCAATGTAGAATCATTATAAATTCAATATAGAATCAATATAAATTCAATCTAGAATCATGAATTTCAAATCATTTATAGCTCTTGGTACATGTACTCTGGATCCTCTCTATCCTTTATTATCTCCAAAAGTTTTTCATGTTCTTCAATAGTCAACTTCCACTTTTGGTTACCACATCCTTTTTTTGGCACAGTCTCAAACTGCAGTTTTGTCGCTACAACCAAGTGACTATAATGTAGAACTCTTTGTCCAGGCATGTATTCAATAAATTGAACTCCATTTTTGTCGATCTTAGCTTGTTGATAATAAGTTCCTTCAATAACAATAGAACCAGTTGGATATTGTTGTCCATCACCATCAACAATTTCTTGCACCAACTTGGATTTTTCTTTGGTGCGTCTTAGTAAATAATAATCTACACCTTCTGCGTTATTGGGATCCGCAGCAACAAAAAAAATATCACCTGTATAATTGGTATATATATACATATAAATTAAATATTTACTGTAAATAAAAAAACTAGAATCAAAATATATATATATATATATATATATATATATAT
>MU223266.1:914889-933827 GCA_018584345.1 Thuja plicata
TTTTTATATGATTGAAAATATAAGTGAAAATCAACATGATTTTGACAACAACATGTTTCATGAACCTTATTCATGCGCATGAAGCAAGGACGCAACATCTCAAACATTCTCTGACCTATTTTCACATTTTAAAATTCTTGTTTGAATGTTTCAAATAGTTCACATTGTGTAGTATCAATAAAATGTTTTGGATGTGAAATATTCATACTCATCTCTTCATCTTTAATATGTATAGTGTTCCTTCTATTGGAAGAAACATGAGAGTGGTTGGTCCAAAATTCAATGACTTGACTTCTTACATGTTCAGAAATTTTGTCTATTTGAGGAACTATACAAATATGTACCCAATTCTTTTCAATGTTCATATCCAACATATTTCTCAACCTAACATGTCTCTGAATAGTTATTTGAGATACGCTGAGTAAATTATAAACTGCTCGAACTTAATTTTTGCATGTCAATCTCATACTGGTAATCATAGTCATCAACGCTCTTCTAGCAGTATTTGAATCAGATCCTCCATGATCTGTCCTATTAACAACGTTCAATGCATCTTGTAAATTTTCAATTATTGTTTCTTTTACTTTACCTCCTTGTCCAATTTTCCTATTATCAACACCTAACAATTCCCAAGCTGGAGTCATTTCTCTTTTTCGGAATAACTTTGCAAACAATTGTGCTTTTCCCACCAAATTTTTATCCTCAAAATATTCTTTCCAAATGTTTTTGACATGATATTTAATAGTGTTGTCAGATATTAGGTGCTCTGGTGCAATTTGATTGAAAAGTGAATCCTCATTCATCTCCATCAAATTTTGCATTATAGGATAAATACGCATACGTCGACTACTACCAATATCCTCCCCTAGTTGAGTTGCACCTTCTTCAACATTGATAGGTTCTTCATCAACATCAATAGGTTCTTCTTCAATATTGACCAATTGCTCTTCGGTAAGTTTCATATGACCTTTCATTTGGTCATTCCTTTTATGATCATATTTTGTTGTTCTAGTCATTTTATTTCCCATTGCTCAAATAGAAGAAAAAAATTTAATTTTCTTTCAGAATCCTTCTTTATTAAAAATGCCTTCTTCACTTCCTCCAGTCACAAAATGCCTTCTTCGCTTTCTCAAAAAACTTTATATATTCTGAAATAAGTATTTAAATTTGCAATTGATATATATATATTTTTAAATAACTTTTATATATACCTTTCAAAATGAAAGGGTTGGTCGCTCAAGCAACTGCTCATGAGTGGCCGAACACTTAGCTATACTCGGCTGAGTTACCCTTAGCTGAGTAGTACTCAACTGAGTTATACTCCGCCGAGTCATCCTATGTGGCATGCCTTGTTGGAAACCAAACCTCCAAAAACACACTGAATTAGCAAGTGGTCACTTCTACTGGTTTTTTTCCCTATTGAAACTTAACAATGTCAAAAATCTAAAAGTACCCTTTTGTAGATCTCGAAACTACAATTCTTGACATATAATTTTTATATTGTTTCGACTACATAACATTGAACAAATTTGTTAAAAGCTGCATGTAGGTTATTAAATCTTTTGAAAGTCGTTGATTTAGATAATATAAAAAAAATAATAAATCAATTCAAATAAATTTTAAAATCATAGATAACACTAGAGAGGAGATTCCTCTTCAATAATATGTAATTTATTTGGTTTTTGGTATAGTTTTGATAGGGGAAAAATGGTGGGAGACAAAAATTGGTGATTTCAACTAAGTTCGACTTTGAATACTTATAACGGGAAAAGTATACATCAAATACACTTATTTATTTTTTTGGGCACTAGCTATACATGTCATCTAAAACATATTATGAAATTGGAGGAAAAACTAATGTTTTACTTATAATGATTTTGTGGGAAATAAACTTCCTGATTTACAATATTTTTCATGAAATGAAAAATAGACCTTAAAATTTCAAAAAATAGATTAATTTTGGTTCAATTTTTTTAAAAAAATTTATAGGAATATAATTCAGCCTATTTCACACATTTCATCAGTCTACATCATCTTAAAATTCTCAACAGAAATGTGAATTTTATGCCCTTGAAGTTTTACAGTTTTGGTGTTGTCATCCTGTTCCTTTGTAAAAGGGTGACAAATTATTGTGCTTTTACACCCAATACTCATGTAACCTCCAAACTAATCCTAATTCTCATCATTGACAAAGAAACCCCTAAATCCACTTATTCTCATGAATCAAAAGACTAAAATAGTCCTTCTAGGGGTTAGGAAACAACATATTTTCAACTCTCCAAGGCTCTATCGTTTATCTATGGCCTTAACCACTAAACCCTCACTTCTAGCATCACACACCTAGTGTCTGATCAAATGGACCTATCCAATCCACTCCAGGCCAAACCAACTACATACACACTTCACCATAGACCCCCACATGTAGAATCCACCACAAAACCCCTTCACCCTCAAAGAAATCCACCATCCTTCTCTAACTATGCCTACAAATTTCTTAAAAAATAGTCTTGTGTGTGAAAGAAGAGTTCAAAATTTTATATTGTAATAATGGTTTGTAAAATTTGATTATAAAATTGTGATAATAGATCATTTTTGGAATTCAAGTGAATCATAATCTTCAATGTAAACTATTTCTTAAATATATTTATTTGGTGTTTTATAGGGCTTGTTAAGGGCTCAGATTTCTGAGATTGAGGATGTCACCCTTTCTGCGATTGACTTTGGCTTAGAGAGCTATGTGGTATCATTTTTTGCACACCTCTTGTTTATAGTTTTAATCAAATGAATGGGGTATCATATTATTTCTCTTACATTAATTTTGTTTTTGTTATCCTACCCCACCAAGCTCAAGGTCATTAGGAAAGAGGAAGAAATCATCAGGGACATTGAAACAAAAAAGGTAATTAAGTCCAATTTAAGTATATTTGTTGAAATTTATTATGAAAATTTCAATGTAGTGTATATTAATTAATGCACTTGACTTGTTTGTTGTATACATGTAGAATCAATTGGGTTTCACTAAACTGATGAATGCCCCAGACATTGCTGATGTTCAGGAGAGGGAGGAGGTAACACGTTTTCATATTTACTTTAAATTACATTCTTGTTTGTTCAAAATATTTTAGAAATCATGTTCCTCTATTAGTATGTCTTTTTCTACGAATTTTCATACAGGAATTGGTCATATCTGCCTAAGATGAGGCGAACCCTTCTCCACTTCCTATGGATCCCTTGCTTAGCATAGGAGATCCAGTTGCGGTATGTATTTTCTTTTTAGTCCATGCATTTTTTATATTTTAGTATTTCTGATTTATAACATGTATTTTGTATTATTTTTTCTGTTGTAGGAACCTTCACCACTTCGCGTCATTCCTTATCCTGGACATTTTTATAGGAGTCCCTCCGGCCTACTATGGAGCCCATTTTGTTCATCAGTCAGCTCAAGAATAAGAGATCCAGCTGAGGCTTCAGTATGCAAATTAAAGCCCAATATTTATGTTTTTTTTATATTATTCTAAGAAAATATATATGGCTTAACATTTGAATTTCTCTTGTGCAGAGACTTAGTGAACCAAGTGTTTCTATGAAGAAACTAGATTTTGATTATCCACCGCAGTCATAGATATATCAAGACATTGTATAGATCTAGTTGTGGTCATTGAATGATGAAATTTTGTATGTGTGTGTGTGTGTGTGTGTGTGTGTGTGTGTGTGTGTGTGTGTGTGTGTGTGTGTGTACATGTGATATTTGTACATTGTATATATCGACATGGACACAATTGATGTCATTTTTTGTAACTCTATTATGGATTTGGCATGTACACCATGTACTGATATGTACACTATTATTATTGTTGATGCCACCTTGTTTTAACTCTATTATTGATTTGGCATGTATGCCATTTTTTGATATGTACATAATTATTGTTCATTTTCATATATATGAAACTTGATATTCAATCCAATTTGTTCATTGTGTCTTCATTTGTTCATTGTTAGTATGTAAATACATATGTGTATATTTAGTCATGTGTAGGATTTATGCCTTAAGTGTATTCTTGTTTAATGACTTTCATATATTCATGTGTCTACTTTATAAATTAATGTACTTATGTGTTTTCATGTATATGATGCATAACCTAAATTCATGTGGACAGGCTTCATGCATGACTTAAATGAATTCATGTGTATGATTCATAATCTATGTCCTAAATGTATGCTTCATGAATTGAGAAAATTTATGTGTATGCCTAATGTGTGTTCACAAGTGTACTTCATGATTTAATTTATGTATTCACATATATGCGTCAAAATGTAAATTCATATCCTACATGTATGCTACATTGTACTCATGTGTATACATGTACTTCAAGATTTAATTGAATTCATGATTTATGTGATACATTGTATCATGAGTATTCTATTTAGCTTAAGAATACATAAATGTGTCATCACTACCTCATGTCTATTAGAATTCATCCCTTACATACATTCATGACTATAATCAGGCCTTACAAGTGTTTGTATGTACTATCCATGCCTTACGTGTAGTTGTGAGTACCGTTCATGCTTTGATGGTTTGCTTGAAATTTGATAAAATAAAAAATGTGGATACATTATGATCCTAAATCATCCTCAGAGAAGAAACATTTTTGTTCATGGTTTACCCGATGCCCATAGAGCTCGAAAGATCGCTGCCCAATCGTGCTTAGTACATCTTGGGGTCACTTCAGTCTGCCATCATTGTGAATGTTCTAGTGACTTTGTGGGAGATATAGGGTTTTCACTAACATTTACCCGACTAATTGGAGCTAATGGAGTAGACAATTTAATGCTAGGACTCATGGTTTGAAAGATACCCAATGGTGCAACTTTCAACTGAGCACCACTGCAAGTTTTGGCATCAGGCAAGATTGCCCTGCCAATTTTAAACAAAGTAAAATCTCCCAGAATGGAGAGTGGTTATTGTAGGGCTTGGTAACACAGTCCTATAACATCTGATTATTTACTCATATGTCTGACAAGGTCTGAGATATGATCCTCGAAAGATCACTGCCCAATCGTGCTTAGTGCACCTTGGGGACACTTCAATCTGCCATGGTCACGAACCTTCTAGTGACTCTGTGGGAGAAATATGGTTGTCACAAGTGTTTAACTGGCCAATTAGAGCTAATGGAGTAGATGATTCAATGCTAGGACTGACGATTTGAAAGATACCCAAAGGTGCAACTTTGAACTGAGCACCACTACAAGTTTTTGCATCAAGCGAGATTGCCCTACCAATTTTAAACAAAGTCAAATATCCCAGAATGGAGAGAGTTTATTGTAGGAATTGGTAACATTTTCCTATATCATCTAATGGTTTACTCATATGTCTCATGAGGTCCAAGATACAACCCTCGAAAGATTGCTACCCAATCGTGCTTAGTGCACCTTGGGGACACTTCAGTCCGCCATGGTCGCGAACATTCTAGTGACTCCATGGGAGAAATAGGGTTGTCGCTAGTGTTTACCCAGCCATTTGGAGCTAATGAAGAAGATGATTCGATGATAGGACTCATGTTTTGAAAGATACCCAATGGGGTAACTTTCAACCGAGCACCACTAGAAGTTTTGGCATCAACTAAGATTGCCCTGCCAATTTTAAACAAAGTCAAATATCCCAGAATAGAAAGAGGATATTGTAGGCCTTTGTAACATGGTCCTATAGCATCTAATGGTTTATTCATACATATCACAAGGTCCAAGATACGAGCCTTAGAAGATCTCTACCCAATCATGCTTTCTACACCTTGGGGACACTTCAGTCCGCCATGGTAATAGAATGATGATAACATGTCTCAAAGTCATCAAACAAGAACACATTTTATTTTGATAGCATACATTCTAATCCATGTCCCTATCACAACAATGGATTCTATTGGGTACTCAATACCCTCTCCATCAATGACTGTACTTGTCAATTTACTTTTTCCCTCAATACAACGACACAAAAAGTAATTAGTACCTTCCTCATTGTTCTCATATGCAAAAACTGCATATACATGACCTGCAATTTATAGAGTGACAAGTTAACACCATAAACACTTACAAAATTGAGAAATTGAGAAATAAATTGAAGAATAAATTGATAAATTACCTGGTTCAACTAGGTAAGATATGTGATCAAAATTTGTTGATGCTTCAAACTGGCTTAATTGTAGTGCTCTAGGAAGTTCATATGTATCAAGCGGTTGCAAAGGTGTATAAGACCATTCGTCAACCCACTCTTTTGATTTTCATTCCTCACAAGAAAAATTCATACAAGACAAGAAAAAACATACCATTAATATTGTATAAATACCCAATGATGCTGCATTCAAACTTTTAAATGAGTGCATGTCACTTGATCCTGTAAGTTTACAACAATCTAGATAGTTTCCAATGTTAGAATCATTTATCAACCAAAAAAACCTATTAACTTCATTAAGTGTTCCCATCATAGATTTACACCATCACACAATTGTTTGTGCATTTAGTAACTCTGAACCACCTCTGTACTTCAATTCCTCTCTGTCAAGAGATCTTTTTACACATGCACCCGCACCATCATACCCACCTTTTCCATGCCCCACTTCCATGAAATTCCAAAAATGTTGAACACCACTTGTCACATGCATCCTACTCAACCAATACAAAATCCTTGAATTCTTGAATTGTGAGGTTCAATTATCTAACCATATTATGTGTTGGTTGTACTCAATACCTCTTTCCCTTAAATTATCATAGAAAAATTTGAAGCAACCTTGCACAAACTCTGATGAATGTGTGTGATCATCACTGATGTAGAAGTGATACTCTCTTAAAACTTTTTTATCTGTGTCTATGCTATCACGTCCATGCAAGAATAATATATGTACAAAGATCATCACTTGTATAGAATGGTAATACACTAATTGTACTTCATTCTAAGGTTTAACTGTATAATTATTAGAAAAATCAACAATGGAGACAATAGTACCAAGGGGAAAAATGTCCTTATATATCTTGAATTTCTCATCCAACCACCTTACTCTATGTGAATGATGTATTTACTGATAAACTAGTTTCTCTTTAAATATCTTCATAAAATTAGCTACACATATATCCTTTTTCACTAACTCACACCTCTTAAGTTCTTTTCCATCTTTTAGACCATAAGTTACTGTCTTGTATTTTCCAAAATAAACTAGTGTATTTCCAGTCTCATTTGTGCTCTCTAGATGGTGACATATCCACAAATTTCTCATACCACCACATGTGGTACAAGATCATTTCATACACATCATCTTATAATAAATGCAACCATCATCTCGATTGAATAATACACTTGACATAAAATCTCTTGATGATGTAGGAGGTGCTTGAAGACCACATTCCTGGAAAATAGTGTAAGTGTGCAAAGTACAACAAACATGATAATATATATCACAATGCATGGAAAGTTCAATATGTACCCTACAACAACATGTAGTGTGTGCATGATTAATCTTGACGTAAAAGGGTTTTGTCATTTCAAAAAATCTTTGACTAATTTTAATTTGAGGAAACCTTTGGAGGAATCTTTCATAAAATTGTGTTTGTGTCATATCCAAAAAGTGTTTTATATGTGGCATACGATTTGTAGATCTGATTCTTCTTCTAACAACATCTCTTTGGTTGGGTGAAACCCTTGTGATGGCATGCCAAAACTTTTCAATTAATGATCTCAATGCATCAATGACAACCTTGTCCTTGCGTGGGAGTCTACCTGAGAATGACCAAAGAGACTTACTGTTTGTATCCTCAATACCCTCTCACCTTTGTAAGGCTCTTCGTAATGTTGATCTACCTATCCTTGATGACTTACTTTTTTTTTCTTACAATACGAGACTTTTTCATTTCCTTTTCCATTATAGTTGATGTGAGGACACGTCGAGTAACTTTAGCATCTTTACTACGTGATTTTGAACCAACGGATTGGTATGCATTGAATATATTCCTCACAATGGTTCTCTCAATACTATTTTTAGATGTTTTCAACCCCACAATTGTCATTGTCTCTCTAAATTTGAGATTCTTAATCATTTCAACAACTACTTGACATATTCCACTTTGATTTAATTTTTCAAAATAGTTATTCCAAATATTTTTAATAATTCTTCTACAATTTCTTTATGACATTTTATCATGCATTGGCCTCAAAATATTTTCAAAAATGTCAATTAGAAACTTTGGTTTTCTACGAATTATTCTAAGAGGTGTTAACACAGTTGCATGCTCTACATTTTCATTAGATGAATTAGGTGCACTTATCCCCTTCAGTTCAATTGGTGTATGTTGATGATTTTCATTTTCATTATGTGCATTTTTTTCATTAATGACATCGAATTGAAATGGTGTATTTGTTACATTAACATTAACATTTTCATCACTTACGTTGCTTGCATTTGATTATTTACCTTGTCATATTCTCCTCATGTGCTCCCTTTGTCTTTCCTTTTCTGTCTCTCATTGTTCAATTGTTCCTCTTTTGTTATTTCCCATTGTTCATATTGAATGGAACTTATGAATAATATCATGTGAACATCAAATACAAAAAATTAGAAAAAATTAACCATTTTCTTGAAATGACAACTTACAATGATAAAATAACATTAAACACACAAATAAAAAACACAATTTTCAATCATTATAAAGAAATACATTGCAAAAAGTGAACACCTATCTATTCCTATCATAAAACAAAAGAAAAATAGTTGTGGGACCTCTAAAAAACTTGCAATGGTTGTTTTAAGACCTTTGAACAAAGCAAAGCTCCTAATTCAACAGAATTTGATTGGGTTCATAACCTGATCAGGTTATGAGAACATAACAGCTTTGTGTTCCTAATTACTCAGAACCCAATCGGGTTATGAGAACATAACAAATCCATGCTCCTAGTTACTTAGAACATGATCAAGTTCTAAAAAAATAAGAACAAAGGAGGATTGAGAGAGAGAGAGAGAGAGAGCTTGAAATGTCAAGCTCTCTCTCTCTCTAGTTATAGAGAATAAAATGAATAGTTATTACTTCTTCAAAACCCAATCGGGTTTTGAAGTACTTTTTTATTGACAGAATTTGATCGGGTTTTGAAGTACTTTTGTCTTTTCAGAACCTGATTGGGTTATTTGAAATTAAGAAACACAATCGGGTTATGGCTTGGGAAGAGGCTTGAAAAATGATCCAAAGGCTTGGATGCTCATTTTCCCTCCATTTTTGTTCTTTTAGACATTTTTTTATCTTCTAAAATGATTTCTCAACTTTATCTTCATCCGGTTTACAATTTGTCAATTGGGTAGCTTTATAATTTTGACCATAATCTCATATGTCTTCTTAGCTTTCTAACCATCTAATTTTTTCTATTTTTGGACAAAATTAGCATAGTAAACTTTAATTTTCTTTACTAGTGTCTTGATTGTACTCATAGACATATGTCTACCATTTTTTTAATAAATTTTGAAATAATTAATCAAATTACAAATAAGTTACATATTATTGTTCTACACTTGATTCTATACACTTTTTAAAAAAAATTTCATTTTCAATTATTTTGATGCAAGTTATGCCCAGTGCATGAATAGGTACAAAAATTTCAGGATGCGACCACTTCAAAACATCACAGAAAAAAAATATGCTCATAAGAAAATTACAAAAAATATACAACTTCTAGAACTCACTCTTAACTATCATCCTACCAAAGGGATTTAAAAAATACTCAATATAACTATACCTCTTGTACCACGCATGGAAACAACTATGTTATATTTTTCCAAAAAAATAAGGAACATGTTTTTTGTGCATGTGAGGTTTGACCCTCCTATAACTATCAGATTTTAAAAAAATATTAGTGTTCTAGAAACTAGATTCAAAGTACTATAATTTTTATTTTTAACACATTTTCTTATTTTGAGTGCATGACCCTCAAACTCCTATTCCAACTTCATGTTTACCTGATTTCTGAAAAAATGTGTCGACTTATACCCCTCTTTTTGGTCCACAACTTGGTGCACACACCCTTAAGCCGCTGTAGGTATCATTTTTGCAGCAGGTAAAAATTCTAGCATTTTCTAAAGGCTTTGATTAGTTATTTCTATTTATTTGTGTTATTAATCTTCCTTTGATTTTTTTAGAATGGAGAAACTTGATTCTTGATAATGAATTGGGAATTCTAAATTATTAAAATTTAGGGTACCACCAGTATGGACCCATCTTTGCTTACTTACAAGACCAAACTTTACCGTTAAACCAAACCCGTAATCAAAAGAGACATTTCATACACCAAGATTATCAATATATCATCCTTTCTGACATATTACATTGCAACAGTCTTCATGGAATGCTTCTTAGGTTCCTAGAGAATGAAGAATCAAAATTATCTTTAGAGGATTTTGACGAAGGGATCTATGGTTCTCATTCGAGTGGGTTAAACTTAGCTAATAAAGTCATGCAAATGAGGTACTTTTGGCCAACCTTACAGAAAAATGCTTGTCAATTTGTCAAATGATATCAAAAATGCCAAAATCATGAGGGACATGATTCACATACTTGCACAAGATCTACACCTAATGACCACACCTTGGCCCTTTTATTAATGGGGGTTTTATATAATAGGGGTGATTTATCAACCTTCATCTAATAGTCACAAGTATATTCTAACTACAACAAAGCACTTCAGAAATGGGTAGAAGTTGTGCCTTTGACAACTACAAAAGGTAAACAAATTTGCATGTTTATCATAAATCACAACATTTGTAGATATGACATTCCTAATGCTGTAATAACTAATAATGGAAAAAAAATTTAAAAAAAAAAATGCAAAGGAGCTATGTGAAAAATTCCATATTGCACATCATTCATCTTCAATTTATTATCCTCAAGGGAATGGTCAAGCAGAAGGAAAAAAAAATAAAATATCTCAAGATTTTGAAGAGATCAGTTGACAATTCAAGAAGGATTTGGGATGTGCAACTAAACCCCGCATTGTGGGCATATAGGAAAAGCATCAGAACACCAACAGGGGCAACACCATTTTGATTGGTCTATGGAGTAGAGGTTGTATTTAACCTTTAGAGGTCAAGATTCCATCCTTGAGAGTCTCCTTACAAGGTTTGATAACATATGAGGATTATAGGGTTACAAGACTTCAACAACTTAAGCTATTAGAGGAACATCAAACACAAAAATATGAACACCTTAATTTTTACCAAAAAAAATATCGATGAGTTAAAATAAAAATATAAAACATAAATGATTTCCAATTGGTTATTTAGTATTGAGAGAGAATCCTAAAAATTGGGTGGAGCAAAAGATGAAAGGAAAATGGGAAGCAAACTGGTTAGGGCCTTTTATTATCATTTCTTCCTTTGGCACACATACATATAACTTCACTAGTTGTGATGTGAATAAGTATCAAGAGCCTATCAATAGCATTCACTTGTAAAGGTTTTACACCTAGGCAGATGAAAGTGTATAGGTTTTAAAGAGTATCAGATGAAGGAATATCAGATGAAGAAAGAATAATTCTTTGTATAGTGACAAGGAGGAAAAAACCTAAAATAGTGAAAAGAGATCATAAAAAAATCCAAAAAAAAGTTTATAAAGATCCTGAAGAAATCCAAAAAGTCTCAAAATAGTTTTGGGAAAAAAGAAGAAAAAAAGTGGAAAATTGAGCATGAAGAAAAGAAAAAAAATTCAAATATGGATCCTGAAAAAAATTGTTATCTTGGTGAAATCCTGGCAAATAGACACCTTGGGAATAAAAAAAAAAGAGAAAAAGATAAAGTGACTTGGTGAAAACCTATCAATAGGCACCTTGGTAGAAAAAAAAAAAAGCCAAAAAAGAGAAAATGAACATTAAATTCAAGTGGTTAAAACCTAGTAAATGGGCATCATTTGACCCTTAGGTCTTGCCTAGTTCCATGGTTGCATTTGTATTTTTTCATTACCATTGTATATATCCTCGCATATGTCATTTGTACATAGTCATGTATGTTAGAATAGTCTCAAAGGATAACTGAGAGGGGGGGTGTTGAATCAGTTATCAATAACTTGAGTTCTCTTTACTTCTTTAACTTTAGAATACAACAAAGTAAATGCTTAATCAGATAACACAGTACTCAACACACAATTTGATTACCGGGAAACCAAATAGTAAAAACCTCGGTGGGAATTAGAACCCACAATAAACTATACTTCTTTGTAGTAATCCATGTTAGGAGTTGTACATTACAATGCAATAAGTATAGTGACCTAGTTAAGGGTTAGACCCTGTTAGGAGTCTTTTACAAATAACCCTGTTCGGGGTGGTGGACTCACTGTCTAAAATCTCACTGCTTGATGGTGAAGGCTACAACCTTCTGTATAACAGATATGCACTATATCTGATGATGAACTATAGAGTAGACCTATTGTCTTGATCAGTTCTAGTGTATTGCAATCTTTCACTTCTTCTTCACATCGACTTTTGATGAATGAACCAACTCTGATAATATTCTCTGTACATCTTTCTTATCTTTTTGTATCATTCACACTTAGCGTGTCACATTTGACTTGTTATAAGTATCTTCCTCATAGTATGAGATCATGGGACTTATAAGAAAACTCTTCATAACATCATTGTTGACTCTACTAATCACGCAAGCATAATTACAATCGTGCAAGTATAAACCAAATAGACGCGACGCTTCTCTAAGTCGGCCTCACCAATTTGACTCTAAATTTGCAATCTTCTTGAAACACATTTGGCACCTTTGGATTAATATTATCAACTCATAACTAATCATGAATATACACACACATATACAGAAGATAGGCACAACTCAAGAAACACATGATATATGTCAGCCCTGAACTGTTACACTTCCAGAACTATAACTGGCAATAACAGAATTACATAACTTTAGTGAAACATCATATCTAGGTCTGTGTGTATGAACATAACATAATAAACATGTCAACAACATGTATCTATCCACGCAAGTCTTCATATAATTATTCTGATAAGTACATACAGAATTACTGCTGTGTATTATATGTTGTCATCAATGACAAACATACGATCAATCAACTGCTCAGAATCAAATCTCCAGCAATCTCCTACTTTGACATTGATTGTAACATATGATATCAAAAACATCCTTTGTTCATGTTGTCCTCTTTCTTTTACAATCTTCTCAATATCCTCATCAAGGATTTCTCTAAACTGTTGTAGTTCCTCTATCTGTGTTTTTGTTCCATGTATACACTCCCCTAGAGTATATTTTCCCCTTAGTACATACTCCTTCTTACTATATAATCCCCCTTTGACATCAATGTAAATGGGAACCATAGTATTTTAGGTACAGGTACTACTCCAGAAGTAGAGTAGTCAACCATTCATCAATCACTTAATGACTGATGTCTTTGCTACTTCTTCTAAACAAATTTAGGAGAGGGAATTACTCCCAACTTCTCTGTGAGATACTCAAAAGTATCCTTTGATAAGGGCTTTGTGAAAATATCTGCCAACTGTTCTTTGGTTCTCACATAGTCCAATTTAAATTCTTTGTCTGCAACCTTTTCTCTTAAGAAATGGTACTTGATCTCTATGTGTTTTGTCTTTGCGTGCATCATAGGGTTCTTAGACATGTTGATAGTGCTAGTATTATCACAATGAATAACAATAGGATAATCAACCTGAATGCCAAAGTCTTTAACCATCTACTTGATCCAAACCATAGTTGAACAATTCAATGTTGCTACAATATATTCAGCTTCTACTATTGACTAAGAAATATAGTTCTTCTTCTTTCTTATCCAAGAAACCAATCTGTTTCCAAGGAATACTACTCCTCCTGAAGTACTCTTCCTGTCATCAATACAACTTGCCCAATCTGCATCTGTATATACATGAATTTTTACATTCTCAGATTTAGGATACCATAAACCATAGTCTATAGTTCCTTTTACATATCTAAATATCCTCTTGATTGCCATTAGGTGACTGTGATTGGGTTCAGTTGCAAATCTTCCAATAATGCCAACTGCATTAGATATGTCATGTCTAGATTGAGTTAGATAAATGAGTTTACCAATCATAGATTTGTATAATGTTTTATCAACTGCTGTGGAATCATTATGCTTTGAAAGCTTGCTTCCACTTATCATAGGAGTGCATACTGGCTTACAATCATCCATCTGAAAAGTTTTAAGTATTTCCTTCACATATTTAGATTGATTAATGAATATACCTTTATCTGTTTGCTTTACATTTAGTCCCAAAAAGTATTTTATAGGACCAATCATACTCATTTCAAATTCTTTTTTGATTTCTTTTGCAAATGCTTTACTGAGCTTGTCATTACCCCCAAAGATAATGTCATCAACAAATATAGAAACTAACAATAATCCATCAGGTGTTTCTCTTGTGAATAGGTTATAATTTGTTGCTCCTTTCTTGAATCTAATCTTGGTAAGATAACCATCGACTCTCTCATACCAAGCTCTTGGGGCCTATTTAACACCATAGAGTGCTTTCTTGAATTTACATACCATGTCTGGTTCATTTGAAAGAATAAATCCTTCAGGAAGTTCAATGTAGACTTCTTCATTCAAATCACCATTCAGAAAGCTTGATTTTACATTGATTTGATAAACTTTACAATCTTTGAATGTTGCATATGCCAAAAAAAACTTAATGGCTTCTAGTCTTCTCACAGGGGAAAATGTATTAGTGTAGTCTATTCCTTCTCTCTGCGCATATCCGTTGCATACCAATCTTGCTTTGTTTCTTACTACTGTACCATATTCATTCATCTTGTTTCTAAATATCCACTATGTTCCAATCACATTTTTGTCACTAGGTCTGTTGGTTGTATTTCCTGTTTTTGCTAGTTCTCCTGGTTCCTTGCCCTACTCTCTATGTTCTGATGTGCTCAATACAGCTATCTCTCATTTATTATGCCCTTACCTATGTCAAGTTTCAGGTTTTCAAGTCTAAACATAGCCCATTATGCAAAAACCCTGAAAACCCTAGGCTATCCAAGTGTTGAACGATGAATTTTTTAAAAACCTAGGTCATGTCTTATGTTTCAGCATTACTTTTTCATTCACTTACTACATGTGTTTTTATTCAAGTCACCTCATCGCGTTACCTCAGCCGAATATTCCAAATGTCTTCCCGACTTTGCTTTTTCCTTGTGTCACATAGTCTCGATTAAAATCAGAATATTCCTTCAGTGTTCCGAGACTCAGCGATTTCCTTTAGTCGGGTAGTCGCAAGATCTTCATGTTATAAAGCTTTGTAAAAGATAGGACCCACTGTTAGTCAGGTGATCACAGGAGAAATTAAACAGTGATGAAAATGTTCTCAGACTTTGTGATTACTTCATGTCGCGTTATCACCAAATCAAGCCAATGCTGACAGTTAAGTTTTCCTTGAATCGCGTGGTCTCGGAATAGAATGGCAGTTAAGAGATTTTAGCTCAGACTACGTGATTAACCATTTGAGGTTTGCAGTAATGCTTAGTCAGGATGTCGCCAGAACAAGATGATGCTTCAGCTTTCTGTTATGCAGCAAGAGGATCAATTATTGAGTGACATCTATCATAAAGCAAGTGGGTTATTGCCTGGTTGCCAGAAGGAAGAAACGGATTCAGCGACTTCGAGACTAAGGTGTTTTCCCTTCTGTCATGATGTCTAGAAATGATTTAAGGGCAGGTAGAAACATTGAGCAATTTCATGACATTAGTCAGATGAAAGAATCTGAAGATCCAACGGTGGTCGCGAAGTCTGAGAAGAAAAGTGCCCCAGGGGAAAAGTCCTCCCGACTTGGCATTTAGGGTATGTCGTGTAGTCACCAGAAATGAAAAGGGGGCACTTATAATGTGTTAAGGTAAAGTTGAGTATATCTCCTGACTGGGTGACTAAATGTTGTCGCATAGTATTCAAACATAATAAAAGCACTCAGCGACAAGGAGACAACTGTAAAGGTTAAATGGTAACGGCTAGTTGCAAAGTCTCAGAAAGAATGGTGAGTTAAGGTTAACTATGCGTGAATTTGATTTCAGTCATGTCGCGTGATCGCCAGATGATCACTTGGGTTAGCCAAAGTTAAGAAAGCACATTGTCGCCAGGTCTTGAGATGGAACCATGGTTAATAACATAGGCCCATGACAAAGAGACTTAATGCAGTCATAAGGTTGCCTGATTACAAGATCTAAGAAACGGCGGCAGTTTTTTAATGTGACAGAGTAAATCTCCCGGCAACCAGTCAGAGGCTTGTATTTTGATTACTATGCATAAAGAGTAGCTGAGATGTGAGACAGACAATGAATTAGAATGTGACATGTCAGCTCTCTTAAACGTTATGTGATTGCTCCGAGGATTCATTTTTGAAAATTTGATTTCCTGTCAACTTCAGAAACTACGGCTAGGTTTTTCAAAGTTCACAGCATGGCAAATTAATGGCAGAACTGATGTTTCTGAATTATGAGCTATGTACTCTAAATGACGGCTATAGGGAGTTGATGGTGCATTCATTCTCATTCACCGTGCTTTCAGTTTTTAGAGCCAAGTTGCTAATTTTCAAAGGAGTGATATTTTGTTTAGTTTGCAGTATTTTCAAAATTGATTAGAGAGTTCTAAATTGCAGGAGATTGTGCACAGAACAAACAGCTGATAATGGAGATTAGATTTGTTTCAATATCGATAAGAAAAGAGATTCAAGCTGTTGCAAGGATGAGCAGAGCTGTGAGCGTCACTTCAACAAGTGGAGGTAGTGGAGAGGAAAAAAAAGGAAAAGCATGTTTCTCTGATGAGTTTCTCCATCTTCTGGCAGGTTCAAACACAGAATAAGAAGGCCGATGCTAGTGTCCTCCTGGATGAATAAAGTGAAGACTTGGCACTGTACTGTTCAAAGATAGGATGGACAGTTATTACAAAAGGAGAATGTAGGTGAGTAGGAAAGCACAACTATCTGGACTCAACATAACTACTACCAGCTACCATCTAAAAATCTGATTGCAGTCGCCAGATCGGGAGAAGAACAAGAGATATCTGTTTATGCCTTTTTGACTCAATCCTTTCACCGCTTCTTCTCTCTCTTTCTTTTATCTCTCTTGTAACTTTAGGGTTAGGGTTTTGTGGCCATCCGAAGCTTGTTGCATCCTTAAGGGATTCCAAGATGGTCATAAACCTATATATAGTGTAAGATTTGTAATAGTTAAGCGTCTTTGATGTTGGAACATTTTGATAAGGAGATAATATATCACAGAATTCAGATGTTCTGGTTTCTGTCTATCTTTTGAAGCTGTGTAATCTTTCATGTATGGAAAGCTGGATCATATAAATAATATACGGTGCAATTTTACTCTCCTCTATTGCTGTCTCTTTTTCTTTGTATGTGCTCTTCTATGTTAAGTTTACAAGGTATTCTGAAACATTCTAGTTATAAGGTAACCATTTGATTATTTGCAAGTTTCTTTTAAGGAAAGAACTAAATTTTTGTAAGTAATTTCAAGGATCATACTGCTTTGTTTAAAGATCTGATACAATAGATTTGAGGTGATAGGGTAGCTTGTAAGGCAACTTACCTAAATTGTATGTGAACTGTAAGGCAGTTTACTGTGTTTTGTTTCTATGATATCATAGCTTATTTTGACTCTATAGCCCAAAGGATAGGGACTGGTTCAGAAAAAATTCTGATAATTCATCTTTGTCTAAGTTGTTCCAATATATCAAAACCAAATCAATCAAAATACTTTGTTACTAAGAACAGATAAACTGAACTTGTTAAGGACCTATGTCAGTAGGACAGTGTCCATATTATTGATTCCTTGAAGAGTGAATCCCTTAGGTTGTCCCTCCTATAAAGAAAAGGAAGAAGGATGAGAATCCTTGTACCACTAATTGTTGTTATGCTTACAGCCATGGTTTGTATGGTTATATCTTGCATCTGGTTATGCTTGGTTATTTTCAAGGTGATTCATAAGTTGGTTGAATAAAGATACATAACAAATCAGTGTCCACATCAACAAATACTATGTAAACAACAATCTTAAAAGGTAAAACCTGCCTGAGTATATGTGGAGCTAAAAAACGAAGAACAACCTTATCTAGTCCTTAGCAATTAGGCTTTTCTTGTCTTTGAATCCGTATCAGAAGGCATAGTGTTCATATAGTCATTTCAAGCAGTGTGATTCATACAAGAAAAATCCCTAACAAATTGGCGACTCTACTGGGGAGTAAGAGATTGTAAAGTCTTGTTCAAGTATTCAGAAATATCTCGTGTGTTAAGATCTAAAGTTTTACAAAAATTCCAGTTGTTGTTGTCATATTAACCCTTGATAGTTATTCATTTATCCCAATTTATTGGGTGGCGAATCTGAAAGGAAAATCTCTGAGATTAGTGCAAAATTGATAAATGTCTTACAGAATGAATACTAGGTCAAAAAAAAGAACTGACCCAGAAAGGGTATTGAATGAAGGAATCCCATCATCCTCAAGAGTTGGAACCTCTTGCAGAAAAAAGAAAAATCAAGTGGATATGGATGAAACCCCTTTAAAAGGTGAAGAAACAAATGTCAAAAATGATAGGAATACTGTTCAGCACTCTTATGATGGAAATACTTCAGACTATGAGGAGGCCGCTGAAAGAGTATTGGATACTCCCACAGTTTCTTCTACTTCGAATGAAAGAGAAGATATTACTACACCTATTTCAGATTCAGAAGATGACCCTTCTGATATGCTGGATAATGAAGAAAAGTTTATTCTGAAGCAGCTTGCCCTAGTCCAACAAATGAAAAAGGAAAGAGAAATAAGAAAGAAAAGAAGTGATCACAAGGATCTTGATAACAATAGGAAAAGACTTCCTAAACACCAAACTGTGAAAGAAACAGAAAAGCCTCAGAAAAGTAAAG
>MU223266.1:965504-980342 GCA_018584345.1 Thuja plicata
TGTGATATGAAGAGTGAAGGCGAAATAAGATGGGATTCTAATTAAGGAAAAAATACAGAGGATTGTAACAAAATATTCAATCAGTGAGGATCAAATATTTAATCCAGAATAGAGATTTGAATCAGCCAAGACAAATGCTTATAAAAACATGTCAATTCATTTTTACTCTCTAACAATTGTAGAAGTGATCAAAATCTCTTAACAAAGTAGACTTAACAGTATTTTGTAAATCCTCTCACAAGGTGACATTTCTACATTGAAGTGTTTGAAGACCTATAACAAGGTCACTCCTTATAGGGTGATTAAATACTCTATCAGGGTCACACCGAACAGTGTGTTATTGTAACCTTTAATAGGGTTGGCTCCTAACAGGGCTCACTTGAGAAGAGTGAAAAACAATGACTAGTTGCTATTGGTGGTTTTTCCCATATTGGGTTTCTATGTTAAATATTGGTGTTATCTGTGTACATTTCATTTTATTTATGGTTTATGTTTCTACAATTAATTACTAAAGATAATCACAGTTAATATCTTAAGATTTTCTATATTAACCAAGTGACAGTGAAATATCTATGTTAACCGAGCAACAATGTTAAATTTGTTTAAGACATCTAATGTTAGTAATAACTGAGAGGGGTGGCAGGGAGGGGGGGGTGAATGAGTCACCTAAAAAATATTCCAATTAATCAACCAAAAATATTAGTACCACAATATTAAGCCTCTAGTTATCATCATTCCTATAAGATGAATGCCTTCATATATACTTATCAAATTACTATTGC
Organism: Thuja plicata; assembly: GCA_018584345.1. NCBI lineage: Eukaryota > Viridiplantae > Streptophyta > Pinopsida > Cupressales > Cupressaceae > Thuja > Thuja plicata. Next base: position 966,287 of record MU223266.1, read on the forward strand.
TCGATATGCTTTGTTAAAACTTATTCTGTATGTTTACCGAATAGCAGTCTTTCAATTTACTAAAAAACAATAAATTAATTAGAGTATACCGATCAATCCAGATTAGCTATATGTAATGAAAAACACTAAATTAATGACTCATAAACATATTTACAAATGGATTTTTAATGTGGAAACCCTGTTAAGGGAAAAACCACTTGGGATTGGTAACCCTAAATTTTCACTCTTTTGAAGTGAGCTCGGTGAAGGGACAACCCAATTCAAAGGTTACAAAAACCATTTTAGATGTGACCTTCTTAGAGTATTTAAAAGATTAGTTTTTCACTTGATATCAGGAATTTCTATGCTACCTTCCTTGTCCAAACTCTTTTGGTTTTTCAAAGGATATCTGACATCTCATTCTATCTTCATAATCAAAATTTTTGATACTCCTTGGGATGTATCTCAATATAGAAAGGATTTTTAAATCTTTCTCAGTTAAGATACTTTCTGAATCAATTGTTAAACTAAAACAATATGATCTGTTCACATATACAACTTATACTTGCAGATTTTCAGATCTATTGTAAGCTCATAAAAATAATTTGATTAATATGTCCTTTTAATACCTTTGCTGCGCTTTTGTTCGGCTTGGTGATGTTATGCTCTATTTCTCAGTGTCTGCAGAAATCTTTAGCTCTTTTCTTATTTCTTATCTTGATTGATTGATTGGTAAAAAATCTTGTTATTGCTAAAGATTCTAATAGTGATGAAGATGAAGATGAAATGGTTTACATTGCTATTAAGGATGAGTCAGATAGTGAAGACAATTAAAATACAGCACTATGTTCTCATCTTAGTAAGAATGACACCTAGATAATTGATAGTGGTTGTTCTCACCACATGACTAGTGATAAAACCATATTTGAATATCTTGAACACTATGATGGTGGGAGTGTTAGTTTTGGGAATGATGAACCCTACTATGTGAAACGTAAAGGTTGTATTTCTCTTACCAAAGGAATCAAATGTAATAATGCTTATTGGGTTGAAGGACTAAGGAATAATCTCCTAAGTGTGGCATGGCTAAATAACATTGTTTTCAAGGTAGAATTAATGAATGGAAAGGCCAAGTCCTGGATGGTAGAGGAAACCTAGTTGGAACTGGAACAAAAATAAAAGGTAATCTATTTTATCTTGATCTCAATGAAATTTCATGTTTTATTGCACAAGTAGAAGAAATTTGGTTATGGAATAAAAGGTTGTGTCATGTGAACTTTGACAACCTCATCAATATAAGTAAGAATAGAAGAGTAAGAGGTATTTGTGCTCTGAAGAAACTTTAACTAGCAATACGCAAACAATGTCAAATTGGGAAGATGGGCAGAAATAGCTTCAAGAGAAAGAAATACAATACAAAAGAAGTCTTTGGGTTAGTGCATACTGACTTATGTGGACCAATTGGAACAAAAAGTTACATAGGTGAAAACTACTTCATTCTATTTGTTGATGATCATTCCAGAATGATGATTGTTATGTTTCTAAAAGAAAAATCAGAAGCCTTTCAAAAATTCAAATGGTACCTAGCTAGAGTTGAAAAAGAAACATGAGAGAAACTTAAATGCATAAGATCTAAAAGAGGAGGAGAATTCATTTCCAATGAATTCAATGCATTTTTTAATAAAGAGGAATCAAAAGACAAGTATCTACCCCAGGTATTCCAAAGAAGAATTTGGTATTGCAGAAAGAAGGAACAGATCCATTATGGATTGTGCAAGAACCTTAATGATTGAGAAGGATGTTGATACCAAATACTATAAGGAAGCCATTAGCACTCAAATTCACACCTTGAACCAAGTTCAACTAAAGAAAGGTACTGAGAAGACACCTTTTGAATTATGGTATGGCTATAAACTGTTCATACTTTTAAAGTATTTGGAAGTAGATGCTACATCTTGAGGGAAACAACAAATGGAAAATTTGATGTAAAATGTGATGAAGGTATATTCCTAGGATACTCCAGAAAAAGAAAAGCATATAAATATTTAAATATTACTACTCATAAAGTCATAGAAAGTGTGCATGTAAAGGACGATGATTTTGAAGAGAGAAATGGCGAACAAAGAAGTAAAGAGCCTAAAGACTAGAAACTTTGTGTATTATGAACCTAATACTATACCTAAGACACAAGAATTGTGATTGGACATCGAGCATGTCAACCACTTAATTCATCAGCCTAAAACTTTTGGCAACATGTGTAACCAGTGATCCTTACTGAAGAAATTGAGTCAGAAACAAAGGGACTGAGTCTCAAACTGAAGAAATCAAGTCATAGAGAGGGAACCTAAGTCACAGATAGAGGTACCTGAGTCACAGAAAAATACACATTAGTCTCTGACTATGGAACCCAAGTATCAAATAGCAGAATAGGAAAAAATATTTAAGTATGGTGAACCTAGTGGAGCAAGCCCATAGTCAAAGAGGAAGGATCTTGTACTTGTAAAATATGTTAGAATGCATCGTGCACCTGAAAAAATAATAGGAGATCAGAAAAAAGGTGTGATGACAAGGAGGATGATGAAAGGTACATGTTTACTTAGTGAAATTGATCCTATAACTGTTCAAGATGCACTGAATGATGAGAACTGGATTGAAGTACTGAATGAAGAAATTGGGCAGATATAAAAGAAAAAAACATGGACTCTTGTACCTAGACTAAAAGAAAAGAATTTTATTGGTACTAAGTGGGTTTTCAGAAACAAGATGAATGAGAAAGGTGAAGTTTCAAGAAACTAAGCCAGACTAGTATGTAAAGGATATCCTCAAGAAGAGGGTATTGATTATGGAGAAAAATTTTCTCCTGTTGCAAGACTTGAAGGAGTTAGAACTCTTCTGGAATATGTTGCACTTAAAGGATTCAAGGTATATAAAATGGATGTAAAATCTTCATTCTTGAATGGAATTCTTGAAGACGAAGTCTACATTGAGAAACCTAAAGGTTTATAGATCGTAACAAAAGGAATATGGTTTTCAAATTGCACAAAGCATTGTATGGACTGAAGCAAGCTCTGAGAGCCTGGTATGAAAGACTAGATGGTTACTTGATAAGTATTGGATTTCAAAGAACTAATGACAATAGTAGCATGTAAATCAAAGAAGGATCTCATAACAAGATACTATTAGCAGAAATATTTATTGATGACATATTGTTTACTGGAAATGATGACTTATGCAGAGCATTCTCAGAAGCTATGAATAAGGAATTTGAGATGTCTATGTTTTGTGAAATAAAATTATTTGTTGGCTTACAATTTTATCAGATGAAGGATGGTATCTACATTACTCAGTCTAAATACATAAAATGGATAATGAAGAAATTTAGGATGGAAGATTCTAGACCAGTTGGAACACCTATGTCTACTGGACATAAGATATCTAAGGATGATGATTCAAAGGAGGAAATCATACTACATATAGATCCATAATTGGAAAATTTCAATATGTTGTTCACACTAGACCTCATATTGCATTAGCAGTTGGTATTGTTGCAAGGTTTTTAGCTAATCCTAGAGAGAATCATTTGATTACTATCAAAAGGATTATGAGATATCTTAAGGGTACTGAAGATTATGGATTATGGTATAAGAAAGGAGGAAACTTTGATTTGAATACTTTTACTGATGCTGATTCGGCAGGAAGTATTGATGATAGAAAGAGAACAAGTGGTGGAGCACTATTTATTGGAAAGAGGTTAGTTTCCTTGAAAAGAAAGAAACATAACTGCATTTCTCAATCTACAATAGAAGCTGAATATGTTGTTGTAGCAGTGAATTATTCAAACATCATATGGTTCAAACAATTGTTGTCAGGTATGAAGGTATAAATCACAGAACCAATCATTATTTATTGTGACAAAACCAGTGCTATTAACATTTCAAATAACCCTATGATGCATACTAAGACTAAACATATTGTAATAAAGTATCATTTCTTGAGGGAATTGGTTTAGAACAAGGAAGTTAGATTAAAATATGTGAATACTAAAGAAAAATTGTATACATATTTAAAAAACCATTACCTAAGGATGCATTCTTGTATCTTAAAGGAAATATATGGGTGATTCCCCTAACTAAGGCTCACTAAAACACAGTTTAGTGATGCATCAACCGAGCTACAGAACAAACTTAACGTGTTGAGGCAAATGTTTAGAGCTTATTGCATATGCATCAATATAGACATGTACATTAAAATTTTATTGGATATGTCACTTGGTGTCTTTGGCATTGGTTTTCAAAGAGGGAGAGATTATTGGGTAAAAGTACAAACCCATGTCACACTTTTATAAAGGAAAAGGACCACAGCATGCAAACTGTTCAACTTTAATGACATAAAAGTGGCATTTTTATTTACAATTTAGGCATGATGTAAACTGATCAAATGTGTAAAAATGGATGAATTTTATGCCTATAGTATTTTAAATTTATTTTGAACAAGAATTGACCTAGGCTTTTAATTTATGAAGTCCATTTTTTAATTGTTGAAAACTTCTGAAAATATGGGGTCTAGTTCCCACCAAACAAGTATATGCAAATAATCTATGTTTTCCTCTGATTTGAAAATATGTTATAGATAAAATGTATAGCTAGTGCAGAAAAGAATAAACATTGATTTTCAATGTATATTTTCTCCGTTATAACTGGTCAAAATTGAACTCATTTGAAATTGACAGTTTTCATCTCCCACCAAATTTCCCCAATCAAATATACACCATTCAGAAAAAATTATATATTCTTGAAGAGGAATCTCTCCTCTAGTGTTAAATTATAAATTATAATTTTTTTTTTATATGATTTACTATTTTTTTATTTATTTGAAGCAACATCTTGAATCTTAAAAAATCTACTTGTTGTATTTTGAAATTATAGTATATTAGATCTAATCAGAATACTATAAAATTTATATGACAATAATATTAACTGTGATCCCTACAGAAGGGTATTTTTTATATTTTTTAAAAATATCACTAAAAAGAGTTGGGGTAATTGAAACATCGATTTTCTGAAATAATTTTATTTCTTTGGAAATTGGTATAAAACATGCATTTAATAAACATTTCTAATTGAAAAAGTTTAACCACTTATCTAGCTTAGCTAGAATGAATTTAGCTACACCAAATGTTTGACAAAAATTAATTTTTAGCTAGAAATACTCAAATTTAGTTGTGTTGATAAGTGGTCTTGAAATGTGACACAAATTTGTGCTTTTACCCTAGTGTATGTCATAATGATTCATGAGAGAGAGAGAGAGAGAGAGAGAGAGAGAGAGAGAGAGAGAGAGAGAGAGAGAGAGAGAGAGAGAGAGAGAGAGAGAGAGATCAGTAAAAGAGGGACAGATTACTAATAGAGAGATTAATGATAGAGGGAGAACTTTATCAGAGATAGAAATGAATGTAAGAGGGAGAAATCTATATTTCAGTGATTGGGGGATTTTTGTATGAGAATAAAAATGAAGCTAAATAAATTAATAAAATTTCATTCTTATGTATGCTGCTCTATAATTCTTTGCATTATGTCATGTTGTGTTTCCATCAATACCAAAGAGGGAGATTGTTGATGAAAATTATTCAATTGTGTATTATCATTGATGTTTGCACAAGGATAATAATGTTTACACAAATGTCTAATCCTATCCGAGCACAGTCAGTGTCTGTCGAGCTCTCTTAGGCATTGAAGATGGAAAAAGTGATTTCTAGTTCTAACCAAGTTCACTCGGGTATTACAGTGTTGGTTGAGCATTGAAGGATTTAGTGTTGACCGAGAAATATAGTTAGTGTCAGGCGACTACTAGTGGATAATATTTTATGGATAATTAGTTATATGAAGTGACACACATGAGTTTTATTATTTATTTGGAAGGATATCAGTGCAGAATTGACAAGGATTATCATATATATAAGGTCAAGTTTGGATTCAATTTAGTGAGAGAAGAGAAAGTGATTATGTGGAATTGCATGTGAAGTGTGATATGAAGAGTGAGGGAAAAATCAGATGGGATTCTGATTAAGGAAATAATACAGAGGAATGCAACTAAATATCCCATCAGTTAGGATCAAGAATTTAATCAAGAACAAAGATTTGAATCGGCAAAGATAGTTTCTTATCAAAATAGGTCAATTTATTGTTACTCTCTAACAATTAAAGCAGTGATAAAAATATCTTAACAGAGTAAACTTAACAGTCTTTTGTAAATCCTCTCACAAGGTGACATTTCTACATTGAAGTGTTTGAAGACGTCTAACAAGGCCACTCCTTACAGGGTGATTAAATCCTCTAATAGGGTCACACCTAACAGTTTGTTATTGTATTCTTTAACAGGGTTGGATCCTAACAGTGCTCACTTCAGAAGAGTGAAAAATAGTGACTACTTGCTATTGGTGGTTTTTCCCATATTAGGTTTCCATTTTAAATCTTTGTGTTATCTGTGTACATTTCATTTGATTTATGGTTTATGTTTTTTCAATTAATTACTAAAGATAATCATAGTTAATATCTTAATATTTTCTATGTTAACCGAGTGATAGTGAAATATCTATGTTAATCGAGTAGCGGTGTTAAATTTGTTTAAGATATCTAAGGGACTTAGATTTTTTTTGTGGTAACTAATTCACCCCTCCCCTCTCAGTTACTCAACGTATTTCCATCATAACATGTATAAAGAAAATGCATAATAAAATCCTTATAGAAGACCATACATATATCATCAAAAACTAGAAATCCTATAGATAATGACATCATAAAGAGAACATGGAATCAAGAGTGAGAGTGTCTATTATAAAAGTGATAGTCAAATGTCTATCAAATGGCTATCAAAGATGTGCATCAACCATAGTATACAAAAGAATCTTGATCAAAATACATAATAGTACATCATATAACCAGAGCAAGGCTCATGATCTCAAATAGGGGAACCATTTATACCATCTATACCACTTATCCCAAATATACCACCTGTGCCATCTATCCCATTTGTCCCTCTGCCAGTTGAACTACCTGGATCTGCCTGAGGAACTTGAATAGTCATAGCTATGCTATGCCTCCATGCCATGGTATTCATGAATCCCTATATCATAGCTATAAATTGATTTATCAAGGTATTCATTGTTGTCATACCACCCTGTAAAGCCCTAAAAACTAGGGTCAAAGTATCTGAAACATGTGGGGCCACTAGCTGGGGAGCTTTTGGAGTCTTTAGAGGTGCTCAATTAGGATGAACTTCTCTAGCGTGCATTAGATGAGCCTGTCTGGCTACTCTTTTTCATTAATAACCCAATATTGCTAATGAAATCTGAGGAGCTCAGCCACCAGCCCTCATCCATACCCTTAATAGCGTAGAGAAGAGGACAATAGATTTGAAATTGGATCTTCCTAGCTTTGTAGGGAAGATGGATCCGGATGCAATGTTAGATTGGGTTGAATCTCTAAGTATTTTTTTTGAGTGTGAAGACATCCCCGAGAACCAAAGGATAAAGATAACCAAATCCAAGTTGAAGGGAGGTGCCCTTACTTTGTGGAAATTCATTCAGATAGAAAGAATCAAGCATGGAAAGAATACAATCCAGAGTTGGAACAAGATGGTTGCATTAATCAGATAAATCTATGTACCTACTGATTATGAGGTACAACTCCATAAAAGGAGACATAATCTAAAATAGAAGGAAATGGATGTAGGTGCCTATACTAAAGAGTTTCAGAAGCTATGTATCAAAGGAAGAACCAAGGAGACTAAAAGTGAGAAAATTTCCCGGTATCTCAATGGACTAAGATTTAATATTCAAGAGGGGTTGAACCTATTAGCCCCTGATACTATACAAAAGTATTATCAATTAGCCATCATGGTGGAAGAAAATTTGAAAAGAAGACACGAACAAAACAACAGAGATAGAGGCCTACAAACAAGAGGTAGAATCTCATTTAGAGAAGAGGACAAAATTTTGGACAAGGAGATAAGAATACATACACTCCAAGAGGGGAAAATAATCAAACAGGTAACTTTAGAGGAAAGAGACCCAATTCAAGAGGTAGATCTCAAGGAATAGGTTTTGGACCCATGAGGTGCTACAATTGAAAAAAGGAAGGTCACATGGCACACAAATGCTCTGATAGAGCTAGACCTAGTCACAATGAGAGGATAAATACATATGTTCAAGAGGAAGAAAAAAATGATGTTGCAAGTCTATGCAGATACCCTAAAAGTGGAGATAATTTGATGATGAGGAGGTCACTACTCAAGACCACAAATGTCATGGAGCCACCATATTTAGGACCGCTTGTAAAACCAAAGGGAAGGTATGTAAAGTACTTGTAGTTTCAAGTTCTACAAAAAAAAAAAATTCCTAAGAAATGGTAGGGAAACTACAAATGGAAAGGATAGCCCACCCTTGTCCTTATAAAGTTTCATGGTTAACTAAAGGCCAACAAAACCTGATTGAAGAAAAAGCATGGGTTGAATTTTAGATAGGGCCATATAAAGACAAGATTTTATTGGATATTATCATTATGGATTCTTTCCATTTTCTATTTGGTAGGCCATGGAAATATGATTTGTAGGCTCAACATGATGGACACAAGAATACATACACTATTCTCAAGGATGGTAAAACCATAGAGTTGTTCCCATTGACTGAAATTAATGATGAAGCTGGAGTACATGATAAGAAAGTAATGGTTATGAATGGAGAGGAATTCCTCAAGGAAATGGAGGAAGAACATGGAACTTTTTTTTTTTCTATTTCTTGTCCTCAAGAGCACAAATGATACAGCAGCAAGTAAGTAGAAAGAAAGGCCACTTTTCCAAGAAGCACAAGACATTTTGGATAAGTATGAAGGTATAGCAGCAGATGGAATGCCTAGAAGTCTTCCACATATGAGAGATATCACTTATTGTATTGACTTTATACCAGGCTCTATTTTACACAATAAGGCAGCTTATAAATTAACACCACAGCAAAATGAAGAGATGGGTAAACAAATTGCAAAACTGTTAGAAGCAGGTTTGATAGGCAAGAGCATAAGCCCATGTGTAGTACCATCTATTTTAGCTTCAAAGAAGGAATGTACTTGGAGAATTTGTACGGATTAAAGATCTTTGAACAAAATCACTATAAGGTACAAATTTCCTATGCCTAGGATTGAAGATCTACTTGATTGTTTAGGAGGTGCAAAATACTTTACAAAAGTGGATTTGAAGAGTGGATACCACCAAATAAGGATTAGATGAGGTGATGAGTGGAAAAAAAAATTTTAAACTAATGAGGGATTGTATGAATGGAAGGTAATGCCATTTGGTTTATCCAATGCACCTAGCACCTTCATGAGACTCATGAATGAGGTGTTGAAAGAATACATGGGTAAGTTTTTCATTGTGTACCTTGATGATATTCATATTTTTAGCCTAAAAAAGAAGGAACACTTAGAGCATGCAGATATGGTGATCAGAAAATTACACCAAGAGAGGCTTGTCATAAATTTGGAGAAATGTTTGTTTATCCAAGAGGATTTGAATTACTTGGGTTTTGTCATCTCATAAGGTAGTCTCAAGATGGATAAGGAAAAGGTGAAAGCCATCTTATCTTGGCCTACACCTAGGACTATGGAGGATGTAAGGAGCTTCAATGGCTTAGCCACTTTTTAAAGGAAGTTCATCAAAGGATTCAACCACACATGTGCACCTATGCTTGACACCATCAAAGGAGGACAAAAGTGTAAGTTTAAATGGAACAAAGAGGAAGATTTAGCATTTAAAAAACTCAAGGAAAAGGTAGTAAAATAACCAGTTTTGGCTTTAACTGATTTAAGCAATATTTTCCAAGTGGAGTGTGATGCTAGAAACTTGGCCATTGGCGTAGTGCTTAGTCAATAAGGTAAGCCTATATCCTTCTTTAGTGAAAATTTAAATAAGGAAAAGAACAAGTACTCTTCTTATGATCTTGAGATGTGTGCTTTGGTTCAATCAATTAAAAAGTGGAGACATTATCTCATGCCAAAGGAATTCATTGTATTTACTGATAATCAAGCATTAAGTTTCACAAAAACCTAGGACAAACTAAGCCATAGATGTATGAAGTGGGTAGATACACTCCAAGCATTCACATTATCCATTAAAAACAAAAAAAGAGTCACTAAAAAAGTTCCTGATGCATTGAGTAGAAGGGTCCTTTCCATATCCAAAATTTAGTTGGAAAGTGTAGGATTGGAAGCTTTGAAGGACATGTACAAAATGCATCAAGACTTTGGTGAAATCTACAAGGTATGAACTAGTTTTACTGAAAGATATCATACTGATTTTTCTGATTTTTTATTACAGAATGGATAATTGTTCGAGGACAATTGTGTGTACCTAAATGTTCTATGAGGTTGAACATAATCAAGGAAAAACATTATGGAGCACTACAAGGTCACTCTAGGTTACATAAGACCCTGGAACTAGTGAGGAGACATTATTTTTGGCCCAAATGCATACTAAAATCAGAATGTATGTGGAAAATTGTACTATTTGTCAGAAAGCTAAAGGAAGAACAAGAAATGCTCAACTATATCAGCCCCTACCCATACCATCTAGGCCTTGGGAATACATAAGTATGGATTTTGTCCTTGGATTTCCCAAAAATAGAAAGGGATATGATAGTGTGTTTGTAGTTGTTGATCGATTTAGAAAATGGGCTCATTTTTTGCCATGTAAGACAACTTGTGATGCTTATTATGTTGCAGATTTATTCTTTAGAGAAATAGTAAGACTTCATGGTTTACCATTGAATATTGTATCCGATAGGGATGGTAATTTTCTTGGCCACTTTGGAGGAAGTTAGGAACCTCTCTTTATTTCTCATCAACATACCATCCTCAAACAGATGGTCAAAATGAGGTAGTAAATAGATCACTAGTAAATTTGTTGAGGTGTTCGACAAGAGAGCATGGAGACAAGTGGGATCACATCTTACCACAAGTAGAGTTTTCATACAATGATACTTTTAACATAAGAAAATGTAAATAACCTTTCCAAATTGTGTATGGGCTGTATCCTAGAGGTATTCTAGAACTAAGGGAGATACCCCAATCACAACCAATTACTGAAGATGGTGAAAGGTTTGTTGAAGCTATGAAAGACATTCATGAAGAGGTGACGACCAAACTGAAAATCACAATAGCTAAGTACAAGACTACAATAGATTTAAGAAGAAGAGATGTTCAATTCAATAAAGGAGACAGTGTGTGGGAAAATCTAAAGAAAGAAAGGTTACCAAAGGGTAAGTACACTAAACTAATGCAAAGGAAGATAGGACCTTGTTAAATTATCAGAAAATGTGGACCTAATGCATATGAGATTCAGTTGCTGGATGATATGGCATCTCAGATATCTTCAATATATCTGATTTATCAGTATATAAGGGTCCTATAACAACAGAAAACACTCCTTAGGTGCTGGAGGAAAGTGTGGAATCAGACATACCCAAACATACCCCCCTACTTTGGAAAATATACTTGACACCAAGATAGTGAAGGAGATGAGAGGAAAGTAGTACAAGAAATACATAGTAAAACAGAAGAAAAAACCAGATATAGATGCAATTTGGATGATAGAGGAACAAATCAAACAACATGGTACCACCCTCTCAAATCTCATCTAAAGTGGGCTTGAGATTTTGTTGTCTAGGAGTATGGTGTAGGAGCACCCCTAGCTATAAATGAGTCAAACATGTGACCAAGGGATTAAATGAAGACATTTCATTAAGTTTGGATTGCTAAGATATGTTTTTAATATGTGTGTGTGTGTGTGTGTGTGTGTGTGTGTGTGTGTATTTAAGTTTAATGTAATAAGAGACATCAATTTTGTACCTTCATGACATAGCTTGAGCTATTATAACCAACATGTCATATGAGGGAGTTAAGTGTCCAATTAGAGTCTAGGTTATTAATTAGTGTTATTTTTTATTTTTGAAAATGTTATAATTCATAAGACAAGTTGGAAAACTCATCAAGTTCTATTTTGAGGAAAAATTCAAGATTTGATGCTTTCTTGGAAAGTTGCCAACTTTCCAAGATTACAAGTTTTTTTTTGTGAAAGCTTCAGTTATGGAAGCCAAAGGGTTTGTAACATTAATTTATTAGCTATGGATCAAAAATATGGAATCCAACAAGGCTAGGAGAGATCAATCTATGAATGACATTGTATTTGCACAACTTTCCATATCACCAAATGAAGAAAAAACAATGATTTTTCTACTTTTCTATGTTGTACGGCCTGGTATTATGTTGCATGTACAAATTATTTATTTTTTTGGATGGTGATCTATTCTGAGCTTTGAATTATTTTGGTTTCAAGGTTTCAAGTGTTTTGGATTAAAATTTATTCCACTTTTAGTGTTGATTACACAGTTTTGCCTGCTTATCCTAGGATCCATAGAAACTTAGTGTTTTGGGAGTCTTACCACCATGGGAAATTAATGGCCTTAGGTGGTTTACTATCCCCAAGGATTTAATTTAATATTTTTCTTATTTCAGGTGTGGAGTCACAAGGGTTGAAAATTTTTGTGATGCCCTAGAGGAACAAGTCCTTGTGTTCATCTAGCAAACCAAGACACCAGTCAACTTTATGCTTGATGGGTATTGAGACAGAAGCTATATCTTCATATTTTTCTTATATTAGGATTTCCCAAGGTGCTCTAATAGTAGTGGGATTGAGATCAGACCTCTGGTGAGTTGTTCCTTATTTAAATGCCCCAAATTAGGCCTAGTGGGACAATAGTAAACTTCTTGCTGTGAGAAATTGGTTGAGTGTTAGACCCCATGGCTTTAATGGAGTTGAGTTAACCTCAAAAGAATCCTAAAAACCTTATAAACCAACTGGTTGTGTGGGTATTTTGATATTTATGCCTAGATAAGCCATTTCCAAGGGCTACAAGGAATATGGCTAGTTTGTGAAGAAACCATAAACCCAATTCGGATGCCACTAATTTGGATGTTGTAATAAAGATGGAAGGTCAAAAATAGACCTTGGAGAGTCTATTGAACCCCTGGAAAAAGTGGTCAAGGAAGATGGGAGTTGAGCTAACCAAGAACTCACAGGGAACACTAAGAAGCATAGTGACCCTTGGAGTCAAGGAGATAGATGGAAGTGTTGACTCATCAAGCACATGTGGAGAGTTGAAGGACTTGTTAGGTTTTTTTTGTGCTGAACCTTCAATAGATGATTGATTAACTCTATGATTCCCAATGTTTAAAAATTTTGACTCAAGCAAGAGAAAACTATAATTAATGATGATTTATGATAATATTTGGGGAAACTATTATCACCTCCTTCTTTTTAGGTTCCACAACACCCAGTCAGGTATTAGCTATATATGATTGTTGTCTCATAGTATTAATAAATGTGGATACTGATTTGTTGCTTGTTTATTGTATTACCTTATAAATTACTCTACATGAATCTGAAAATAATGTAACAAAGTTTAACCATGAAAACTATTGAAATGATAAAAGCAAATAGTAGTGCTTTAAGGACCTTCATCCTTCTTCCTTTTGTAGTTCTCTGAACTTAGGAGGGGCAACCTATTTCAATCCTCTCTAAAAGGGATTAATAAAATGAATTGTATATCTTGATACAATTACTTGAATTTATATGTATATGACTGTAAATATAAGAGATTTGTATATTTTAAATTGTTTGGATGATGATAAACCACTTGAAAGATTGTAGACTAGTGCCTATCCTTGGGCTATAAAGTCAAAAGATGCAAAATTCAAAGAAAAGGTAAATAAAGATACTATATATTGCCTTAAAATGTATATGAAACTTGAGTAAAGTGCCTTACAAATTACCCTGTCACTTCCACACTACTGTATCAAATCCTTAGATATTGTTATGCTCCCTAAAACTACTCACAAAACTTAGTTCTTCCCTGGAAAGAAACTTGCAAGAAATTCGATAGATACCTTGTAACGAGAATACACAATAAGTAAAGAGACAACAATAAATATAGAAGAGAAGTTGCACTGTACTTTATTTATATTCTTGTTTCATA
>MU223266.1:980487-993956 GCA_018584345.1 Thuja plicata
AACAAGCTTCAGATGGTTTTAGAAACCTAACCCTAAATATAGATAAAACAAAAGAGATGATAAACCAAGTTGTGGAAAGACAAAATAGAGGATGAAATCCAATTCACGCTTTTGTCTTCATGTGATCTTTGACATATTTGGTTGTGTATGTTTAGGATAGTTTCTTATTTGACTTTGATGATGACTAAACTGCTTGTCTTCCAAGAAATCTATATAAGGTGTTCTGACATTCCTTTATTCCTCATCAATTATATCAAGGTCAATTGTGGCAAGCATCTTCTCCTTAGGCTATGTCATCACATCCCATGCTGCCACATGATCCTCAGCATGCCAACTAAAGCTTTGAATATCTTGCAATTGTGCTTTCTTCCTACCCCACCTGGCATCTATAATTCCTTTGACATCTTCCATAAATTTATTTATCTCAGTTTTAGCCTTGAATTCTTCATACAGGATTTTATTGAAACACTCCATATCTAATTCTTCATTTGTAATAAATGTCTCTTTATTAGGTAACTTGTTGTCAAATTCTCCCCTCCAAGCTACCAAGGCCTTGATCTGGTTGTCTTCTCCAATGATAGGAGGAATGAATCTATTGAAATCTGTTCCAAATAGGCCCAATCTTGCCTCAATCTGATTTAAATTACCTTTGAAGAAAGGTAAAGTCACATTTATCTTTGCTATCTCCTCACCAACCTCAGTTCCTATTTCTGAAAAATTGTGCCTATGTGGTGGTAAGGAAGCCAACCTCTCAAAAATTTGTGTCCTACTTGACCAAGTTGTAAAATAAGGATTTTAAATATTGAGATAATTAGTTACCTCAGCATGTAAAATAGGCAATTTATTATATGCACTAAGTATCAAATCAGTTTTATCTTTCAAGATATCAATCATGTGCTAGAAATTAATCATTAATGATCCATAGGCCATCTCATTACATTCACTTATCCCTTCCTTTGTTTCTGCATTGTCCCCTATTAACCCTGTCTGGACCTCTGCATCTATACTTTCTTTAGGTGTGGCAAGGGTAATTTCTAGCTTTTCAATTAACTGCTAAGTTAAATCCTTAATTGTATTCTCTAGAGCATGTATCTTGATGTAACACATCTCCCTATCTTTGGCTATGGCACTAGCCTCATTTATCAAGGTATCACATTTCTAGGATAGATGTTTTGTTTTGTATTCATTCAGTTGTTCCCAATATGTACTGACCATACCATCTGATTACCTACCATGCTCTCTTGAATGTTTAATAGAGATGGTTTCTGATCTTTAGGAGCTAAGCTCCACATTGCAACTACTTGGGACTTTGGATTATATCCAAATCCCTTGATCATTTCACCAACTTGCACTTAACATGTCAATTTAAAATCTGGTTTCCTTTTGATCTGATCTATTATAAAGGCCGAAGCTAGATCCCAACCCTCAACAAGTAACTAGGGTGTTTTTTAGTGGCTAATATTCACCAATTGGCTAATTTTCAAAATTTGAGAATCCAAATTTGGCTAATAATTCCAGATTTATGGTAACGTAAATAGCCACATTTTCACAAAATTTTATTTTATAAACATTTAAATTGCCAAATAATTCATTTTATTAAAAATTTGAACTCAAAGATTTGCCACAATATTTTATACATGATTAGATTTTCTTCGCCTCAATTTTATAAGTTATCGTACAAATCTAAATTAATTCACCAATATTATGTCATTATTATTAGTTATTGTAGGATTGTACAACTAATATTTATTATTTTTTATTAATTTAAAATATAAGTTATGATCCTCATTATATTTTGTGAGGTAAAAATATTCCTAGTTGATTGATAATTCTTATGGGGTTTCAAATTTCATTTGGATTGTTGATCTCAATAGAAATCAATATTCTTGAAGAAAATTGAGGTCCCATTAGTACGTTTATCTAACACAATACAACTATAGTTATTACACTATATTTTAAATAAATAATAACAACTAAATATTATATAGTTTAGCCCTTCAACCCATCAAAGATTTCCACATTTAGCCCAATAATTTTCTATAAGAATTATTTTTTAATTGAATTATTTGCCATGGTGAATAATGATTTTTTTTTTTGATATTTGCCAATATTTTCTACAAAATGATTGCGATTGAAAAAAATTGCCAATAGGAATTATTTTTATTTTTGAAAAAATGAGAGATTCGCAAATAGAAATTAATATTTTTCTTCAATAAAATGAAAGTTTCACCAATATTTTATATCTTTTTTGGGAGGGGGGTTTCTTAAATTTTTCCCTACAAGTAACATACCACTTTCTTTAACTAATTTCCTGGCCTCCTTAGGAGTTATGTCTTCAGATTCAGGATCATAGTTCTTTATGGCTAGGAGGGCCTCATTAGTGACTAGTTCTCCTCCTTCCAGTCTCAGTTGTTCACTTACTTTCTTCTGTTTATTCCACCTAAGGAAATCTTTAAACTCCTGAGTTTTGATGAAAGTGTCATCATCAAGGAACTTTTTTTGATGAATCACCCTTTCATCAATGCCAGTTAAGAGAGGTAATTCAATATCTCCTTCAACCTCTTGCTGCAATTTCTTTCCATTTCTTATTTCTTCCCTTAATTCGTGATCATAAGGCCTATTGCTAGGAATAAGGGCACTCACTTATGTTTCTTCTTTTCTTTTCTCTCATAATTTTTGGCATGTGAATGCTCACCAATATCAATCATTTGCCTTTTAAGTGCAGGCTCATCAGTATCCTCATGCTCTAGGACCTATGTTAGGTCAACAACATATTCTCTCCCTTCTATTGCAAGCTTTAATCGTACTGCTTGGTAATCTGGGTAAGCTCTAGGAGAAGGACAACCTTGATCACTGTCATCATCATATTTAGACTCTAAATTCTCTCTATGGACCTTTTTCTGGCACCACTAGTGCTTCTTTCAGATGATTTCACAAAAGAGTGTGGTTCTCAATGTGAGACCTACATTAGACTGTTATAGTGTTACTATTTTGTTTTCATGCTTTCAGTAGTTTATGCTTTGACATACCTTGACTATCAGAGACTTTTTTTTACACATTTGAGGATCGGTAGAATCCTGTGTTATATATTCAGCACCTGATTTTGTAATCAGGGTACTTTTGAGATGCTTTATGTTTTAATTCAGTTTCAGCTTATGTTGATGTCTTATATGGGTTTAAATGTATGAATGTAATATGATGAAGTTGGTTTAGGAAATCGATGCTAGGTTATTTAAATCGGGGACCCAGTACTGTAACCTATGTAAATACCTGTGCTTTCCAAGGTCCTGTCTATATAAAGAGACATGGACCTCGTTGTTATGTGTTTATTTTGTAAACGTGGTTTTCATGTGTGTTATTAAATTAGTAAATGTTTATGTGAATAAGTCATGTCAATTGTTTTAATTTAATGTGCCAAGTTTGGCAATTGTGGTAGTTTATTTATTGACATGGCTAGTTAAAGGGAAAACCAAGGTTAGTCAAGGGTTAACTAAGGTCATCTAGGAGTAGTACCCAAGCTTACCCTAGGGTTAGAAGTTTCTATAATTCCTTTGACTTAGAAATCCGTATGTTAACTTTAGTGTGAGTTTTAGAGGGTCTTTTGGGCTCCTAGGCAGTAACCGGGGTCAGTTTTAGTCACCCAACTTGGTACCCTATGGGTTAGGGGTCATTTTCTATCATTAATGAGCCTCTAAACTCATTTATTTCTCCCTTTAAGTGTCATTTTCAGTTTTGAGCGAATTTGGAAGACGAGTGTGACTTTGGTTAACCTCACTCTCTCTTCTACCCAAGTTTCATTTGACTTCACCCTAGGAGAGTTAGGATGTGGTTTTGTTTAGGATTGGTTAGAGTTACCTCACCCTTGGGTAAGCCTTGCTCATTTTGGAGGTTTTCCTTTTTAGGGAAGGATTTAGGATGAGTTGATTGTTCACCCACTCTCTACCCTTAGAGACAGAATTCAATTTGAAGGAGCCTTTGGAGAAGGAGCTTAGGAAAGATAGGTTGGATTAAGGTTGGATTTCTTTAAAATTTATAGTTTGTGTTTATGTGTGTTCTTGAGCTCAGGGACTCCATTAATGGAGTCTTATGTGTTTTAAAGCTTTTATTTTCTGTTGGAAATTTTTTATGTTTGTTTCTCAATGTCTTTTCTTTGTGATTGATTTTGAATGGGTCTTCAAGGTACACTCACCCTTGGGAGGACAGAGTAGCCTTGGACGGGTAGATGGAAATGATTCTTGTTAGTGTAGAGTCTCCCGTGTGAGGAGGGAAAAACTTGGGGTAACATGATACCCATGAAGCCAAGAAGGGCCTAAGGGCATCTAGGAGGTATAAGGAAGTTATTCAGGACAACATCTTGTAAAGATGGTCCTTTTGAAGTCCATGTGAGGCTTGTGTATTATATGTTTATTCTTGGCTTTCTCCTATAGTGAGGTCTACCACTACCCCCATTATAGAAGGTCCCTTGGAGACACTTCCTCTCATTCATCATGATGTTGGGAAGCTTTCTTGCGTTTGAGTTTTCTATTTTATCTCCTTCTTGTTGGGTGTTTTTGTTTGTAACCCGTTCTAGATTGGGTCCCCAAGCTCAGGGGTGGCCTTGTTAAGGCCTAGGTTGGGAGGTGAGCCTCCATGGTCAACCTCACCATTTTCAGGTTCCTGATGGAGTTCAAAGTTGTATTGTACCTTTATCAGGAAGATGGGGATGGCTAGAAAATGATCATTTATCACCCTGATGGTTTAGAAATTTTATTGTTGTAAAGATTGAATCACGACCCAAGAGGAAGTTGTAACCTCTAGTTCTTTTGGCAATTTGTATTTCATGGTATAGATGAGGAAACTACGAAAGTTGTAATTATACTCTATTTTTTTAATGAGTTTATGTTTATCTATTCTTAGAAGAATTTTTGGTCCGTTGTAACTTTTATGGAATTTTAATAATTAGATGAATAAGATCAAATTCAAGTTTGATGAAATTATTGATTTCTAAATTTAAAGAAGATCCTAGGAGCGACTAATATCTCTCTTGGATCTTATTCACTATTGTTCAAAGACTCTTCTCTTATTACATTTAAATGCAAGATTAAAATTTAGTTGTTGAACTTAGTGTTCTTGAGATGAGGATATTTATATGAATTTATTTTTACTTAACATTATGCTGGAAATTTTTAAAAAAAAATTATAATGCTCAAAATTTAAATGTTTCTCCACCCAGTTGTAGAGCACAAAATATTGGTCTTTATGATCAAATAAAATTTAATAAAATGTTTTCCTAACTATTCCCTATTTTTAAAAATACAGTCCTTTTTCAGCAGTTTTTTTTTTAATAAGTATATGTTTTTTTTTGTTTTTTTTATTTTCTTCTTTTACTACCTTTGATTAAATAGTTTATGTTTAAATATAAACATGTTTTAAAAAAATTAATATTCGTAAAATATAATAGAGCGAAACATTTTTAAAAATAAAAAAAGGACGACATTTTGAAAGCGCTGAGCGCTGTTTATAAAATAGTTTTTTCATTTAAAAAAAAAAGGTTTATATTATATTTTGGGTGGGGGGGCCGAAGCCCTCCCCAGCCTGTGTAGTACTCATGGGGGTCGCGCAACGCGCAGGCCACCCACTGTCTACACAATGGGGCAGAGCCGCCGTTGGTCGGCACCCCCCCTCTGCTCCCCCTCTTCTACCGCGGACAGTGGTGCCGCCGCCTACGGCCACCACCGAGCCATTCCCCCTTTCCCCCACTCATGTCTCAGCTGCCCTGCGGTATGAAAAAAAGGAAAATCAACTCTCCCCTTGGCATCTTCTCCTACCGCCCACGTTTCTCTTCATCCGCCGCCTCACCCGACTGCGTTAAGGATAGTTAGGTTATGTTTTTATTTATATATATTTTTTCATTTTTATTTTATCTTAATTTGTGAGTAGTATATTTAAATTTGGTAAGATGTTTATTTTCTTTTAAGAAGGGGGTAGAATATATTAGGTTTTCATTTCTTTTAGCAAGATTGCTTGGGTAAGAACCAAATTTATTTTATCTTAAAAATTAAAATTAGTTAGATCATATTTTTATAGATATTGTGTTAATTTGATTTTACTTGTATATATAATTAGATGGTAAATTAATATTTTATTTTAAAGAAAATAATTGAATTATTCATTATTCTAGATTAGAATTATTGTACAATATTATAATCCTTAACTATGTTAGCTAATTTTAAATGTTAGATTTTTAATTCTAACAAGTAGGATATTGTTAATTAATAGCTTAATATAAGGTTTAAGACGTTATTTATCAAAATTAAATTATCCATTTAAAATTTAACCTAGATATTGTTTTATTGTGCAAGGGGTCATAACAACCCCTCATCTTTGCGATATTCATCTTTTACAGGTATTATCGCCACCCTTTGACCATTCTTATGCACGGTTGACTTTAAGTCAACCATGGTAAAACTTTGTTCGTATGTCTCAAGATTTGAACTAGATGATTCTTGTAGTCACTGGACCCTAGGGTTTCAGTTTCACGCCTTTCAGTGATAATTGACTTTTTGGTCAACATGGGTTGAATTTTTGGTCAACTATCTCGAATGGTGTGTCTTGGCCCTCTTTAGAACTTAGTAGGCCCTAGTGACCCTCCACATATTTTAGAGTATAGTTGACTTTTGGTCAACTCTAATTAACTTTTGGTCAACCACCTCAGTTTGTGTGTAGCTCAAGCTTGTAGCTTAAGGAACCATTCTAGTTTCTTTTATTCCCTTACACCATTTTGCATGCACGTGTTACCCATGTGGTAGTATTGTTACCCTGTTTAGTGCGTATTTTTAAAAAAAATTGATTGTGTGTTTTTTGCCCAACTTTTGGGCATGACATTTTGGTATCAGAGCCATGTGTAGCAACATTGCGAACCTAACCCACTTGGTTATCACTAAATTTTTCTTTCATGTGTAGGATGCCACCTGTCACTCGTCAAGCCCGTCAGTAAGGGCGTGGTCAGTGACGTATCCCTATAGCATGCGTAGAGGTACGACCCAAAGTAGAGGATCATAGGAGGGATCAGAGTCCAGCTCCTGAACCCCCTCCCAATCCTAATGTAGTGCTTTTGTTGGCCTTTCAGAACCTGGCTGGGCTCATACTAGACCACATGCCACCTATTAATCAGGAAAGAGAGAGAAGTAGGAGTCAACCTCCTAGAGCAGGAGGGAATCAGCTAGATTAGGAAGATGAATCCATTGCAGTACCAGGTGGTGTTCCTAGGGGAGGTGCGTAGAGACTCGATAGGGCAACCCCCGATATCAGAAATCAGATCACAGAGTTGATGAGGCTTAAACTTCCTCCCTTCATAGGAGAAGTAGATGGGGCAGGAGCTGAGGCTTGGCTTTTAAGCCTGGAGAGGTTCTTTGGGTTGTGGAATTATGGCAGCAACCTTAAGGCATGGTTAGCAATTGTTTTTCTCAGAGACAGGGCCTCCACTTGGTGGAGGCATGAGGAGACCAAGGGACTCATTGATATCAATACCATCACTTGGGGAGCTTTCCTCAAGCTCTTCAGAGAGTGGTATATTTCAGAATAGTTCATACAACACCATATAGATGAGTTCTATGAGCTCCGGTAATGGGGTCTTACAGTAGCCCAGTATAAGGGCAAGTTTCTTGATCTCCTACCCTATGTTGAATACATGGGAGACGAGAAGCTACAGGTGAAAAGGTTCATCAAGGGATTAAATCCTGTGATTTTAGATAGGGTATGCATGGTACCTTTAGGGAACTTGAGGTTCACGGTAGACAGGGCCTTAGTGGCTGAAGAGATAGTCCAGGGCCCACAGAACTATAGGGATGGGTCACAGAACCACAATAGCTCATCTCAGGCCTCAAGATATCAGAAGAAAACATGGAAAGGAAATCAAAGGAACTCTTCAGTGACATTTAGGGCCCCACAGTAGTAGCAGCAGCAACAACAGCAGCCACAACAGTCGCAGCAGAACCAGCGTCAGAGGGCACCTCAGGTTCAACAGGGCTCCAAGTCCAAATAGTGGTAGTCTTAGGGTCCTAAGAAGGAACAAAGATCTTAGGCACCATATACCCCTCCAGCACAGACTCAGCAGTCCTCTAAGGGAGGTTATAACAGTTCATCTAGGACTGCAGGATCACAGTATTCTAGGCCTCCTGGTGTTCAAGTTCAGTCACAGGGGCCATGTTACACATGTGGTGCCATGGGGAACTTATCTAGAGAGTGCCCATAGGGTGGTAGTCAATGTACAACAATTTCAAAACCAATAGTAGGGGACAGGGGGAAATCCCACATGGTTTTTGCAGCAGTGGACAATTGTCAGGTAGAGCACCAGGCTACCATTATTGAGGCCTCAGGTAAGATCAGAGGTAGTGATGTTACTATTCTTTTTGATACAGGAGCCACTGACTCCTTTATTTCTCCATCAGTTGTGGAGCGTTGTAGGCTAGTGGCAGCTAGTTAAGAGGTTAGATGGGAAGTAGAGTTAGGTTCAGGAGCTAGAGTTTCCGTAACCTCGATGGTTAGTGATTGTCCAATCCAGATTGGTGGAATGACCACCATAGCTAATCTCAGAGTTACTCCCCTTGGATCTTATGGTCTAGTCCTTGGCATAGATTGGCTAAGTTCCCATAGAGCCAAGCTAGATTGTTGTAAGAAGAGGATTGAATGTTTTGATGATGATGGTATAGATACAGTTATTACTGGGGTTCATAGGCCTGTATCCCTCCATATGATATCCACCATGTAGCTTAAGTGATGCATGTGGAAGGGATGCCAGTTGTATGCCATCACCATTAGCAATAGGGTAGAAGAGACAGAGAAGGAAACTTCTCTTGATGACTTCCCCATTCTTAAAGAGTTTGCAGATGTGTTTCCATCAGAGCTACCTAGTATGCCTCCTTGTAGGACAGTCGACTTTCACATTGATCTTGTACCAGGAGTTGAGCCAGTTTCTAGAGCACCTTATAGGATGACCACTAATGAGCTTAATGAGATCAAGATACAGCTTGAGGAACTATTAGAGAAAGGACACATTCATCCTAGTGTTTCTCCTTGGGGTTCACTAGTTATCTTCATGAAGAAGAAAGATGGCTCTCTTAGGTTGTGCATGGATTACTGACAGTTGAACAAGGTGACCATCAAAAATCGATATCCACTTCCTAGGATCAATGACTTGTTCGATCAGTTGCAGGGTGCCCGAGTCTTTTCTAAGATAGACCTCAAATTGGGTTACCATCAGTTGAGGATCATGAATAGTGATATTCACAAGACCGCATTCCGCACTAGATATGGCCACTATGAATTCACTGTGGTTCCATTCGGTCTTACGAATTCTCTAGCTGTGTTCATGAGTCTTATGTACGGAGTATTTTGAACCTTCCTTGACAAGTTTGTAGTTGTGTTTCTTGATGACATCTTGATATATTCCAAGGACAAGAAAGAGCATGAAGAACACTTGAGGCAAGTTTTGCAGTGTCTTAGAGATAATTAGTTGTATGGTAGTTTGGTAAAGTGTGATTTCTTTAGAGCAGAGGTAAAGTACCTTGGCCATGTTATTTCAGGTCATGGGATCTCAGTAGACTCATTAAAGATTGATGCCATCATGGATTGGCTAGCACCTACCATTGTGACCGAAGTTAGGAGTTTCATGGGTTTAGCCAGTTACTACAGATGGTTTTTTAATGGTTTCTCTCAGGTAGCACACCCAATTACCTCTCTTCAACAAAATGGAAAGAAGTTTGAGTGGACTAAGAAGTACGATAAGGCCTTTCAAGAGCTCAAGAGAGCACTTACCAGTGCATCCATTCTAGCTATTCCAGAGCCTTCAGTAGATTTTATGGTATGCACAGACACTTCCTTGGATGGTTTGGGAGTGGTTTTTATGCAAGGTGGGTGAGCTATAGCCTACGAGTCTAGGAAACTAAAGACTCTTGAGCTCAACTACCCTACCCATGACCTAGAGCTCATAGCAGTGGTGCATGCTTTAGTCAGATGGTGACATTTTCTCTTAGGACATCAGTTTGAACTTCATTCAGACCATCAGAGTATTTAGTACATCTTCACTCAGCCAAACCTTAATGATAGATAGAGGAGATGGATGGATTTCTTATGTGAATATGATTTTGATGTCCATTACATCAAAGGGAAAGAGAACGTGGTCGCAGATGCCTTGAGTAGGAGATGGCATGAGCTTTCTTCTATGTCTACTAGCACAGATTTGAGAGATCACATACTTCATCACTTGCAAGAGGATGAGTTGTATGTAGAGGTTTGCGAGTTGATTCTATCTCAGAGACCCATTGAGGGGTAGTTTTCAGAGTATGCCTTGGAGCCCAATGGACTATTGCATCATAGAGGACGTATCTATATAACTTCTTCTGGAGGATTGCATGAGTTTGTGATTCTTGAGGCTCATAGGGCCCCTTATGCAGTGCATCCTAGGGTTAAGAAGATGCATGTCGACTTGGGGCAACTATATCATTGGCCAGGCATGAGGTTGCAAATTGCAGAGATGGTAGCTAGATGCTTAGAGTGCCAGAGGGTGAAGGCAGAACACCACCATCCAGGTGGTCTCCTTTAGCCTCATGAGCTACCAGTATGGAAATGGGGCACCATATCTATGGATTTCATAGTAGGTCTTCCTATGTCTTCTCTTCGTCATGATGCCATCATGGTGACAGTCGACAAGTTGACTAAGGTGGCTCACTTTTCACCTATGTGTACTACCTTTACCGCACTAGCAGTGGCACAAGTGTTCTTGCAAGATATAGTCAGACTTCATGGTGTACCTTGTAAGATCATCTCAGATAGAGATTCTATCTTTACTTCATCCTTTTGGAGAGAACTTCAGGAAGCTATGGGTACTAGGCTCAACTTCAGTACAACTTATCATCCTGAGACAGATGGACAGACAGAAAGGGTCAATCAAGTACTGGAGGACATGCTCTGCATGTATGTCATGGACCATAAGACCTGGTGGGAAGAATACCTACACCTAGTGGATTTTTCCTATAACAACAGGCACCAGACTTACTTGGGTATGCCTCCCTACCAGGCTCTTTATGGTAGACCACGCAGGACCCCACTCAGTTGGGATAGTATTGAGGATAGAGTTTCCATTGGTCCTAAGCTAGTCAGAGATATGGAGCAGCAAGTGACCTTGATTAGGTAGTTACTTGAGGAAGCTCAAGATAGGAAGAAGAAGTATGTAGATGCAAAGAGGATTTATCAAGCCTATCTAGTTGGAGATAGAGTCTTCTTGAGGGTGGGTATATGCAAGATGCAAGATCATGGTATGCCAAAAAGTGGCGATGTGAAAAAGATGTCCTGATTGGTAGACTAATTGAAAAATAGCTATAACTTTAAAATGGTATATCATTTTTAAAATATTAAATATGTGTCACATTCTATGTTGCACCTACTACAAGAAAAAAACAAAAAAAATCAATATGATGAGGTTTAGACCAAGTTAAGGTGGTCAGACACGAGAGTTTTTATATTCTGGAAAAGTTGTAGAAGAAAAATCATAATTAATTAGTTACTTGGAAAAAAATTACAAAAAAATATGTGTCACATCTAGACATTAATATACTACTTATATCTATAATCTAGTTTTAAAAAATTTATCATTTGATTGTGTTTAAGGTGGTCAGACATACGCCTACTTCTTATCATTTTTGTCCTGATTGATAGACTGATTGAAAAATAACTATAACTTTGAAACAGTATAACATTTTTGAAATCCAAAACATGAGTCACATTCTATTCTTTTCCTACTACAATTAAAAGATAAAAAACATTCAATTTGATGAATTTTAGACTAAGTTAAGGTGGTCAGACATGAGATTTTTTATATTCTAAAAAATTTATAGTAGAAAAATCATAATTAATTATTAACTTGGAAAAAAATAACAAAAAAATATGCGTCACATCCAAACATGAGTCTATTACTTATATCTAGAATCTTGTAAAAAAATATCATCATTTGATTGTCTTTAAGGTGGTCAGACATACACCTTCTTCTTATCTTTTTCCTAAAATTTTCATACTACTACAATGAAATTTGAAATTTCACCATATAGAATAATTTTTTTTTAATAAGGGATAGTAGCTTAGAAACTAGATTCAATTTTCTACAGATTCTCTTCTTACACATTTCTACTATAAGATTGATAACTTGTCCAAATTTTTACGTCAACTTTTCTAACCCCAATTTTCTAAATTTGCATTGCCACTTAAGGCCTAGTTTGGCATACCATGATTCTGCAAATACCCGAGTGCGACCGCATAAGAGTCCAATCCATTTTGGAAAGGACTCTAAGCTAGCACCCCATTATGTTGGACCTTTTGAGATTCTCGAGAGGATAGGACCAGTTGCTTACTGATTAGCGTTTCCACCTAGCCTGTCATGCATCCATGATGTGTTTCATGTTTCAGTTCTGAGGAAGTATATATATGATAAGTCTCATGTGATAGATTGGGATGCCTTGCAGGTGGAGTCGAACGGACAGCTGGCATTGGTGCCAATTCATAGATTGGCTCAGCGGACTTTGGGCCTTCAAGGTAGAGAGCTGAACTAGGTTAGGGTCCAGTGGGATTGCTATGATGAGGTTATAGCCTCTTGGGAGGACACAGCATAGATGAGATCACAGTACCCTCACCTCTTTGATGAACTCCAGTAGGAAGTTCATGCCTAGAGGGGGTGGATGTGAGACCTACATTAGACTGTTATAGTGTTACTATTTTTTTTTCATGCTTTCAGTAGTTTATGCTTTGACATACCTTGACTATCAAAGACTTTTTTTTATACATTTGAGGATTGGTGGAATCCTGTGTTATATATTTAGCACTTGATTTTGTAATCAGGGTACTTTTGAGATGCTTTATGTTTTAATTCAGTTTCAACTTATGTTGATGTCTTATATGGGTTTAAATGTATGAATGTAATATGATGAGTTTGGTATAGGAAACCGATGCTAGGTTATTTTAGTTCTAATGCAATTATGGTTTATATATATGTATATCATTGATGTTGTGTTATGTTTCATATTATTTCATTTTGCAACTACTGATGTGTGCAGGAAAAGTTGACCATGGATCTAAATCGGGGACCCAGTACTAGAACTTATGTAAATACCTATGCTTTCCAAGGTCCTGTCTATATAAAGAGACATGAACCTCATTTTTATGTGTTTATTTCATAAATGTGGTTTGCATGTGTGTTATTAAATTAGTAAATGTTTATGTGAATAAGTCATGTCAATTGTTTTAATTTAATGTGCCAAGTTTGGCAATTGTGGTAGTTTATTTATTCACATGGCTAGTTAAAGGGAAAACCAAAGTTAGTCAAGGGTTAACTAAGGTCATCTAGGAGTAGTACCCAAGCTTACCCCAGGGTTAGAAGTTTCTAGAATTTCTTTGACTTAGAAATCCGTAGGTTAACTTCAGGGTGAGTTTTAGAGGGTCTT
>MU223266.1:994006-1008776 GCA_018584345.1 Thuja plicata
CATTTTCTATCATTAATGAGCCTCTAAACTCATTTATTACTCCCTTTAAGTGTCATTTTCAGTTTTGAACGAATTTGGAAGAGGAGTGTGACTTTGGTTAACCTCACTCTCTCTTCTACCCAAGTTTTATTTGACTTCACCCTGTGAGAGTTAGGATGTGGTTTTGTGTAGGATTGGTTAGAGTTACCTCACCCTTGGGTAATCCTTGCTCATGTTAAAGGTTTTCCTATTTAGGGAAGGATTTAGGATGAGTTGAGTGTTCACCCACTCTCTACCCTTAGAGACAGAATTCAGTTTGAAGGAGCCTTTCGAGAAGAAGCTTAGGAAGGATAGCTCAAGACCATTCCTCTTCACACCTTAGCTTGGATTAAGGTTGGATTTATTTAAAATTTATTGTTTATTTTTATTTGTTTTCTTGACCTCAAGGACTCCATTAATAGATTCTTATGTGTTTTGAAGCTTTTCTTTTCTGTTGGAAATTTTTTATGTTTGTTTCTCAGTGTCTTTACTTTGTGATTGATTTTGAATGGGTCTTCAAGGTACACTCACCCTTGGGAGGGAAGAGTAGCCTTGGAGGGGTAGATGGAAATGATTCCTATTAGTGTAGAGTCTTCCATGTGAGGAGGGAAAAACTTGGGGTAACATGATACCCATGAAGCCAAGAAGGGCCTAAGGGCATCTAGGAGGTATAAAAAGATTATTCAGGACAACATCTTGTAAAGATGGTCCTTTTCAAGTCCATGTGAGGCTTGTGTATTCTATGTTTATTCTTGGCTTTCTCCTACATTGAGGTCTACCACTACCCCTGTTATGGAAGGTCCCTTTGAGACACTTCCTCTCATTCATCGTGATATTGGGAAGCTTTCTTGTGTTTGAGTTTTCTATTTTATCTCTTCCTTGTAGGGTGTTTCTATCTTTAACCCATTCCATATTGGATCTCCAAGCTCGGGGGTGGCCTTGTAAAGGCCTAGGTTGGGAGGTGAGCCTCTATGGTCAACCTCACCATTTTCAGGTTCTTGATGGAGTTTAAAGTTGTATTGTACCTTTATCAGGAAGATGGGGATGGCTAGAAAATGATCATTTATCACCCTGATGCTTTAGAAATTTCATTGTTGTAAAGATTGAATCACGACCCAAAAGGAAGTTGTAACCTCTAGTTCTTTTGGAAATTTGTATTTCATGGTATAGATGAGGAAACTACAAAAGTTGTAATTATACTCTATTTTTTTTATGAGTTTATGTTTATCTATTCTTAGAAGAATTTTTGGTCCATTGTAGCTTTTATGGAATTTTAATAATTAGATGAATAAG
The DNA here is from genome assembly GCA_018584345.1 of Thuja plicata. Lineage (NCBI taxonomy): Eukaryota > Viridiplantae > Streptophyta > Pinopsida > Cupressales > Cupressaceae > Thuja > Thuja plicata. The sequence goes on from MU223266.1 coordinate 995,318, forward strand.
ATCAAATTCCAGTTTGATGACATTATTGGTTTCTAAATTTAAAGAAGATCCTAGGAGTGACTAATATCTCTCTCGAATGTTATTCACTATTGTTCAAAGACTTATCTCTTATTACATTTAAATGCAAGATTAAAATTTAGTTGTTGAACTTAGTGTTCTTGAGATGAGGATATTTATATGAATTTATTTTTACTTTACATTATGCTGGAAATTTTCAAAAAAAATTATAATGCTCAAAATTTAAATGTTTCTCCACTAAGTTGTAGAGAAAAAAATATAGGTCTTTATGATCAAATAAAATTAAAAAAAATATTTTGCTAACTATTCCCTGTTTTAGAAAATATAGTCCTTTTTCACCAGTTTTTTTTTTATACCTATATGTTTATTTTTTTTTGTTTATTTTCTTCTTTAACTGCCTGTGATTAAATAGTTTATGTTTAAATATAAACATGTTTTAAACAAATTAATATTCCTAAAATATAATAGAGCGAAACATTTTTTTTTTTAAAAAGGAGGGCGTCTTGAAAGCATTGAGCGCTGTTTATAAAATAGTTTTTTCATTTTAAAAAAAAGGGTTTATATTATATTTTGGGTGGGGGGGCCGAAGCCCTCCCTAGCCCGTGTACTACTCATGGGGGCCGCGCAATGCGCGGGCTGCCTACTGTCTACACAGTGGAGTGGAGCCACCACTGGCCGACACCCCCCCCTTTGCTCCCCCTCTTCCGCCGTGGATGGCCGTGCCGCCGCCTGCGGCCACCACCGAGCCGCCCCCTTTTCCCCACTCATGTCTCGGCCGCCCTGCGGTATGAAAACAAGGAAAATCAACCCTCCCCTTGGCATCTTCTCCTGCCGCCCGCATTTCTCTTCATCTACCGCCTCACGCGACTACGTTAAGGATAGTTAGGTTATGTTTTTATTTATATATATTTTTTCATTTTTACTTTATTTTAATTTATGAGTAGTATATTTAAATTTGGTAAGATGTTTATTTTCTTTAAAGAAGGGGGTAGAATATATTAGGTTTTCATTTCTTCTAGCAAGATTGCTTGGGTAAGAACCGAATTTATTTTATCTTAAAATTTTAAATTAGATAGATCATATTTTTATAGATATTGTGTTAATTTGATTTTACTTATATATATAATTAGATGGTAAATTAATATTTTATTTTAAAGAAAATAATTGAATTATTCATTATTCTAGATTAGAATTGTTGTACAATATTAGAATCCTTAACTATGTTAGCTAATTTTAAATGTTAGATTTTTAATTCTAACAAGTAGGATATTGTTAATTAATAGCTTAATATAAGGTGTAAGATGTTATTTATCAAAATTAAATTATTCATTTAAAATTTAACCTAGATATTGTTTTATCGTGCAAGCGGTCATAAAAACCCCTCATCTTCACGATATTCATCTTTTATGGGTATTATTATCGCCACCCATGTTGACCAAAAAGTCAACCATGGTCAAACCTTGTCCGTATGTCTCAAGATTTGAACCACATGATTCTTGCAATCTCAGGACCCTAGGCTTTGAGTTTCGCACCTTTCAGTGATAGTTGACTTTTTGGTCAACATGGGTTGACTTTTTGGTCAACCATCTCGAATTGCATGTCTTGGCCCTCTTTAGAACTTAGTAGGCCCTAGTGACCCTCCATATATTTCAGAGTATAGTTGACTTTTCATCAACTCTAGTTGACTTTTGGTCAACCACCTCGATTTGCGTGTAGCTCAAGCTTGTAGCTTAAGGAACCCTTCTGGTTTATTTTATTCCCTTACACCATTTTGCATGCATGTGTTACCTATGTGTTAGTATTGTTACCCTGTTTAGTGCGTATTTTAAAAAATTTTGATCGTGTGTTTTATGAACAACTTTTGGGCATGACACTCAATCATTGCATCTAGCCTTTTGAGTTAAGGAAGATCAGGGTAGAAACCTCTAAAAATCATCCCCTTTCTCTTCACCTTCCTCTCAAGGTCCATAAGTTCTTGTTTCATGCCTGCTCTTCTCATTACTTCTCCTTCTTCCACATTATTTCTAATAGCATCCTCCTCCATACACTCTTCATGTACATAGTTATGTGGTATGGTAGGAGTTAAAAGTTTCTTGTCTCCTACAAATAATCCTTCAACATCATTGTACCTACACAAGGCTACACTCATCTTATAGTGACTCATCCAATTATATACTGGATCTACGAGTCTCTTTCCAATTGTAAATTGATACACTTTTAACTATCTAGGGGTAAATGTCCCCTTTCTATGTGGTGCCAAGTGTTCTTTATCTGTCAGCATCAGCTGCCAGATGAATTCTATTGAAGCTATCCTACTGGGAACATGATATGGGAGAATATGAGGAGGTTTTGAACATCCATATACTCTTATCTTAGTAAAATTGTTTTTGAGGTAGAAATCACCCCAATTATGGTCACCCAACCATTTATCAACATACTCACATGGCCTCAAAAGTTGTAGTACTTTTCTAGGTAACCTAGTCTTATTTAGTCCTAGGCTTTGCATTATTGGGTACACAATCCAATTCTCAAAAACACAAAAGTTACAATCTTTAGCAGTATAATTCCACACTGTGATCCAGAATTGAATGAGGTTGGGCTGATTGTAGTGGAATCTTTGAGGGCTCAAATTTTGTTCATCCATTATAGGGTAATTGCACTAAAGAAATAAATGCATCAAAATAGAATAGTTCAGAAACTAGGGCTATTTCTCCTTTTTCTTAATAGCAACAAAACCCTCATGCATCCTATCAATGATATATTGGATGTAGTCATAACTAGTACTTGTATACACATCCTGTATGTCTAAGACAATCATCAAAATATGTGCATTTATCCTTTCTACACCTCCATCCCTCCCTAGAAGTCTACACAATGCATAGGAAATTTATATCATGTAGTGGTTTAAATCTCTATAAAAATAAGGTGCCAAACCTGGTAAACGGGCGATATAATTCCTTGTCTCCTTAGGCACATGTCTCTTTATCATATTCCTAACAAATCTAGATTTCCTTTCATACCTCTCTTCTTGTTTCTTGAGGTTAATTTTAGTTGATGTTTGGTAATAGAGGTTAAATTCTTGCATAAATGAATTTCTACTTAAAGCAAGTAACACAATTCCATCATTTCTCTTGATTATTTTGCTAAGCTCATCATAATTGTTTGCTAGGGATAAAATGAAATCAGTATCTGCAAACACATCAGGAACTAACAATATAGCCATTCCACACATCCAAGGGTTTGAGATAGGAATAGCTTCATCACAGTTTTTATAGAAGTAATTAAACAAAGAATTACCTGATGTTCCTGGTGTCTTCGCATCTCTAGTGTTGGCCAAATCATCAATCAGGATATCAGTATTTGACTTCTTATTTTCTGTAGAACATGGAAATAACTTCAGGAACTCATCTAAATAATTCCTCTTTCCCTTGGCATCATCATTCCTTCCACTTGAGGAGGCTACACTCTGTGCTTTACTTATCTTGTTCTGTTTTGTTTTGTTCTCAATTTTTTGGTACCGATATTAAAACAAATCTATTTTTGAACCCTTACCCTAAACTGAAATGCACTAAAAATAATTCAAGAGCACTGAAAGTCACACCAATTACCTTGAATTCTGTATAAAAATTTTCTCAATTCACTTTTCAAAAAGGAAACTATTCTCCCTTTTTCTAAAACACAGAAAACTTGGCATATTCTCCACTCTGAAATTTTGAATGCAAGGTAAGTGAAAATGACCATGATATCAACTATTTATGGAAAAAATTATCAATGTACGCAGCTCATTATTAAAAAATCCATCATTTTTTCCTTCAATTTTACACACTGTGCCATTAATATTAATTTCTAGCCATAGCCTCTGTTCATGACAGGAAATCTAATTTGAATGAATAACAAAGTCATGAAAATTCTTATTAAATTTTATCAAAAGTGAAAAATAAAATGATTGGCTCTTTTCAAAAACTTTTCCACCTTGTCATAATTGTTATGCATTCCTATTGGCTGGTGAATTTTCAAGGGTAGCATGTCAGCATCAACTTTGAATTTTCTTCACTGTATTCTTCATTTTCCTTATCTGGCAACCTAGGGACCATACTTTGTCTCCATTTCACTTAACATTTCTTTTAACCATGATTTCCTTTTGATACCTGGAGACAACATGTGTTCCTTTACTTTATTTTAACCTTAGTCATGTTCTAGCGATCACGTGACTGAAGAAATCCAAGTCGTTGAAAGAAATTCCTAACTCTGAGTTTATCATGCGACATCCTGTCTACCGTAGATTTTGTTTTTAATCTGACACTTATCACTAAGTCTCTGAATCATATTAATGCTTTAGGATACTTCACTACTTAAGCCTATGATACCTTTAATTTATCAACTTAATTCAATCTGGAGACTTGGCGACTATAGTGTAATGTAACATTTATTTCCTTCTATCTCTAAGTCACTTAAAGAAATCACCTTTAAAATTTTTATCCGGAGACTTCCCGACAACCATTGATCTCTCATCTGTCATCATCCAACAGCTCTGCTAAGTCTCTGAATCTTTCATTAAAACCATAATTCACTTGGAGACCTCACAACAAGAGTGTAATATTCCCTTTAGTCTCTTATTCGTGAAATGACAAATTCCACGTTCTTAGACTACACAACTGCATACTTTAGTCACTTAGATTTTGGAACATGTGTCTCATTATTACTTCTTGTCTCCTAATCATTGAATGAAGTTATACTTGTCAAAACTATTCAGCGACTACGTGACAATCGCAGATCTTCTTTTCATCCTGTGGTTGTCTCCAAGTCTCTTAATCCTTTATCTTAACTAACTTTCTATCTTGGGACTTGGAGACTATGTAATATTTTAGACTCCACCACTTAACTCTGATTTGATCCAGAGACACTGTGACCATAGTATATCAAAGTCACCAAACATTTTAGTAACTGCAGAATCTATTGTGAGACTTTCTGACCACTGTTAGATCCTTCACTTTGGTTAATCTCGTAACCAAAGTGGCATATTCTTTTTCACTTTAAGATAATATGAAAAATTTATTCTAATGAGTCTCTAAACATAATGGAATATTCTTATATCTTTCAGAGACTTAGCAACCTGTCCAAAAAGGCACAAGATTTATTTCATAACTTAAGTTCAAAAAAGGTAACTTTTAAAACATAACCTTGACTTGGAAATTAGGGCTTTTTCATTTTTTGAACGTTAAAAATACTTAAGGGCTTAGGTTTTTACCTATTTTGAACAAGGGATGACCTAAAACGCAAGTTTTTTTGACATTTCACTATTTCTAAGGCTTAGAAATCATCATTTGCATGGAAATACTTTGACAATAACATGCAGATTTCAACATTTAATGGCTCTTACTAACATGGAACTTCAAACATTTTACTGGCCAGATTACAATAAAAAATACAACCAATAGTGGCTCTAACTGAGGATGATTAAATGCTAATTTATATCAAGAGCCACAGAATCTATGGTTGCAGACCATCTTTATTTGATGCTGACTAAATTACTGCTTAAAGGAAAACACACAATAGAAGAGAAAACCTACCTATATACAATATGATACAGACTTACTTGTGCATAAAACTTTGTTTTCAATTAAAGAAGGGTTTTAGAAATCGCCCATGCACTAGCAACTTGTACTCTTCATCATCCATGTTTTTTTAGAACATAGGAATCTTTGCCAAAATTCCTAGAAATAATAAAAGGACCAAGCCATAAAGATTCAAACTATTTATGCTTACCTTTTTCTTCTAATCTTATATTCCATTGGAGCACTAGGTCACCAAGTTGGAATTTTCTATAACTTGCTCTTTTATCAAACAGATACTTCATTTTTTATTGTAGTTTTATGTTTTCCTTTTGTCCTTCTCTTCTGATCTCATTAAGTTCGGTCAGCTTTAATATTTTCTCTTTCATTGGATCTGAGACTTCTTTCTCATCTTATTGTATGAACTTGTATATAGGTAAGAGATTATTTACAGGCATTCTATCCTATAGGAAACAAACTAACTCAAATGGTGACTTTGTATGCCAGGCTCTCTTGTTCTTTTCTAAGGTTTTCTTTAAAATTTTTAGAATACTCTTGTTACTAGATTTTGTCTAGCCATTTTCTTGAGGATGATATGGGGATGAATAAGACATTATAATTCAATATTCATAACAAAATTCTTTGATCTAATCAAATTTGAAACACATGGCATTATCCATGACTAGTTTGGCTGGGACACCAAATCTGGTTGAAATATTCTCTATCAAAAACTCAATAACTATCTTACTTGTTGCTTTTTTAGTGGGGATAGCTTCTATCCACTTAGTAGCCACTAATATCCAACTATGTCCTCCACTAGATTTTTCTAAAAATTCTCCAATAAAGTCAATACCCCACATGGAAAAAGGTGCTTCAGTACTTATAGGATTTAACAATAGGGCACCTGAGAAATTTAACTTGTTTGAGAATCTTTGCAAAGGCTCACACTTCCAAACAAATGCATGGGTATCTCTAAAAATACTAGGCCAATAATACCTTTCCCTTAAATTCTTATGAGTAGTAGTTTTTGCAGAAAAATGCCCACAACATATCCCAACATGCATTTCATTTAATACTTTCTCAGCTTGACTTTTATCTAAACATAATAGTAGCACACCATTCTTATTCATCCAATATAGGTCTCCTTGAATCAAGGTGTACTTCTGAGTTTGCATCTTCAGACTCCTCTTTTGATTTTCTAACATATTCTCAAGACACTTGGTATTCTTTAAAAAATACACAATATCAGTATAAAATGGTTGTCTTTCTATACTTTTGATTGTCTGATCCTGTGTCTCTATATCATTTACTTGTACCAGATCCAAGTTATCTTCTATCATGAGTTTTCCCAAAACCTTGCCTCTTACTAACTTTGTAATGTGTATTTCAAGATTAAATTCTTGGATTTTGTTTATCCACTTACATCTCTTACCAGTCACTTCTGACTTAGTAAGAATATCCTTGACTGTTGATTGAGGGACGTATGCTTGCACCTTTGCACAGACCAAATATGGTATAAAATATTTCATAGCCTTTACTAGAGCATATGCCTATTTCTCCATCATCTCATAATTTAGCTATGCTGACTAGAGAGATTTACTATAAAAATCTATTGGATTCTCAAATCCTTCTTCATCTTTTTGTAGCAAAATAGCAGTAATTGTATGATAAGATTCAAATGAAAATAGAGAAAAGGGCTTACTATAATTTGGTGATTTCAGAAGAGGAGCCTCTTGAACTGTCTTCTTTATTTTCTCAAATGCCTTTTGAGCTTCTTCATTCCAATTAAATTTTGCATCTTTTTTCAGTAACTTTATGACAGGTTTAACAATTTCTACAAAGTTTTCTATAAATCTTCTGAAAAAATTAATCTTTCCTAAGAAAGATTGAAGTCCCTTTGAATTTTTTGGAGCAATGACCTTCTAGATTGCTTCTATTCTTTCTGGGTCTATTCTTACTCCATCTTTGGACACTATGTGTCCCAACAACTTTCCTTCTTGTACTACAAAGTGACATTTCTTAGGATTCAATGACACACTATACTCCAAAGCTTTACTGAAAATTTTACCCAGGTCCTCACAGTGATCCTCATCTTTCTTAGAGTATTCAGTTAGATCATCTTGATAAACAACCATGAATAAGTCAATAAATTCTTTCAAAGAAACATCCATGGCCCTTTGAAAAATTTCTCCTGCATTTATAAATCCAAATGAAATTTTGATATAGACATAAGTACCCTAAGGAGTGGTAAATGCAGTCTTGTAATTCTCTGATTCCTTTACTAAAACTTGGTTGTAGCCAGAGAAACCATACATCATTGACAATAGTTCACAACCAGTCACTTTGTGTAATATTGCCTCCATGTTGGGTAAGGAATAGATATCTTTTAGTGAGGCAATATTCAAATTTCTGAAATCCACACATAATCTAATGTCACCATTTTTTTTTCTTATTGGCACTAAGTTTGAAACCCATGTTGAGTGTCTAATAGGCTAGATGATCCGAGCATCTTTTAACTTCATCAATTCTTGCTGCATCTTAGGAGCCAACAAAGGGTTAATAGGTCTTTGTTTTTGCCTAAATGATTTCACCTCTAATTTTAGTGGAATCTCATGTTGGAAAAGGTTTTCCCTATAAGCCTTTAGGTCTTCATATGACCATGCAAAAACATGCTTATATTTTCTCAATAATTTAATGAAATTTATTCTGATATAAGAATCTAAACCTTTTCCAATGTAAATAACTTGAGGACTGTTTTCTGATCCTAAATTAATTTCTTCTAAGTCCTCAACCTTAGCATTGCTTATCTTTGTTGAATGATCATTCTAACTACTGAACAATGCTTCAAGTTCAACCAGAACCCCAGGAATCTGATAGGAAATCAATTGGACAACCTCATTTCCCAAAACATAGTCTTTACCATTATTATTTTTGAGAAAATTATTGCAATCTATGCACTGATTCTCATAATTGTCTAGACACTGAATGAATCTCAAAATGTCTTGGTCATTTGGAAAAAATTGTGAGTTGTATATATTATCTTGAACAAATGGTCTGGTCTTAACTTCAAGTATTGATACCCCATGTAAGGTCTGATCATTAGTTTTCAGAGCAACATTCACTATGAAATTTGCCATTATATTCTTAGACCTTTCTATCCAACTTATATCAAAGGCATCAAACATTTTAATTTGATCCAAAATAGCATATTTATACATTTTCAATCTATCATTGTTCACTGCATATTTGGATCTTACTTGAGCTACCACTAATTCAGAATCACCATAAACTTTTAAACATTTTATTCCATGTTTAATGGCAATTTCTAGCCCTAAATATAAAGCCTCATACTCTGCTATGTTATTTGTACACTGAAAGGCTAGCAAAAAAGAATATTTGAAAGTTGTACCTAATGGAGACACAAGTAGTACACCATCTCTTGATCCTTCTTTTGAGCAATCTTCATCAAAATACATTTTCCACAATCCATCACCTTGTACAGTCAACTCTTTAATCATAAGATCAATATTTTCACTTTGATGATGATGATCATTCCTCTGTACTCTGAAAATCTCAATGTCCACATGAACACATTAATTAATGTTAGTGTCCTCATACCATTAAATCATGTGAGGAGTCCTACCTTCTCTTGACACCTTAACATTATTTCTATTAATATTAAAAGTAGCATATGACAAATCACTTAGTATACTACCTCCCATTGAAGCACTCCACTTTCTAGATAGTAGCATCCCATAATGTGGTGGTATATCAACAACAAGAACATTCATAGTTAAAATCACATTAGGACACACTGCTAATTTTTAAGGCATCACTTCAATAGTACCAATAACACCCTAGAATCCATTGCTTGACATCTCCCATGAGGAGTGTCCACTTTCAATCCCATATACCTTATAATCTTTACTGGCATGACAGTGTTTGATGCTCCTAAATCAATCATAAAGTTTTTAAGAATCCTTCCATTAATTACTAGTGTTAGAAAGAATGGGTCAACAACTTTAGGAAAAGTAGTTGTGTTTGAGAAAATTTGAGGAATCTCAGAAGTCAATACTTCAGCTTCCTTCCCTTTGTTATTTATTCTCTCATCAATACTCTCTGGATTTTGAACTTTCACTGTAGGCACACTGTTCAATAATGATAGAACCTTTTATTTATGTTCCTTGATCCTCCTCATTTCTAAAAATGGGACCTTTACAGTCATTTGAGATAAATAGTGGCCCATATCTATTGGAGTATACTTTACATTTGAGGATTTTGGTTTTTCAGCAATAATATTATTTTCCTCAATCTGCATGTTCAGATTTGGTCCTTCTTTTTTGGATTTTTTGTTTTCTACCTTATGAGTAGAAGTACTTATTTCTTGTACCTTTTCTTTTCCTTCTTGTACAACAATAGGCTCTATGGCTTTAGTTATAACCTTGACCTTAGGTTTTTTTACATTTTCCCTGGGTCCATATTTCTTTTGTATATATTTGGTGTGTGTTTTGTTTTCTCTTATAAAGACACCAGATAGTTGACTACCAGTACCACCAACTACTTTGTTTCTTAGGTGATAATTGCTTCTAGCTTTGTTCACTAAATCTACAGTAATTCTTACTTTTTCTTCATCTAAAGCCTTTCTGACCAATGGAATGTCTTGATTATTTTTGGCATAACATCTTATGTGGTCATCAATTACTTCTACTTCACTATCTAATAAAAATTGTTGATGACTAACTTCTACATTTCCTTGTGAACTATATGAATCATGATTTTCATTTTCATCATCTAAGTCTACATCATGACATGAATAGGCATTTATCATATTATAATCACATTGTTCACTTTCATCATTCCCTCATTCTTCATTTTCTTTCAAATCTAATGAAACAATGCAAAAATCAGGGTTATGTGGGGCTTCACAAGGCTCACACCAGAAATCATTATTACACAAATGGATACCATTTTTATGCAAAGGGTCTTGAGTTACGTTCTCAGTTTTTTATTTTCTAGGTTGAGCAATAGGCTTCCCATCCCTGAATTGGGTTTTATAAGGATGATTTTTCATTCTATTCTGAGGATTATAAGTGTTATTATAGGAAGGCCTAATATTTTAAGGAGCCCTATACTCTTTGTATTCTAGTTCCTTTACATTACTCCTACTAAACCTTCAATCATCTCTCCTATTTAGTTTACCAGATACCCTTCTCTTCATTTCAATATTTACTGCTATTTTGTAGGCATCAATGAGGGCTCTAGTATTTTTATCCCTAAGAGCATAACCCATTTTAGAATCAAAAGCATTTAAATAGGTTTCTAAACATACCTCTTCATCTACCCTTATCTTCTTAAACAACTTATGCATAGCCCTTTGAAATATGGTATTGAACTCAAAGACCTCTTCATTATAGTCATTTTTGATGGTATTGAACTCATTCAGTAAAAACCATTTGTTTGTCTTATCACCATACTGGTCCTTAAACAACTCAATTAATTCATCCATGGAAGCAACAGAGCCATTAGAAAGAGCTCTAAACCATTCTCTAGCATCCTCCACTAGAGAGTGAAAAAAAAGCTTCATTAACACATCTTCATGAGTGATATTCAAATCATCAACAAAGTCAATGAACTTTCTTAAATGTACTTCACAAGAGAGAACATTATTACCTGCAAACTTTGGGAGCTTTTCTCCAATATCGCCTACATCTTTTGGAAATGCATTTGGCTATACAGGAATACCAATAAAATTAAATTGCTTATACCTTTTAGGATGCAATGGTATCATTTGGAAGTTATCAGGCTCTTTGAAGGTAGTAGCATTTACTTTAGAAGATGTTGTGTTCTCATTTCAGGCATAAAAATATTTGGAAGACTGCAAAAAGTCTATTTTCCTTTTCATGTCTATTGTTGCAGCTTCTACCTCAGCTTTTTCTAGCATTTTTTACATGGTTTCTTTTTCTATTCTTAGTCTATCAAGGTCAACATCCAACTTGGACACTTTCTCTATTAAGGGCCTCTAAACGTTTGGATTTTCCACTTTGCTTTCAGTGACTTTTTGTTTACCTTTATCCCTAACATTTTTTGAACTAGAAGCATTATGAGTAGTAGGTATTTCATGGTTCTTTCGAAACCTCTTTGTATTTTTTGTAGTTTTATGTCTTGAGGATCTTCTTCCAACTTTTTCAACATGCTTATGCTTGTGATTTTTCTTTCTTAGTTCTCTTTCCCTTTTCATCTTCTGAATAAGGGGGGGATGTTTCATGATGAGTCTTTCTTCCTCAATAATTTTATCAGAAGGAACATCCTTAGAATCTAAATTGCTTGTAGTTGTTCCTTCTCTTTCACTAGAAGTGGAGGTGGTTAAAAGTGTTTCTAATCCCTTCTCTATAGCTTCTTCATATTCTGAAGTATTTCCATCATGATTAGACTGGTTTCTATCTTCCTCTCCCCTAGTATTACTTTCTTTTCCCCTTGGAGGAGTTTCATCAATATTGACTTGGATTCTTTTCTTCCTCCAAGACATTTCCATTCTTGAGGATGGTGGAATTCCACCATCTAATGTCATTTCTGGATTATTTCTCATTCTAGACCTAGTATTCATTTTGAAATATATTTTCCTAACTTGTTTTTGATCACAGAGATTTAACTTTAGAGTCACCACCCAAACTTGGGAGTAATGAATACTATTAGAATGACTCTAGGTAACTATTAACTATAAATATATTCTCTTCTAAAACCTTAGAGATTCTGAATGCTCTTACTAAGACCTTAAATTCTTTAGTCCCCAGTAGAGTCGCCAATTTGTTAGCTGACTTAGATGAGAAAAACTCTATCTCTAGTACTTATGAATGCTTATCTGCAACCAGATTTTGGGATAAATCTTAAATATGATTTATTATCTCAATATCCCCAGTAGAGTCCCCAATTTGTTAGGGTTTTTTCTGGCTGAACCTTCAACAAATGCTTGATTGATTCTATGATTCCCAATGTTTGAAAATACTGACTCAAGTAAGAGAAAACTCTAATTGATGAGGATTTATGATAATATTTGGGGAAACTATTATCACCTCCATCTTTTTAGGTTCCACAACACCCAGGAAGGTATTACCTACATATGATTGTTGTCTCACAATATTAGTAAATGTGGATATTGATTTGCTGCTTGTTTAATTGTATTACCTTATAAATTACTCTACATGAAAATGAAAACTACTTAACATAGGTTTTAACCATGAAAACTATTGAAATGATAATAGCAAATAGTAGTGCTTTAAGGACAATTATCCTTCTTCCTTTTATAGTTCTTTGAACTTAGGAGGGGCAACCTATTTTAATCCTCTCTCAAAGGGATTAATAAAATGATTTGTATATCTTGATACAATTACTTGAATTTATATGTATATGATAGTAAATGTAAGAGATTTGTATATTTTCAATTGTTTGGATGATGATAAACCACTTGACAGATTCTAGACCAGTGCCTATCCTTGGGCTATAGAGTCAAAAGATGTAAAATCCACAGAAAAGGTAAATAAAGATATTATAGATTACCTTAAAAACTATATGCAACTTGAGTAAAGTTCCTTACAAATTACCATGTCAATTCTACACTACTATGTCAAATCCTTAGATATTGTTATGCTCCCTGAAACTACTCACAAAATTTAGTTCTTCCCTTGAAAGAAACTTGCAAGCAATTAGATAGCTACCTTGTAACCAACATGCTTAAAATGCCTTACTGATTAAACATAAAAGAGTATACACAATAAGTAAAGTGACAACAATAAATATAGAAGAGAAGTTGCACTGTATTTTATTTATATTCCTGTTTCATACATATAGAGACCAAAAGCTCAAAAAACTCAGACAAAATTCTGTAGGCTGGC
>MU223266.1:1008839-1024374 GCA_018584345.1 Thuja plicata
TATATATATATATATATATGTAAACCATCTTGGAATCATTAAGAAAAGGATGCAACAAGCTTCAGATGCTTTTAGAAACCTAACCCTAAATATAGATAAAACAAAAGACAAGATAAACCAAGCTATGGAAAGACAAAACAGAGGATGAAATCCATTTCACTCTTTTTTCTTCATGTGATCTTTGACATCTTTAGTTGTGTATGTTCAGGATAGTTTCTGATTTGACTTTAATGATGACTAACCTGCTTGTCTTCCAAGAAATATATATAAGGTGTTCTTACATTTCATTATTCCTCATCAATTATATTGAGGTCAATTGTGGCAAGCTTCTTCTTCTTAGGCTTTGTCATCACATCCCATGATGCCACATCATCCTCAACGGGCCAACTAAATCTTTGAATATCTTGCAATTGTGCTTTCTTCCTGTCCCACTTGCCATTTATAATTCCTTAGAATCTGCAATAAATTTATTTATGTTAGTTTCAGCCTTCAATACTTCATCCAGGATTTTATTGAAACACTCCATATCTAATTCTTCATTTGTAATAAATGCCTCTTTATTAGGCAACTTGCTATAAAATTCTCCCCTCTAGGCCGCCAAGGCCTTGATCTGATTGTCTTCTCCTTTGATTGGAAGAATGAATCTTTTGAAATTTGTTCTAAATAGGTCCAATCTTGCCTCAATCTGATTTAACTTACCTTTGAAGAAAGGTAAAGTCACATTTATCTTTGATATCTCCTCACCAACCTTAGTTACTATTTCTAGAAAATCCTGCCTATGTTTTTGTAAAGAAGCCAATCTCTCAAAAAGTTGTGTCCTACCTGACCAAGTTGTAAAATAAGGATTTAAAATATTGAGATAATTAGTTACGTCAGCATATAAAATAGGCAATTTATTATATGCACTTAGTATCAAATTAGTTTTATCTTTGAGGATATCAATCTTGTGCTGGAAAATACTCATTAATGATCCATAGACAATCTCATTATGTTCATTTATGCCTTCCTCCATTTCTGCATTCTCCCATGTTAACTCTGTCTAGACCTCTACTTCTATAATTTCTTTAGGTGTGGCAAGGATAATTTATGGCTTTAAAATTAACTGCTGAGTTAAATTCTTAATTATATTCTCCAGAGCATGTATCTTGTTGTAACACATCACCATATCTTTTGCTATGGAACTAGCCTCATTTATCAAGGTATCGGTTTTTTAGGATAGATGTTTTGATTATTCTTCATTTAGTTGTGCACAATAGGTTAAAATTTTAAAAATCTCCAAGTCATTTGTGTTATGTACTGACCATACCATCTCATTACCTACCATGCTCTCTTGAATGTTTAATAGAGATGGTTTCTGATCTTTACGAGCTAAGCTCCACATTGCAACTTCTTGGGACTTTGGATTATATCCAAATCCCTTGATCATTTCATCAACTTGCACTTCAGATGTCAATTTCAAATTTGGTTGCCTTCTGATCGGATCTATTATAAAGGCCAAAGCTAGATCCCAAACCTCGGCAAGTAACATACCACTTTCTTTAACTAATTTCCTAGCCTCCTCAAGAGTTATTTCTTCAGACTTAGGATCATAGTTCTGTATGGCTAGGAGGGCCTCATTAGTGACTTGTTCTCCTCCTTCCAGTCTTAGCTGTTCACTTACTTTATTTTGTTTATTCCACCTAAGGAAATATTTAAGCTCTTAATTTTTGATGAAACTTTCATCGTCAAGGAACTCTTGTTGATGAATCACCCTGTCATCAATGCTAGTTAAGAGAGGTAACTCAATATCTTCTTCAACCTCTTTATGTAATTTCTTTCCTTTTCTTATTTATTTCCTTAATTGTTGATCATAAGGCCTATTGCAAAGAATAAGGGTACTCACCTTATCTTTCTTCTTTTCTTTTCTCTCATAATTTTTGGCATGTGAATTCTCACCAATATGAACCTTTTGCCTTTTAAGTGCAGGCTCATCATTAGCCTCATCCTCTAGGACCTCTATTAGTTCAACAACATATTCTTTCCCTTCTGCTACAAGCTTTAATGGTATTTCTTGGTAATCTAGGTAAGATTTGGGAGAAGGACAGTATTGATCACTGTCATCATCATATTTAGAATCTGAATTCTCTCTATGGCCCTTTTCTGGCACCACCAATGCTTCTTCCAGCTGATTCCACAACAGAGTGTGGTTCTCAATCATTGCATCTAGCCTTTTGAGATAAGACAGATCAAGGTAGAAACCTCAAAAACTCATCCCCTTTCTCTTCACCTGCCTCTCCAGATCCATAAGTTCTTGGATCATGTTTTCTCTTCTCATTACTTCTCCTTCTTCCAAAATATTTCTGATAGCATCCTCCTCCATAGAATCTTCATGTACATATTTTTATAGTATAGTAGGAGTTAAAATTTTCTTGGCTCCCATAATGAATCCTTCGACATCATTATACTTGCACAAGGCTACACTCATCTTATAGTAACTCATCCAATTATTTACTGGATCTACGACTCTCTTGTCATTGTAAACTGATACACTTTGAACTTTTTAGGGGTAAATGTCCCTTTTCTATGTGGTGCCAAGTGTTCTTTATCTGTTAGCATTAGCTGCCAGATGAATTCTATTGCAACTATCCTAGTTGGAACATGATATGGGAGAATATGAGGAGGATGTGAACATCCATATAATCTTGTCATAGTAAAATTGTTTCGGAGGTATAAATCACCCCAATTATGATCACCTGACCATTTATCAACATACTCACATGGCCTAAAAATTTGCAGTACTTTTGCAGGTAACCTAGTCTTATTGACTCCTAGGCTTTGCATTATTGGGTACACAATCCAATTCTTGAAACCATAGAAGTCACAATATTTAGCTGTGTAATTCCACACTTTGATCTAGAATTGAATGAGGTTGGGCTGATTGTAGTGGAATCTTTGAGGGTTCAAATTCTATTCATTCATTATAGGGTAATTTAAATAAAGAAATAAATGAATCAAAATAGAATAGTGTAGAAACTTGGGCTCTTTCTCTTTTTCTTAATAGCAACAAAACCCTCATGCATCCTATCAATGATATATTGGATGTAGTCATAACTAGTTCTTGTATACACATCTTGTATGTCTAAGCCAATTATCAAAATACCTTCATTTATCCTTTCTACACCTCCATCCCTCCCTAGCACTCTACATAATGCATAGGAAATGTATTTCATGTAGTTGTTTAAATCTTTGTAAAAATAAGGTACCAAACTTGGTAAAGGGGCAATATAATTCCTTATCTCCTTAGGCATGTGTCTCTTTATCATATTCCTAACGAATCCAGATTCCCTTTAATATCTCTCTTCTTTTTTCTTGAGGTTAATTTTAGTTGACATTTGGTAATAGAGGTTAAATGCTTGCATAAATGAATTTCTACTTAAAGAAAGTAACACAGCTCCATCATTTCTCTTGATTGTTTTGCTAAGCTCATCATAAATATTTTCTAGGGATAAAATGAAATCAGTATCTACAAACACATCAGGAAATAAAAATCTATCTAGTCCACACGTCCAAGGGTTAGAGATAGGCACAATTTCATCATAGTTTTTATAGAAGTAGTTAAATAGAGAATAACCTGATGTTCCTGGTGTCTTTGTATCTCTGATGTTGGCAAAATCATCAATCAGAATATCAACATTTGACTTCTTGTTTTGTGTAGAACATGGCAATAACTTTAGGAACTCATCTGAATAATTCCTCTTTCCCTTGGCATCATCATCTATATCATCATTCCTTCCATTTGAGGAGGCCACACTCCGTGCTTGACACATCTTGTTTTGTTCTCAACTTTTTCGTACTGATATTGAAACAAATCTATTTGTAAAACCTTACCCTAAACTAAAATGCACTAAAAATAATTCAAGAGAATTGAAAGTCACACCAATTACCTTAAATTTTGTATAAAACTTTCTTCAATTTACTCTTCAAAAAGGAAACTATTCTCCCTTTTTCTTAAACACAGAAAACTTGGAAAATTCTCCACTCTGAAATTATGAATGCAAGGTAAGTGAAAATGAGCACGATATCTGCTATTTATGGAAAAGAAAAAAACACTCAAGGTACACAGCTCATTATTGAAAAATGCATCATTTTTACCTTCAATTTTATACAATGTGCCATTAATATTAATTTCTAACCATAGCCTTTGATCATGATAGGCAATCTAATTCAAATGAATGACAAATTCATGAATTAGATCAAAAGTTTAAAATGACATGATTGGATCTTTTTAGAAACTTTACCACCTTGTCATAAATATTCTGCATTCCTATTGGCTGGTGAATTTTCAACCATAGCATGTTAGCATCAACTTTAACTTTTCTTCACTGTATTCTTCATTTTCCTTATCTGGCGACCTAGTGACCATACTTTGTCTCCATTTCTCTTAACATTTCATTTAACCCTAATTTCCCTTAAAGACCTAGTGACAACATGTGTTCCTTTAATTTATCTTAACCTTAGTCAGCTTATGGTGATCATGTGATTGAAGAAACCCAAGTCGCTAAAAGAAATTCCTAACTCTGAGTTTATCATACGACATCCCATCCACCATTGATTTCTTTTTAATCAGACGCTTATCGCTAAGTCTCCAAATCATATTAATGCTTTATGATACTTCACAACTTAAGCCAATGATACCTTTAATTTATCAACTTAATTCAATCTGGAGACTTGGCGACTATAGTGTAATGTAACATTTATTTCCTTCTATCTCTAGTCGCTTAAAGAAATCACCTTTAACCTTTTTATCTAGAGACTTCTCGACAACCGTTGATCTCTCATCTATCATCATCCAATTGCTCTACTAAGCCTCTAAATATTTCATGAAAACCCTAATTCACTTGGAGACCTGACGACAAGAGTCTAATATTCCCTTTAGTCTCTTATTCACCAGATGACAAATTCCACATTCTGAGACTACACGACTGCAAACTTTAATCACTTGGATTTTGGAACATGCATCTCCCTATTACTACTTGTCTCCTAATCATTGAATGAATGTTGAATTTTTAAAAATGATCAGTGACTATGCAACAACTACAGATCTTATTTTCATCCTGTGGTTGTCTCCAAGTCTCTTAATCCTTTATCTTAACTCACTTTCTATCCCGAGACTTGGGGACTATGGAATATTTTAGACTCCACCACTTAAATCTAATTTGATCTGGAGACACTGCGACCATAGTATATCAAAGTTGCCAAACATTTTACTAACTATAGATTTATTGCAAGACTTTCTGACCACCCTTAGATCATTCACCAGATGGATGGTTGTCACTTAATCTCGTAACCAAAGTGGCATATTCTTTTTCACTTGGAGATAATGTGACAAAGGCATTCCACTGAGTCTCTAAACATAATGGAATATTCTTATATCATTCCGAGACTTGGTGACCTATCTAAAAAGGTGCATGATTTATTTCATAACCTAAGTTTGAAAAAGGTAACTTTTAAAATATAACCTTGACTTGGAAATTAGGGCTTTTTCCTTTTTTGAACCTTAAAAAGACTTAAGGGCTTAGGGTTTTACCTATTTCAAACAAGGGATGACCTAAAACACAATTTTTTTTGACATTGCACTAGTTCTAAGGCTTAGAAATCATCATTTGCATCAAAATACTTTGACAAGAATAGGTAGATTTTGACATTTATTGGGTCCTACTAACAGGGAACTTTAAAAATTTTACTAGCCAGTCTATAATCAGAAATACAACCAACAAGAATAATCAAGTTAGATAATCAAAGGAATATTTGAAAGGTGTAGAGCTCTTTTTTTTGGGAGATAAATTAGATAAATGGAGAAATGCATGTTCTAGAGGGTAATTAGGCCCTTGTGCTTGGATCTCTACATCATTTTATCCAATCTCTGATTCTAGATGATCAATCTCAGGTTCTTTCACACTTGAAGTGTCCTCATGAATTTAAGGCACCCCCTTGTCATGGTTTGATATAGTAGGTTTCTAAGGGCATCTATATGCTGGGTGGCCCAATTGACCATAGTTTTAACACTTCATACTTGCAAAGTATGAGTTTCTTCTACCTAACCCTCTTCCTCTACTAGGGCCTCCTTGATTACCCCTACCTCTGGTATAACCCCCTCTTGGAGTAGTTTCATTGTTATGCTTGGTCAATTTGGTTTCACCTTGGTTTCTTTGTTCATTTCCTCTACCTTGCTAACCTCCTCTTTGAACCCATTTATCTCTTCCTCTACCTCTATTTTTCAAGTTAGGGTCAACTTTCTTTCTATTATTTTCCTCCACCTTTAGAGCTAGTTGATGAAACCTTTGAATTGTAGTTGGTTTCCATAGACTAATCACTTCTTGGATGTTCCAATTCAAACAACCCAAGCACCTTGCCACCTTGATTTATTCTTCTTCTTGTTTCTTGGACCTAAGACACAATCTCTAAAACTCATCTGTATAAGAGGCCACATCCATGTCTTTTTGTTTTAGATTTTGCCTTTTCCTATGGATTTGAATCTCATAGTCCTCTGGCATATAGTTTTATTTTAGATTTGTTACCATCACATTCCAATTGGCTATAGGCTACTTTCCCATTCTAATCATCTCATCTTGAAGATACTTCCACCATGTTAGTTCTGACCCGCTAAGTCTTTAATTGGCCACCTTAAGCTTATGTGCCTCTATCACACCTTCACATTCGAAATGGTTCTCCATTCCTTCAATCCAATCCATTACTGCTTAAATGTCCATCTTCCCTCTAAGCAGTGGTATTCCCTCCAACACCTTCCCTCCTAGGGATTTTATGGCTTTTAATAAGGGTTCATCATTCAAGACAGGGTCTGGTTCAGGGATAATACCTTCCTCAACAATATTTTTACCCCTATCACTACTTTCAACTTCTTTGTTCCTTGCTTCATTATCAAGTTCTTCTAGGCTTATCTTCATTCCTTATAAGTATTCCTCATGGATTCTATTCTTCTCCTTTTTCTCATCCACATATTTAGCTAGCTCTAAATTATTCACCATGATTGACTCTCCCATTGATTCAGTAGTAGCTGTAGACATACACTATTTTCCCAAGTCTTTAACTTCCTCTGATACCAATCTAATGTAACTATAAGTCTTTCTTTTTACCTTATCTCCTTCTAGGGTATCCTATAGGCCACTTTTTTGACCTATTATTGTTCTTGACTAACCCTAATCTCCCAAGGATTGTCTACATAAGATCCTTCTTCTTTAAACTTGTATACACCGACCAAGAAATCAAATCACTCATCACCTAGCCCATGGAGCTCTTGTTGCACCATCTTCACTAACTAATCCAACATGATAAAGAAAAATCCCACATGGAGAGGTAGGCCTCTATGATTTCAATTGGATCTAATCGAATGTCTACAAACATAGTTTTCAATAGAACCCTTAACGAGTTCCCAGAAACATAGAAAATTCACACAAAACAAGGCTACAAGAAATTAGGCCTAATTAGGCACCTTTTTCCAAATAACTTGGAATTATCCTTAACATGATGGAAAAATAACTTTCAATTATGATTCCCTTTAAAGAGATCTAAATTTTTTTCTAGGTCTTGCCTTCCCAAGTTGTCCATAGAGTGGTCCCTACATAGAAGCCTAAATTTAAGGGTTTCAACTCAAACAGAGCATAGCCATCATAATTTTTGTTTTCAAAATAAATAATCCCTTACCAAAGATTCCCATTGGATTGGGGAAATATTCACACATATGTCCTCCTCTCCAAAATCTTTGATAGAAGCAATCAATGCTTTCAATCCCTCCTAACACCTTTCCAACTTTCTGTGATCCCTAGCCTTGTATCTCTGGCTTGCCTAGGGCATCACTGCAAAAATAGCTTTCTTGCATTCCAAGGGCCACCATTCACTATAGAATATGTACAAGGATTCATCTTCCTAATTTCAAAGGCCCGCAAGGATTCCATGATGGAAAGATAAGTTATGAACCATTTTGGGAAACTACCTAGTTAGACTAGTGCTAGTGCAGAAATGAAAACTTTTTACATGGGTAAGGAATTATGAACAAAACAAAAATTAATCACATGTCAAATCAACAATTGACACATACTAATTCATGCACCAAATAAAATTTAGAGTTCAATCCATTAAAAACCAAAATGCAAAGAAAGAAGCTTTGAAGAAGTTGATGCAGTTGTTGAAGATCTACTTGCAAATAATCCCAATTTACCTGAAGATCTTAGAAAGCTGAAAAGAGAACAAGAAATTCATTCAGTCAAAATATGTGAAGTCATGGAACAAAAGAACCAAGAAGAAAATGACAGAGATATGACACAATAAGATAAGAGATTTCTAATTAAAAGACTACAGGAAAAATATAAATAAATCTATCATTTGTCACTTCAGAAAGAAGATATGATAAATCAACTCAATAGTTCAAATCAAGAAATTATCAATCTAAGGACTGAAAATGAAAGAATGCAAAATGATCTCAATACTCAAAAGAAAATAAATGAGAATATGATGAATTGACAAGTAAGCATGAATCAGTTGATAGAGAAAAATTAATTTAAACATCATGGACATATTTGATTGTGTTATATTGAACAAGGTGAATCCTCACAACAAGGAGTTAAAAAGAACATGAAACCTACATGTAATCATTTTGGTAAGTTAGAGCATACATAAAATAAGTGTTGGAGAAATGGAAATTCAAAGTTTAATGGTAAGTGCTACAGGTGAAACTAACATGGACATAGGGCAAGTGAATGCACTGAGAAACCTACGTTTGAAGGAAAATGTTTCAGTTGTAATAAAAAAGGTCATAAATCTTCCAAGTGTAGAACTAAGAAATGGGACCCTGGTGAACAATTAGCTAAAGAAATTTTTGTTTTGGATTACAACACATGGAGCAGTTATGGTCATTGTTGCGATTATGGGCACATTGGTGCAAATTGTGCAAAGAATCACCTCAGGAAAAGGAATCCTACTAAGAGATGTTATGTGTGTAAACAAATCGATCATCTAAGAAATAATTGTATGAATAGAGAAAAAGGTGACACTGGTTCTGAGAAAGGAAAAGAAAAAATTTCTGAAATTAAAATTTTGATGAGTCGGCAGTGAGTAAGGAAGTCTCTTGATAATTCAGACCAAAACAATGAAGGATCAAATTGCACCCAAAATAGTGAATTTTGTGGATCCACCATATTCGAATAAAGATGTAAGGAGAAAACTAGAACTGTACATACAAGCCATCATACATCAGTTCCAGATATGGTAGCAAGTCCAAATCTACATACTAATGCAGTGGGACACATTATGGTTCTAACCGAGTTAGGATCTAAGTTACAACTGAGTTACTCGGGCTTAACCGAGTTAATTTGGGTTGTATGGTTTCAAAGATGCAAAGTTAGTTTTCTTCAAGCTTCCAAGTAAGCCTAGGAGAACTACCCAAGCTATGACAACTACTATGTATGGAGCATTTAATAAAAACCTTATGATGAAATTTTTCATAAATGGTGAAATCAAAAGGTTATTGTTTACAAATTTTTATAGTTTGCAGAGTGATTAAGAGCTTTTAGTGATTTTAGAGAGAATTTATGTTTCAAAGATTTAGTTGTAGAAAATTTTTAGCAATCCTCCAAGTGTTATTGCATCTTCTTCCAGCAGTAAGATCAAGAAGGGATCCGAGGTGTTAGTGAAGAATGTTGTTTGTGAACCGACAAAGTTAAAAATTTATACAATGATTATAGAGGAGATATATCTAATGGGAGTCCATTCCCAAATTCCTCCTAAGGTAGTGCTGATTCATGACATTTGACCTTTCTATCATTGCATGATTCAACAACTAGGCACATTAGGTATTAATCAAGCATTCTTTTTACCCCATTAAACAACTTCTTCTAGCTTTATCTTCATTCCTTCTAAGGCTTCCCCAAGGAGTCTATTCTTCTCCTTTTTCTCATCCACCTATTTAGCTAGATCTGCATTAGTCACCATTCTTGACTTTCCCACTGATTCACTAGTAGCGATAGAAATACACTATTTTCCCAAGTATTTAACTTGCTCTGATACCAATCTGATGTAACTACAAGTCTTTCTCTATACCCTATCTCCTTCTAGGGTATCCTATAGGCCACTTCTTTGACCTATTATGGTTCTTAACTAAACCTAATCTCCCAAGGATTCTCTACACAAGATCCTTCTTCTTTCAACTTATATACATAAATGATGAAATCAAATCACTCATCACCTAGCACATGGAGCTCTTCTTGCACCATCTTCACTAACTAATCCAACATGATTAAGACCAATACCACATGGAGAGGTAGGCTTCTAGGATTTCAATTGGATCTAATCCAATGCCTACAAACACAATTTACAATAGAACCCTTAACGAGTTCCAAGAAACATAGAAAATTCACCCAAAACAAGGCTACAAGAAATTAGGCCTAATAAGGCACCTTTTTCCAAATAACATGGAATTATCCTTAACATGATGGAAAACTAACTTTTGATTCTGGAACCCTTTATAGAGATCTAAATGTTTTCTAGGTCTTGCCTTCTCAAGTTGTCCATACACTGGTGACGACATGTAACTGATTGAATGTTTGATAATGTTAAGTTTAAGATAATGCAAGGCATTAAATCAGATAATGGTTTCTATTATCATTGATATCAACTTGATATCATCTAAACGGTCATGTAAATAATGCCAAAGACTTTAGAGAATAAATGGAACAAAGGTTATTTCTTCAACAATGCATAAAAGTCAAGTATTCACTGAGTGACAAATAACACCGACAAAGTGGACACCATTAGTAAAGGCAAAGAAGAAAAGTCACAGTGATACCCAACAAGTAGAAGACTATATTTCCCAGCAAAGAAAAACCACAGGATTTCCAACGAGTTGAGAAGAAAGTTTCCCGATGAGTAAAAAATCCAATGATGCCCGATGGACGAAGATCCAAAAGCTAACTAGAGTCACGCCGACGGAACTGTCAGTTGTCACTGATGACTAACTGTAGAGTTGACCGACGGAATAGATAATTCAGAAAATGACAAAATATCTAGCTGGCAAGAGCTAAAAATAGACCTAACTGGTTGTTTTCTTTATTTTATTCGACCAAAGTTAAGTGATTGATTTAAAGAAGATTTGTACAGTTGGTAAGAAGATAACTACGAGATAAATCATGAGTTATGCTTTAAATCAAATTGGCTAGATTATTTTTCATGCCAAGAATCAAGAATCAAGAAATAATGAATATCATGCCTCTATAAGAGACAAGATTAATTCATTTATGAATGGGATTAAGGGGAGTGAATAGAAAGAGGATGTTGAAGAGAAACTGATGAAGAATAACTTCATACAGTCCTAATCAATCAAGCTAAAGGAGAGCTAAAGAATTCTGTAGACACTGACAAACAGTGAAGCACAACATCATAGGGCTGAAAGTGTGGAGCACAAAGAATTGAATTGATACATTTATCAGAGAGGTAACGTACTTAATTAGATCTAAAAATCCTCAATTCAAAGTTGCATCATGAACATGTCATAGTGTTTTAGTTTAACCATTGAAGCATCAAGTCTCTTAACTGAGCAGGACTTAACAATCTTCTATATATTGAGGTACATCCCAAGGGGTGCCAAAAAGGTTGATTCATGATAGTAGTAATGAAATTTCCCAATACATATTGACAGTCTAAGAAGGAGGATGATTTAAGGATAGTAGCAATAGATGCCTGATACTAAGTGACAACCTCTATGTATAGAATCCTCTAACAATGTCACACTTAATAGTGTGTTTGTAACCATTAACAGGGTTGGCTCCTAACAAGGCTCACTTTAGAAGAGTGAAAATTTTGGGTACCGGTCCCAATGGTTTTTCCATTAATAGGGTTTCCACATTAAAAATTCATGTGTTTTTTATTACGGTAAAAATAGGTTTTGAAGGGACCCCGAAACCCTTTAACAAAGCTGAGAAAAGAAAGGCATTAGAGCCCAGAGAAAAACAAGCTACCCCAAGGAAGGAGGCAGGCTACATAGGGACAAATCCCAGATTTATCAATAAGCAAAAGCAAAGAAAAAAAACAAAATAGACACTGGAAGGAAAACAAAGAGAGAAACGACTAGCAACGAGATCAGAATAGAGTTTTCAGGAAACTCTCAGAATCCTCCAGCTGAGTCTTCATAGTCATCACATTCTCTCTCAGCTTCTGGAATTCTGGATCCTCAACCTTCTGCTTCTTGGATCTTGTGTGAGTACCTGGTCCCATCTGCTGGGAAATATCAGAATGTTCAATGATGTCTTTGTTACCTTCCAGCCAGTTTCTCAGAGACATCAGATTCTCCAAAGTAGCCCTCATACTAGTATTCACCAGCATTAGCAAATATTTTAGCATTTCCTCATTCCCGCTAATTTTATTCTGGATAGGTATCATGGCTAATTCAACAACTTTTGATTTTTTCATCAATTTCAGAGCCATGATCATGAACAGGAACATTAACATTATGAGGAAAATCATTTCTGAGAATAGTCATAGTTTCTTCAATCAAAGAGCTCTTATTTTCCAGCTTGATGCATATATTCTTAAGTTCAACTAGGTCACTCTGCACCCATTTATCCAAATTGTAGATATAGATATATTTATTTTTTGCAATCTCCAGGGGAGACATAATAATGGTCCTTCTGACCTCAGAATCCATCCTTCGAATATCTCTTTGAAGAGACTGAGGTTTTCTACCCTGAAGATTTCTGTCACTATCTTCTTCCATATTCTCCTTCACATAGCTAGGAGAATCATGGGACTCCAAGTTTTCCTCTTCGAGAACCTTAAAACTATTGTCCCCCAAATTATCAGAATTACTATCCATAATATTAATTTCATCTTCTTTATTCTTCTCAACCTCTATCTCTTTATTCTCATTTCCTTCTGTATTAACATTCTCCAAAATAGAATCAAGTTTTTCCCCTGTTTTAAGAATGTCACAACTTTCCTCAGGGTTTTCCTTAGCATTTGAAATTTTAGGATCCTCTGAATCCTTCACCATAGGGGTCTGGGTGGTGGGACAATTCTCAGCAATAGGATCCATCTAATGATTCTGGGCATCTTCAAATTCTATTTCCTGAGGGATATGCTTCTCACCATCAGACTCCTAGAGGACAGGACTAGCAGGGGTGTCCAGAACATTCTTTTCTAATTCAGAGGCACCACTAAGATGCTTATCATTTTTCATCTCAGCCAGAGACATAGAAGGAGACGGCTTAGAGGGCAGAGAGGATTTCTTAGATTTAGATGACTTAGACAAAGACCCCATAGACTTCCTCTTTCTAATCTAGGCAGGGATAAGGTCGGGAATATGATCTTTGGCATAATCAGCTATCAGAAGGATAAGACCGACATGGAGAATAGGGGTATTCTTCATTCTGTAGTCAGAAATGCTCTGGTTAAGTGACCAGAGGAGAAAGAAGGGGAAGGAAATACGTATCTTATGTCTAAAATGATTAACTAGGGCAAAGTGATAATTATAGACCCTAGAGAATCTACCCTCAAGAGTAAAGTATTCCATTAAAAATTTAATAACAGAGCCCCAAATTTTATCAATATCCTCCATTTCGACATAGTATTTCTTACCTTTCACCAAAAGAGCCCTCTCCTCATCAGTGATAGGAAATTTTTTGAAAGATCTGGTTCCCACTTTCACCTCTTTAGAGTAATTCAGACCATCCAGCGGGAGACCAGTGATGTTAGACAGGACCTTGAGGCTGATTCTAAATGATTTTCCCACAATATTAACCATGCCCTTATCCCATCCCTCTGCGAAGGCTTTAGAAACTTTAGAATCAAAACCATGAAGTCTCTTAAGAAAACGGTGAACCTGACCTTTTTTCAAAATTGTCCACACTTCCTTTTCCTTCTTCCACTTGCATTCTGCAGGCTCTTCCCTTCTGAGATCACCACCCATGACTACAATCTTCACCTGATCTTTTTTCTCAGGCTGGGAAACGTTATTGTTTAGATTAATCTCAATCTAGTCAGAGCTTTTAATCTTAGTCGCATTCCTCTTCACATGCTCAAACTGGTCACAGATAGAAATAATAATAGCTGCGTGCATTAAAGTTTGTCCTTTCATAATTAGGGTTAAAAATACAATCTTGGATATGTACTTCACCTTGTTTTGGCCGTCATTCCAACTCCTCCCAATCTAAGATGACTTAATTAGTATCATTAACAACCCTTTTAATAATACCTTCTTTATGCCTGATTTTATCATAATTGATAATTGATTTGACCGCTTCATTACTCATAGGTGTGCCTTTCCATTTTTGAATTCCGTCACTTTTGGCTCCAATATTGGCAAGACAATCAGCTACCTGATTAGTCTCCCGATAATTGTGAGATATATGGAACACTTTAGAGGATTTAACTATAGATTTAATTTTGATGATAATATGCTCTATAGTCCAAGAAGGTGGATTGATATCTTTAATATTGTTAATTATATTTAAAGAGTCACCTTCGAGCCATACTCTTTTGAATCCCATTTCTTCCACCATCATGATAGTGTTAAGGGCTGCCAAGGCCTCTGCTCTATGATTAGATTGAAAGCCCAAGGGGATTGATATAGCACCAAGAAAGTTACCAGAGCTATCTCTGATGATGCCCCCTTCCCCAGAGACACCTGGGTTTCCTTTAGAGGCACCATCAAAATTGGCTTTAACCCAGCCAATTGGAGGAGCAGACCAGACAGATAATTTTCTTTGGGAACAATCTTGGTTTTTGAGGAGAGGAAAGTTCCAAGTTGACCAGTTGACCTCCAAAATGAGAGAAATATACTTTCTATTGCTATTGTTTATAGCAGAGCTGAAATTTTCCTTTAAAGATCTAGACATTATGTTGAAGATAATTTCAAGTTTTGAGCTTTTCTCTCTAAAGATTCTGTTATTTCTTTCCTTCTAGATACTCTAGCAAAGATGAGGCAGAATAAGATTCCAAAATTGTCTAGCCATTTCATTATCAAAAGGGCATCTCCATTGAGTAATAAAGTCCTGCCATGAGTTAGGAAAGAACCAAGCCAGATTCCAATTTTGAAAAACCAAAGACCAAACTTTCTTGGTAAAACTACAATGGATCATGAGGTGATCACAGGATTCAGCTTGATCAAATCAAAGATTGCATCTATTAACATGAGAGAAGCCTCTTTTAACCAAATTATCAATAGTAAGGGGCTTATTTTGGATAAGAATCGAAAAGAAAAAGTTAATCTTTGGAGTAAGGAGTTTATACCAGAACTGCACATTGGGGCTTAATTTCCTTGGAGAACACGAAGGAGCAGGCAGAGTCCACCGTGAATTCACCATGAGTAGAAAGGTTCCACACAATCTTATCTGGAATATTACCTTCACTGATCCAGGACTACATGTCTATCATAAGGGGTAATAAACTTCTATCAATGCTAGAGAGATCCTTCCAGGAATTGTTATTCCTATAGTCGGAGACTTTATATCCAAAAGTATTTTTAGCTTGGGTAATAAAGTCCTTCCACTCT
>MU223266.1:1026432-1049522 GCA_018584345.1 Thuja plicata
ATTCTCCATACATCTATGCTCCTCTGAGAGACCCTCTTTTTGAATAATCTCTTGAATAGTCTTGATCTCTTCCTTTTTGATACTTTTAGCCTTGAATATGTCCCCAAAGACTTCCTTATTCCAAATTGTAATTTTTTTCTTAACATTACTCAACTTTTTGGCTATCTTATACATAGTAGTGCCTTCCTGATTATAGTTCCACCATTTATATATGCTATCTTTTAGGTTAGGGTGGGCTAACCACATCTTCTCAAAGTGAAACGGGATATTCTTTTTTCCATTCAAGATATTAGCATTGAAGATTATAGGGAAGTGGTCAGAACCAATCCTAACAGAGGAAGATAAAGAATAGGAAAAATTAGACAGCCAATCAATAGAGAGGAGGGTTCTATCAAGTTTTACCTGTATAAGATCAACACCAGTTATTCTATTCGACCACATATAGGAAATACCTTCCAGCTCCATATCAAATAGGGATTGATCATTAATATACTCCATAAGATCCATTCTTCTATCAACTTGAGAAAGATCACCACCCATTTTATCGTCTACCAGCAGGGGAGTATTAAAGTCCCCCATCACCATCCAGCTAATTGCCTGGAAGTCATTCCTAATTTCTTTAAGTCTTTTCCAAAATCTGAGTCTTCCACTTTTTGTATTATGGGCATAAATATTCATAAGGTTCCAAGAACATTCCAGTTTAATATGTTTGACACAAATAAGGATAATGTTCTTCTCAACATGAATCTTCTTGCAGTTTACAATAGCATTGTTCCAGAAAATCACAACACCACCAGAGACACCATCAGAGTCACTACCAATACTGCTACCATTCTTAAAAGGATTAATATTCTCAACTTTCTCTCTAGACATTTTAGTTTCCTGGATAAGAATAATATCAGGGTTTGAGTCTCTTACCAAATTTCTAAGAACATCTTGTTTATGAGGACTATTTAGACCTCTAATATTCCAAGATATAATCTTCATTTAATGAGTTGGGGAGAAAATCTCTGGGATAGTAGATTTTTTACCATCGGCAATACTCTATTTTGCTTCTACCTCTCTTATAGATTTTTGAGAAGGTCTACCTCTTCCTCCCTGGGGTGATCCTACATCTTCTTTTTTCCTTCTGGTCTGGACTCCCCCTAGAGGGGTTATTTATGCCTTCCTCCCTGATTCTTGAGCTTTAAGATTTAGTCCTCCTTTCTTAGAGGGTTTTTTGTCCTTCTTATTATTTTTCACCTCAGACCATTGGGATTCCTTCTTTTCCAAAATAGGAGACGAATCATCAAAACTTTCTTTTTGATTGTCCTCCTCACTGACTTCAGACCAACTCTTACTACTATTCCCATTAATAACAGATATAACCTTCTCTTTCACAAAAGGTGAAGATCCCAATTTGTCCGCAACTGTTAATCCCTGACCATTTATTTCATGGATGCAATCATTCTCATTTTGTTGTACTATTCTTGAGACTTGTGGCTCCTTTTCAACACCAACTTCCATAGAAACATTTTGGGGCTACAGATCATTCTCTATATTCCTAGCTAGAGGGTTTTGAAGATCAGGTAGGGAATCATCCACTTTTTTCCCTTGTTCTGTTTTAATTGGGTCCTCCTGCTCCAGGATCTGAGGTAAATCTTTATCAACTGATAACTGAAAAATGTCTTCCTCTGTTTGATTTGTTAGATCAGCGTTCAGATCTTCTGTTGATTTTTTCTCTTCTAAAACATTCGAAGGGATTGGAAGAGAGGGAGACTTTTTATCTTTCCAAACAACCCTTGAATCTTTCTTTTTAGCTTTAATAGAAGGTTTTAGAGGACATTGTTTTTCCCAATGACCAGATTTTTTACAGGTGAAGCAGGCAAATGGGATTGTTTCAAACTCCACAACTTGATTATAAATTCCCATCTTTGATTTAATAGAGATAACTTCTAGGAGATCTGTCTTTTGATTAATGTTGACACAGATTCTAGCATAGACTAATCTAGTCTTAGCAACTTTCATTGGGTCTATGGTTAAGAGCTCCCCAAATGAGCAAGCCAATCCTGAAAAGACATCTTCATGCCAGTATTCCAGAGGAAGTCCCTGGAATCGAACCCACACTGGGGCTGATTCAAACATGTCCATAGTAAGATCCATATTAGTCCCCCACTTTTGAAGAGCCAAAGATGATTTACCAAACATCCAAGGACCCCCACACAGAACTACAGAAAGGTCTTCAGAACTAGAAAACTCAAAAGTGAAAAAGCCTTTTGGTAGGGCAGCTATGTCGACTTGACCTTTTAACCTCCATTTCCTTGCTGCATAAGCCGTTACTGTATCAATGTTAGGTCTTGGGCCCATAAAATTTCCTATTAACGTATTTTTCATTGAAGCTACTGTATGATCAACCAGTGAATCAGGGAGGGAAATACTAAATATTCCTTTCTGAGGATCCGACATGATGTCAACAAGGGGAAAAGAAGATTTCCCAGTAGGTTTCACACCAAAAAGAGAGGACCAACTTCCATTAGCAGTATTTTTAACTAAAGGTTGACCATCTTTTGCTTTAGAAGACTTACCATCACCTTTCATTATCTTTGGTGCATCTTCACTGATTTGGAATCTTGATAGAGGAGTGTCCTCCCTTGTCTCTTTTGTGGAGCCCTCCACTGCTACATCTTTTACCTTTTCCTGAATCA
The DNA here is from genome assembly GCA_018584345.1 of Thuja plicata. Classification (NCBI taxonomy): domain Eukaryota; kingdom Viridiplantae; phylum Streptophyta; class Pinopsida; order Cupressales; family Cupressaceae; genus Thuja; species Thuja plicata. The sequence goes on from MU223266.1 coordinate 1,029,117, forward strand.
CTAGCACGGACAATATATGAACATTTCCAAAGGTCTCTTTCCCACTCATTTCATTGTTCAAAAAGACCTGTTTACCTCCTTCTCGAGGATATTGCAATCTGGGTTTTTGACCCTTCTTCATCCTTCTCTCCTCCCTTGATAATCCTGATTCCTTTTCCTAGATTCATCTGCAATCCACCTCCAGTAGGTTTTGCACCCAAAGGGAGATTTGAATTCCCTTCAACCGCTTTCTCTCCTCCTCTCCTCATGTGTTATTTGTGTATGATTCATTTCTTTATTTTTTTGTATCTGACATAGTTAACACTGGGTTGATCAATCTACTCTCCTTATTTACTGAGTTTTGGTAAATAGTTATACTTATTATCATTAATCAAGGAGAATAAGGATAGACAAGGAAAACCAATAGACAGTAAATAATTATAAGTATTTCATGACATGCATCTTGTAGGGACTTAATAATCTAAGGTTTATTTGATTGGTGGTTAATGTTTGAAAGATAAAATTTTGAGGCCATTGCTTCACCCCCCCTCTCGGTTATTACTAACAATTGGTATCAGAGATTGTGTGCTTAGAAAGGAAGGTTTCAAGACCTAAGTCAAGATCACAAGATGAATAGATGAGATGTGCCCAAGTTGAACGTAGACAACTTTGCTTCATGGAAAAGAAGGATAAGATTCCACTTATCAGGTATTGGTAATGATGTTACTCAATTCCTATATATTGAATATGTGTTTCCTACAAGAGTACTGATAGTAGATCAATTGAGAGAGAAGCATGAACACAACTGCATGGTTATAGATCTTTCTTCCTCACTCTCTGATGCTAAATATGAAGATGTCAAGGATTTCAAAAATGCAAAGAAGATGTGGGACAAACCGAAGCTTGTACATGGAGGTGATAAAAATGTTCTAAGAGCCAAATAATAAAGCCTTAGAGAAAAATTTGACGATCTCAAAATGAAAGAAGGAGAAAACATCACACAGTAAAACACAAGAATAAAAGTAGCCAATGCTATACAAGGAGTTGGTGGTACACTTGTAGAGGAGACAGTGGTAAGTAAAATATTAAGAACCTTACTGCATGTATATGCTATTAGAGTTTCTGCCAATCAAGAAATGAGAGAAGTAGAAAACAATATAGTTACTCTTGACAGTTTAATTGTTAGACTAATTTCATTTCAGATGAATAACTTTGATAAGAGTGTCTTACCAAACTTAGAGTCTGCATTTAAGTCTTCTATGAGAATAAGAAAATCAAGTCATAGACACACATCTAGAAGAGATAGTGAAATTGAAAGTCAAGAAGAAGATCTAGATGAAATAGAATCACTTATGGCTAGAAGAATGCAGAGAGGCAAAGGTAAATACAAATGAAAGTTACCATTTGTATGCTTTAATTGTAAAGAGATTGGACACTTTTTTGCAAGATGTCCTAATAGAAGAAAAGATGACAGAAGTAATGAAAGACCTTTTGAGAAGAAATTTGACAAAGGTGATAACAAAGATTATAGAGGTCACCGACAATCAGAAAGAAGAGATACCTAAGACTATAAGGACAAAGGAAAGAAGGCTAGCTACCTAACTTCTTGCAAAGATGAAGATATTGACACCGAACCTAATGAAGACATCGATATGGTATTTGTAGTTGTGAAGGATAATTCAGATGAAGATGAAAGATATGTAGAAACTAAACTCATATCTAAGGTTATCAAGAATGACATCTAGATTATAGATAGTAGCTGCACTCACCACATGACTTGTGATAAAGAAAATTTTAACACTTTTGAGTATTATAATGGTGGAATAGTAAGAATGGGTAATGATACACCTTATCCAGTTGAAGATAAAGGAACTATAACGGTGAATAACCTGATTAAATGTGAAAATCCTTATTGGGTAAAAGGATTGAATTATAATCTGTTGAGTGTTTCTCAGTTGAATAATATAGGTCACAGAGTAGCATTTGAGAATAAGAAGGCAAAGATCTTTAATGAATCAGGAAAAATGAATGGTACTGGTGAATAGACTAAAGGTAAGTTATTCTATCTGAATGATACTAACACCACTTTCTTAATGACTAGAAATGAAGACATATGGTTGTGGTACAAAAGATTGTGTCATGTGAATTTTGACAACATGATGAAAACAAGCAGAAGGAGAAATGTAAGAAGCTTACCGATGATGACAAAGCTGGACAACACCATGTGCAAGAATTGTCAAAAGGGTAAAATGACTAAGTCTAGTTTCAAAAGTAAAACCCATACATCTGATGACATTCTAGAATTAGTCCATACTAATTTATGTCGATCAATGAGGACAAAGAGTTATTATGGAGATAGATATTTTATTCTCTTTGTTGATGATTACTCTAGAATGATGACAGTCATGTTTCTAAAAGATAAATATGAAGCATTCAAGATGTTTAAATGGTATAAGGCTATGGTAAAAAAACAAAGTGATAAGGATTTGAAATGATTGAGTTCAGATAGAGGAGGAGAATTTATATTAGATAAGTTCATTTATATCAGATTAGTTCACTAATTTCTATAATGAGCATGGTATAAAAGATAGGTTTCTGCACCAATAACACCACAGCAAAATGGGATTGCGGAGAGAAGGAACAAATCAATAGTTTATTGTGCTAGAACAATCATGATAGAGAAAGGCATCACCCAAATCTTTTGGACGGAAGTTGTCAGTATTGGTGTCTACACACTAAACAAAGTACAACTGAAGAAGGACATAAAGAAGACACCTTATGAGCTATGGTATGGTAAAACACCCAATGTAAGTTACTTCAAAATCCTTGGTAGTCAATGTTATCTCTTAAAGGATGATAGAAATGGAAAGCATAATGCCAAGAGTGATGAAGGTATTTTTTGGGGGTATTCAACCAAGAGAAAAGCCTATAAATGTCTCATCAAGGATTCTAACAAAAATTTTGAAAGTGTAAATGTAAAGATAGATGAATTTGCAGAAAAGAATGAGCTAGAAAGCATAAAAGAACTAGAGAACTACAACAAGTTTGTATACTATGAAGAACCCAACACTCTACTCGAGAAACAACACTTAATTCCAGAAGAACAAAATGTTGCAACCAACGGTCAGACTGTTGTTACCGATGGTGAGGATAATAATCAAAATAATGTACAAGGTGATGAAGAAAAAAAAAATGAAGATCAAAAGGATGATCAAGCTGATACACAAAGAGCTATGCCTGCACTTGCAAGATATGTAAGAAGGAACCATTTAGAGATCTAGATCATAGGATATAAGAAATCTGGTACAAGAACAAGAAGCAAGTCTTTAACCTCAAATTGTTTAATTTATGAGTTTGAGCCAAAATCTATCAATGTTGCACTAGATAATGAGGAATGGATAAGTTCTATGAATGATGAGATTGAACAGATTGAGAAGAAAAAGACATGATCACTTGTGCCAAGACCAGATGACAAGAATGTCATTGGTACAAAATGGATATTCAGAAATATGTTGAATGAGAATGGAGAAGTCACAAGAAACAAAGCAAGAATAGTATGCAAAGGGTATGCACAAGAAGAAGGTATAGACTATGGAGAGACCCTTGCACCCATTGCTAGACTAGGAGTGAGAATACTACTTTCTTATGCTGCATTTAAAGGATTCAATGTATATCAAATGGATGTCAAGTCAATATTCCTAAATGGAATACTTGAAGAAGAGGTATACATTGAGAAACCACAAGGGTTTGTCGATCTAGACAAGAGAAACATGGTATGTAGACTTCACAAAGCCTTATATGGATTGAAAAAAACTCCTAGAGCCTAGTATGAATGAATTCATTCCTATCTTATAAGTATTGTATTTGTAAGGACTAGTGAAAATAGTAATCTTTATTTGAAGGAAGATACTGATGCTAACACTTTGATTGCTGAAATATTTGTTGATGACATCATTTTTGGAGGCAATGATATGCTATTCAAATCATTTTGTAATGAGATGAGAAAAGAGTTTCAGATGTCTATGTTTGGAGAGATCAAGTTCTTTCTTGATCTACATATCATTAAACAAAGTGAAGGTATTTTCAATACATAGTCCAAATAAATCAAGGAGGTCCTAAAAATATTCAAGATGGAAGATTCCAAACTAGTTGGAACACAAATGGCTACTGGATGTAAGTTAACAAAGGAGGAAAAGACAACAAAGGTAAATCAGACTTTGTACAGATCAATGATTGCAAAACTCATGTATGTTGTACACACTAGACCAGATATTGCACATGTAGTAGGAATTATTGCTAGATTTTTTGCTAACCCTAGGGATTCACATATGAATGTTGTGAAAAGAATTCTAAGATATATGAAGATCACTAAGGAATTTGTCTTATGGTATAGAAGAGAAGGCAAGTTTGAACTTAAGGTGTTTTCCGATGCTGATTGGGCTGGAAATCTTGATAACCAGAAGAGCATAACTGGAGGAGCATTCTTTATGGGTGACAGACTTGTCACATGGATTAGAAAGAATCAAGGATGCATCTTACAGTCGACTACAGAAGTAGAGTATGTTGTTGTTGCTGCAAATTGCTCAAATATTGCATGGATCAAATAGTTGCTGGAAGGTATGCATATGAAGATCTTAGATACAGTAATTATTTACTGTGATAACACTAATACAATAAAAATTTCAAAGAATCTATTCATGCATGCCTAGACTAAACACATTGCAATCAAGTATCATTATTTGAGAGAACAAGTTCAAGAAAAAGAGGTGATACTTGAGTATGTGCAATCAAAAGAACAATTAGCTAATATCTTCACCAAGTCATTGCCCAAGGATACATTTGAGTACTTGAGAAAGAGACTAGGGGTCAAACCCTTGTCTACCAGTCAGTAATATGACTAAAGTCTACATCATCCTACATATTATCAAAATATCATTCATGTTGATGCAAGCAAAGAGATGAACTGCAAAGCTACATCTATATAGAGACAAGTATATATATTAGAACCGAGCACCAGAGCATATTGTTGTATTGATGATGGATAAGGGAAATTCAAAGAATATATTATGTATGGATAGAATAGATTGTTTGACATGAAGGTCAGATATCTGTAAGATATTTGTTTGGCATTGTTGTCAAAGAGAGAGAGATTATCCATATTATCACATTCTTCTGAAAGAGGGAGAGAGATTATCCATTATCATATTACTCCAATAGGGAGAGATTATATCCTAGGAGAGAGAAATTGTATAAAATATTACACAAAGGAGAGTTGCTGAAAAGAGAAAAACACATCACAAAAGAGTGAACAGTCAAAGGAGAGAAATTGACATAAGAAGAGGACTCAACACATTAGAAGACAAAGAGCTACAATAATCAAATGTAGGCTAAAACAAAGCTTACTAGAGATCAAACATTTATCAATTATCAGAACAAAAAGATAGGTAGTTTGATGAATCTCAATTGTTGTATTTCATATTGTATTAGAAATAGTATAGTGCGATAATATAGTATGTTGCCATCAATGCCACAGGGAGATATTGATGACATGTAACTAATTGAATGTTTGATAATGTTAAGTTGAAGATAATGCAAGGTATAAAATTAGTTAATGGTTTATATTTTCATTGATGTCAATTTGATATCATCTAAAAGATCACTAAGTGATAGATAACACTGATGGAGTGCACACCATCAGTAAAGGCAAAGAAGAAAAACCATAGCGATACCTGAAAAGCAGAAGATAGTGTTGCCCGACGAAGCAAAACCACAGGATGATCGATGAGCTGAAAATAGAGTTTCCCAATGAGTAAAAAATCCAACGATGCCTGCCGGACATAGTTCCCAAAGCTAATTGAAATCACATCAATGGAACTATCAGTTGTCACCTATGACTAACTATAGAGTTGACTGATAGAATAGAGAGTTCAGAAAATGACAAAATATCTAGCTGTCAAGAGCTAAAGATAGACTTAACTGGTTGTTTTCTTTGTTTTATTCGACCATAGTTAAGTGATTGATTTAAAGAATATTTGTATAGTTTGCAAGAAGATAACTATGAGATAAATCATGAGTTATGCTTTAAATCAAATTGGCTGGATTGTTTTTCAAGCCAAGAATCAAGAATCAAGAAATAGTGAATATCATGTCTATATAAGAGACAAGCTTAATTCATTTACAAATGGGATTAAAGGGAGTGAATAGAAAGAGGATACTAAAGAGAAATTGATGAAGAATAACTGCATATAGTCCTGATCAATAAAGCTGAAGGAGAGCTAAAGAAGTTTGCAGGAAGTGACAAATAGTGAAGCACAACATCACAGAGCAGAAAATGTGGAGAAAAAGGAATTGAATTGATACATTGATCAAAGAGGTAATGTACTTAAATAGATCTAAAAATCTGCAATTCAAAGTTGCATCATGAACAGGTCATAGTGTTTTAGTTTAACCATTGAAGCATCAAGTCTCTTAATAGAGAAGGACTTAACAGTCTTCTATATATTGAGGTATATCCCAAGGAGTGCCAAAAAGGTTGATTCATGAAAGTAGCATTGGACTGGCCTGATACCTATTGACAGTCTAAGAAGGAGGCTGATTCAAGGATGGTAGAAATAGTTGCCCGATACTAAGTGACAAACTCTATGTATAAAATCCTCTAACAAGTTCACACTTAATATTGTGCTTATAATCTTTAATAGGGTTGGCTCCTAACAGTTCTCACTTCAGAAGAGGTAAAATATGGGGTATCGGTCCTAGTGGTTTTTCCCTTAACAGGGTTTCCACATTAAAAATTCATGTGTTATGTATGTATGATTCATTTCTTTATTGTTTTGTATCTGATATATTTAACACTGGGTTGATCGGTATACTTTGCTTATTTACTGAGTTTCAGTAAATAGTTATACATCTTATCAATAATCAAGGAGAATAAGGATAGACAAGGAAAATTGACAAACCGTAAATCATTATAAGTATTTCATGGCATGCATCTTGTAGGTAGTTAATAATATGAGGTTTATTTTATTGGTATTTAATGTTTGAAGGATAAAATTTTGAGGTCACTAATTCACCCCCCCCCCCCTGTTAGTTATTACTNGATAAAATTTTGAGGTCACTAATTCCCCCCCCCCCCCCTGTTAGTTATTACTAACAAGTGGTTCCTACATACAAGCCTAAATTTAATGGTTTCAACTCAAACAAAGCATAGCCATCAGAATTGTCATTTTCAAAATAAAGAATCTCTCACCAAAGTTTCCCATTGAATTTGGGACATCTTCACACATATGTCCTCCTCTCCTAAAGCTTTGATTGAAGCAATCAATGCTTTCAATCCCTCCTAACACCTTTGAAACTCTTTGTGATCCCTAGCCATGCATCTTTGCCTCGCCTAGGGAATCACTGCAAAAATAGCTTGCTTTCCTTCCAGTGCCTATCATTCACTATAAAATATCTATAAGGAGTCATATTCATAATTCCAAAGGCCCGTAGGGATTCGACGGTTGAATGATAAGTTACGAAACCATTTTGGGAAACTACCTAGTTCAGACCAGTGCTAGTGCAGAAATGAAAACTTTTTACATAGGCAAGGAAATATGAATAAAAAAAATTTAATCACATGTAGAATCAAGAATTGACACACACTAACTCATACACCAAATAAAATTTAGAGTTCAATGCATTAAACACCAAAATGTAAAGAAAGAAGCTCTGAACATGTTGATGCAGTTGTTGAAGATCTACTTGCAAAGAATCTCAATTTACATGATGATGCCAGAAAGTTGAAAAGAGAACAAGAAATTCATTCCACAAGAATATGTGAAGACATGGAACAAAAGAACCAAGAAGAAAATGACAGAGATATGTAAAAATAACATAAGATATTTCTAATTACAAGATTAGAGGAAAAAGAAAAAGAAATCCATTATTTGTCACTTCAGAAAGAAGATATGATAAATCAACTCAATATTTCAAATCAAGAAGTTATCAATCTAAGGACTGAAAATGAAAGACTGCAAAATGATCTCAATACTGAAAAGAAAACCAATGATAGTATGATGGATTGACAAGTAAGTGTGGATCAGTTGATAGAAAAAACTCAATTCAAACATCATGGACAAATTGAATTAGGTTATATTGACAAGGTGAATCCTCACAACAAGCAGTTCAAAAGAACAAGAAACATACATGTAATCATTGTGGTAAGATAGGGCATACATAATATAAGTGTTGGAGAAATGGAAATTCAAAGTTTAATGGTAAGTGCCACAGGTGAAACTAACATGGACTTAGGAAAGTGAATGCACTGAGAAACCTACGTTTGAAGGAAAATGTTTCAATTATAAAAAACAAGGTCATAAATATTCTAAGTGTAGAACTAAGAAATGGAACCCTGTTGAACAATTAGCTAAAGCAATTTTTGGCTAGGATTAAAACACATGGAGAAGATTTTTTCATCGTCGTGAGTATGGGCCCATTGGTGCAAATTGTGCAAAGAATCACCTCAGAAAAAGGATTCCAACTAAGAGATGTTATGTGTGTAAACAAATCAGTCATCTAAGCGAGAATTGTATGAATAGAGAAAAAGTGGATACTCATTCTGAGAAAGGAAAAGAAAAAGTTTCTAAAATAAAAATTTTGATGAGTCAGTAGTGAGTAAGGAAGTCTCTTGATAATTCATACCAAAACAATGATCGATCAAATGACACCCAAAATAGTGAATTTGGTGGATCCACCATCTCATAATAATGATGCAAGAAGATGACTAGAACTATGCATACAAGCCATCATGTATCAGTTCTAGATATGCTAGCAAGTAAAAATCACATACTGATGCACTAGGACACATTATGGTTCTAACCGAGTCAGAATCTTAGTTATAACCGAGTTACTCAGGCTTAACCGAGTTAAGTCATCTTGTATGGTTTCAAATATGCAAAGTTAGTTTTCATCGAGATTCCGAGGAAGCCTAGGAGAACTACCTGAGCTATGATAGCTACTATGTACGGAGCATTAAATAAAAATTGTATGGTGAAATTTTTCATAAATTGTGAATTCAAAGGGTTATTGTTTACCAAGTTTTATAGTTTGTAGAGTGATTAAGAGCTTTTAGCGATTTTAGAGAGAATTTGTGTTTGAAAGCTTTAGGTGTAGAAATGTTTCAGCAATCCTCCAAGTGTTATGACATCTTCTTCTAGAAGTAATGTCAAGAATGGATCTGACATGTTAGTGAAGAATGTTGTTTTGTGAACCGCCAAAGTTAAAACTTTATCCAACGATTGCAGAGGATATATATCCAATGGGATCCCATTCACAAATTCCTCCTAAGGTAGTGTTGATTCATGACATTTGAGCTTTCTATCATTGCACCATTCAACAACTAGGCATGTTAAAGATTAATCAAGCATATGAGGCACTTTATGTCGGTGAAAACCTAAAGCCAGAACAAAAGCACCTTGAATTCAAGAGTTTAACCTCTATCTTGCAAATGCTAAAGAATTTCTAGATAAAGTGGATTAGGTTTATTCTGAGCCATGTTCACGACATCAATCTCTTGTTGGGGAAACCTGTGAAGACCACTAAGATGATGGTACACCAAGTGATAGGGTACCCAATGCTCAACAAACCTAAAGCAACTAAAACCATACCCTGAGATAATCTAGCCATGAAAACTCTTGCCCAGTGGGATGGAAGATGCATGAAGTTGAATGGAGTCATTGACATGGACCTAAATTTAGGAATTCATGTAATTGCATATAAGATATATAGTTCAAGCCGACCAAACAATGTTCCATGTGAGGGTGTGGACTTGGGATACAAAGTGGTGAAGGTCAATCTATCATTTGACCTAGCCGAGTTGCAGCTCATCTAACTGAGAAAAAACATGGAGAGCATCTGGGAATCTAAGACCAATCTATGTAATTTTAGTTCACTCTTGGTCTTCTTATTATTTTATGTTCAAAAGTTTTTCCCTTCAAAAGGCACATTTGTATGAAAGAAGTACATGCCTATAATTTATCAGATAAATTAGTTTATAGCAGGACTGGGAGATAATTTTGAAATCATTGTGGATGCTTACTTTGATATTTTTTGAGAGAAAATGTAGAATAGATTTAGAATTCACAAACAATTGGTAGAATACTATAAGGATGATATATGCTTCCTAGTTGACTATGACAAAGTATGCATCCAAGCAGTCAAGCCTAGGGTTGAATGGGTGAAACCTCTTGCATATCAGGTTAACATACATGAGACCAGAGACATTATTGAAGCTCTTGTAAATGATCCTACTGATCCTAAAGCACCATATTTTGGTACTTGTGAAGAAGATAAGGGAATAATATCATTGTAAATTGAGATTCCAAAAATCTTGAAGAGGGGAAGGAAGATAATTGAGAAGTTTGGAAATAAGTATGGCAAGTCATCAGACTCTCCTCCTTCGATCACTGAAAGAAAAGAGGATGACAAAAAAGTAGAAGAAGAACCTAAAAAAACAAGAGGAAGAGGTAGAAGCAGAGCCTCCTAAGAAGAAGAGGCTAGCCCCCAAGAAAACAAAAAAGGTTTCTACCTTTTTCTTCACTGCAAACAAACCTAGAATATCTAGAAGAGAATTGGTATTGACTAAAGAAGATGATGAAGAAGATACAGTTACTTTGAAGAATCCACCACTTACCTTTGAGTAGAAGGTTGAAGAATTGAAAGAAGGTAGTGGTATGTTGAATCTCAGATCACTTAAATATGCTTCTAGAACAAAGGATGAACAAAATATGATTGAGGATACATTAGTAGTGAAGATGGAAAGATGGAAGTATGATCTATCTAAATTGAAAAGCCATATGTCTGAATACCTTCTCAAGGAAATCACCATTCACTCAAACAATGCAGTCCAAATTGAAAAGGAAATCAGAAAAAAAAAAAAAACCTTGAAGCAAGTCATGCCTACATTGACTGATAAAGAGGTAAAAGATGCTATGTATAAGTATGAGAGTAATCACACTCCAAGGTTTAGAAATTTTCAAGTCTTGAAAAAGAAAATAGAGGATGTTGTGCAGACCGCAACTAAGTTGTGGAAGTCAATTTTTGATGACAAGGGAGAAGATAAGATAGAGTAAGAGAGTATAGACCCTCATGTGTAGGTTAAAGATGAAGAAATACCTGAGGTACAGACCATTGAAGAATCTAATGCAGAATAGATAGTAGTAGAAGTGATGCAATCCTTTCCCCAATCACCTATTTAGAGTATCTTATCTCCAAGCAAGGAAAATCTCACATAGTCTATATTAAGTCTAGTAGGAACTAAGCATTAGGCTCTACCTACTACTAGGCCAAGCTAGACCGAGTCATAGAAAGACACCATAAATATTTCTATAGTTGGTACTTATTCTATAGTTCGTACATTAAAAGTTAATGACCTACTTCAGTGAAACACTGAGGACAAGGATGATGATGGAAAAGGTAAGGAAATCATTCCTTCACCTGATCCCAAGGTCAAAGGTAAAGAAAATATAAAAATTAATGATGAGGTTGACCTTGAGGAAGACATTTTGATTCCTAATTAGGATCTTTCTAGCCTAACAATCGAGCAAATAAATATCCTTGGGGAGCTATGGAAGAAAATAGAAAAACAACAGAAGCTCTAAGGTGAGAAGAAAAGGAACAGAGTAATAGAGGACATCAAAGGTATATTCCTTGATTCACTAGAGATTGAAGTCAATGAGAAAGACTCTATAATGGTCCAACATGTTGACATAGTTCACAAGTTTAATCATGATCTTAGTGGAAAGGAGAAAGTACTACAAAAGGCAGAGAGAAAATTTGAGAATAAGGTTCTAGAGAATGTTGCAGGTAAGATTGCAATAGATCAAGTAAAGATAATCACTATCATTATCTCTATAGAAACCACTGTGAATAATGTTGTGGAGTTATTTGTAAAGATGAGTGACACTTCTAACTTTACCATGGAAATAAAGAACAAGATGACAAATATTGATAGTGATTTGAAGGCAAGTGCAAGCCAGTTGGCACTTAAGCCTAGTTCAAGTTCAGCACATTTTGTTAAGATAAGGTATTTGACTGATCTAAATGAAGAGATACTAAGGGAAGAAAGAAGAACATGGGGACCTCTATCAGCTATGTAGAGCCAACTCCTTCCCCATATGGATGTCATGAAAAAATATATTACTCATGCAAAGACACTCATCCATGATAACCACTTTTCTGTTGTAGAGCTTATGATAGAGTTGTCTGCAGAAATTCAAATTGAGTTACACATCCTTAAGGTGTTGCAAGACAATTGGGACAAGACTTTGTCTCAAATTTTGAAGGTACATAGTGATCTACTTTCATATTTTGGTATTACCTTGTAGATATGTATTTTGCATTTGTGTCAACAACAAGGGGGAAAGATATAATTTGTATATATATGAGGAAATACATGTACATAGAAATGGAAGATATTGGTGAGGAGGCTAGGATAAACTAGCTAGTCTATGCCCTTGATCCTCTCTAGGATCCAAGTGTTCCTCTAACACCACTGATGGTCTATAGGATTCCTTATTCCTCCAAGGATCCCCTGACCTGCCTAACCTTCCCACCAAGTCAAACTAGCCCATACATCAGCATGACAATCTTAGCTCTTAGCCACCATCCCTTACATAGGCTTAATAAGGGTCTTTTTGTCTTATCTTTCTATTCCCACTCCAATCAGTGAATTTTATGGCTTCCAAGGTGTTTTCAAGGCATTTTGCACCTGTTCATGTCATTGGTTTAATTGGGTCTTTACCCAATTTAGGACTTGCTTTGGAAACCAGGGCTACAAGGAGGGGGCCTAATTAGCCCTCCTTCTGGTTTCTTAGGGATTTTGAGGCCTTTTCCTCAAAGAAAAATCAACCCTATCCTAAAGGAAATTTTCTACTAAGGACCCAAACTCAGATATTTTTCGGTTCCTGGGTCACCGGTTGACCGTACAATGCCTATACCCTATAAGGAGGGTTTTAAGGGTTTTAAGCCTCTTCACAGTGACTGTTAAAGATGGTGTGTGACAAAATCTTTCCCAAATAGATAAACCCCCCTCCTTTGCATCAAGTGTTATTAATACATGCCTTGTGACTCCCTAAAAAGGGCTTAGCTTGAAACTCCCTTCACTATCATGCAGAGTTCTACTGTTGAACATCCCTAGCCGGACTACACATAGCTCACTTAGGGCTTCTACAAACAATTGTTTTCACTCTCAATCAGGGGCCCTACATTTATATACAAACAAAGATGGGTATGTACCTTCAATATCCAAGGTTCCATGGCATTTCCACGGTGGACATGAAAGCTATAGACCTATATGTACATGCCTCTCCAAACTGGCAGAGAGCTAAATAACACAAAGAAGCTAAGAAAAATATATATAAAAACTAAATAAATCTACTCTAATGTATTTTAAATGAAGGAATAACCACACAAAAACAATAACTCCTTCAAAATCCAACAACACTCCACTCCATTCACAAGAAAATCAGTCATAAACTATGACTGTTCCTTCTAATTGTTGCACATAGTCTGGTGTTTCTGTACAACAGCCATACAAACTCAGTGCCAACCCTGCCACTAGGGTTTTTCACACCTAATATAGGCCTCTCCTCAAGATTAGATCCTATTTAGGGTTAGGAGCCTCCTTGGTGAGGTTTATTCATTACAAAAGAAAAGTTGTAGTTGCTAGCAACTTTTAGAACAATTTCTCTTGCTCGAGTAACTTTATTTTTGCACACTCCATTTCTAAGACCTTTCTAAGGTCTTCACATGATTGAATAATAAAACCAACTCCCCTAACCTTCTAACTTAGACTTATTACTTCAAGAAGAGGAAGTGACCTTAGGTTACCAACCTATCCTAAGTCACTGTACAACCAAGTAAAGAAAGACACAACAAAACTAAGCCCCTACTTAGGCTTTCAAACACAAATGACTCAATGCTTTGCAGCTATACCTCTTGGATAGTTAATAACTTCCTACTCAAAGCATCTGCTACCTTATTGAGCTGGCCCTTCTTGTGCTTGATTGTGAAGGTAAAGGATTGGAGATACTCCATCCACTTCAAGTGCCTATTACTAAAATTCTCCTAAGTGTTGATATAGCTTAAAGCCTAATTATCAGTAAAGACAACAAATTATTTTGGCAACAGGTAATGCCTCCACTTCTTGAGTGATTGTACCAATGCATACAACTCCAAGTCATAAGCTGAATACTTCTTCTTTGCCTCATTGAGTTTTTCACTGAAGAATACCACAGGCCTTCCTTCTTGACTCAATACACCCCCTACTTCTACACCACTTGCATCACATTCAAGGGTAAACAATTTGTCAAAAGTAGGCAAGAGTAGGATAGGTTTAGTAGCTACCTCTTGCTTCAAAGCTTGGGATGCTTTCTCAGCTGCCTCAATCCACTTGAACTTGGTTTTCAGTCCTCCTTTGACGGTGTCTAATACTCGTGCACAAATCCCACTAAAGTTCCTCACAAACTTTCTATAAAATTGTGCCAAGCCATGAAAGCTTCTAACTTCAGTCCCTGTTTTGGGAGCAGGCCAATTCAAGATTGCCTCTACCTTGCTTGGGTCCATTTTCAGAGTACCCTTGGACACTACAAATCCCAAGTAAACCAGCTCTTGCTACATGAACTCACACTTTTCCAGATTGATGGCTAACTTCTCTTTGTGTAGCTTCTTCATAACCAACCTTAAGTGTTCCAGGTGTTCTTCTTTTGTCTTGCTATAGATGAGTATATCATCCAAATACACCACTACAAATCTGCCTGTGAAGTCCTTCAAGACCTCATTCATCAACCTTATAAAGGTTTTGGGGGCATTAGTAGGGCCAAATCACATTACAAGCCATTCATACAATCCATTAGTGGTTTTAAAAGTGGTCTTCCACTCAACACCATCCTTAATTCTGATTTGGTGATAACCACTCTTCAAATCCATCTTTGTGAAATACATAGCACCTCCTAAGAAATCCATCAAATCCTCTATTCTTGGAATGGGGAACCTATACCTAATAGTGATCCTATTGATAGCCCTTGAATATGTGCAAAGTCTCTATTTTCCTCCTTTCTTGGATGCTAAGACCACTGGGACTGCACATGGACTAATACTCTTCTTGATCAGCCCTTGATCCAACAACTCTTGTACTTGTCTTGCCACTTCCTTGTTGTAATCTGGGGTAAGCTTATATGCTGCTTTATTAGGTAGAGATGCAGCAGGTACAAAGTCAATTTGATGAATTATAGCTCTTCTTGGAGGTAGGGTGGCAGGGGTTCCATCACATACAATATCTTTGAATTCCTCTAACATTTGTTGTACTTCCAATGGTAAATTTTCCTTCAAATTCTTGTCTTCCTCCTTTGGTTTCACCATAATAGCACATCCTATGGTGTCCTCATCTTGTAGTGCATGTAGGAACTCCTTACCACTGCTAAGCAACACACTAGGTGGCTTAGAAGTTCCCTCTTCATTCTCTATCAAGGACTGAATTTTGAAAGTCCTCCCATCCTTCTTGAAAGCAATGGAGTTGTCCTCTCCATCATAGATCATCTTCCTATCAAATTGCTAGGGTCTTCCCAATAGAATATGGCATGCATCCATGGGTAAGACATCACAAAGAATTATTTATTTATAGCCTCCAATAGAAAACTCAACCCATGTCTTCTCATTAACTAGCACGCTTTGCTCCTGGTTCAACCAAGTCACCTTGCAAGGGTTTGCATGGGGAACTTTTGTAAGTTTTAACTTCTTGGCTACTTCCTCTGCTATGATGTTATTAGTAGACCCTGAATCTACTATAACCTTGCATACTTTTCCTTGTATCTTGCATCTGACTCTAAAAAGAGCCCACCTTTGCTTTGGTTCACCTTGATTAGGCTGCCTTATAAGAACCCTTCTGAACATGAGATTCTCACCCATTTCTAATTCCAATTTTCTAACTTCATTAGTGCATAAGCTGTTGTTGTCTTCTTGGGCATAAGAAACCTTCCTTTCATTATGAGAAGTAGTTGGTTTATCAGGACACCTATAGGCAAGGTGTCCAAGTTGTCCACACTAATAACACTTCATGGTGGCAAACTAAGACCTGCTTCTTCCTACTCGTCTTCCTCTATTACCTTGTGAACCTCTACCTCTACTATAAGAGCCTCTTGGACTGATTTCTGAAATCTATTCCAACAGCCTACTTTCTCCTTGATTTCTTGATTCACCACCTCTACTCGATCCACCTCTTTGACCCCCTCTAGAGTCGCTACCTCTTCCCCTATTCTTGGAGTTAGGTTCTTGCTTCCTTCTTTGTTTGTCTTCAATCTTTTGTGCCATATGCTGACATCCAAGTATGGTGGTGGGAGTAAACAAACTCATCTCCTCTGCTATGCTCCATTTCAAACCACTTAGGTACCTTGCCACTTTGACACTTTCTTCTTCTTTGATCTTGGACCTTAAGCTCAACTTGTGGAACTCTTTAGTGCAGGTGGCTACATCCATCTCCTTCTGTCTAAGGTTCAATCTCTTCCTATGCTGCTGGATTTCATATTCAGCTAGTAGATATGCTTCCCTACCTTTGTTAGCCATTGCTTTCCAATTATAGATTGGGTTCTTTCCCTCTTTCTCCCTATCACCTTGCAAGTAGCTCCACCAGGTTAAAGCTTGTCCTGTCAACCTAGATTTGGCCACCTTGACCACTTGTGCCTTTGAGATCTCTTCACATTTGAAGTGATTCTCCATGCCTTAAATCCATTGCATCACAAGCTCTGTATCCATTCTACTAGTCAGTAAAGGGAAATCTTCAAGTGCCTTGCTAGTGATAGCCTTCAAGGCTTTAAGGAATCTCTCATCTTGGGTTGAAGGATCAAGTGTAGGTACATTATCATCAATGGTCTCCTCTTTGACTTTGGCATCCTGCTCCTCCATCGTATCTTTCACCTTATCTTCTTTTGTTTGGACATCAACCAAGAGTTTTTCCATATGATACAACCTTTCCTCTAGGAGTCTATTTGTTTCCTCCTGATCTTCCACCTTCTTAGCCAGCTCTGCATTAGTCACCATTTGCTGCTTTTTTTATGTTCCCACTAATACTTATGATGGTTGAAACATCCACTTTTCACTTCCCAAGCCTTAAGTGGCTCTGATACCAATCTGGTGAGGAGGCTAGGATAGACTAGCTAGTCTATGCCCTTGATCCTCTCTAGGATCCAAGTGTTCCTCTAACACCACTGATGGTCTATAGGATTCCTTATTCCTCCAAGGATCCCCTGACCTACCTAACCTTCCCACCAAGTCAAACTAGCCCATACATCAGCATGACAATCTTAGCTCTTAGCCACCATCCCTTACATAGGCTCAATAAGGTTATTTTTGGCTTATCTTTGTATTCTCACTCCAATTAGTGAATTTTATGGGTTCCAAGGTGTTTTCAAGGCATTTGGCTCCTGTTCATGTCATTGGTTTAATTAGGTCTTTACCCGATTTAGGACTTGCTTTGGAAATCAGGGCTACAAGGAGGGGGCCTAATTAGCCCTCCTTTCAGTTTCTTAGGGTTTTGAGGCCTTTTCCTCAAAGAAACATCAACCCTGTCCTAAAGGACATTTTCTACTAAGGACCCAAACTCAGAGATTTTTGGGGTCTTGGGTCACTGGCTGACCGTACAATGCCTGTACCCTATAAGGAGGGCTTTAAGGGTTTTAAGCCTCTTCACAATGACTGTTAAAGATGGTGTGTGACAACATCTTTACCAAATTGATCAAACCCTCTCCTTTGCATCAGGTGTTCTTCATGCATGCCTTGTGACTCCCTAAAAGGGGCTTATCTTGAAACTCCCTTCACTGTCATGGAGAGTTCTTCTACTGTTGAACATCCCTAGTCGGACTGCACATAGCTCGCCTAGGGATTCTACAAACAATTGTTTTCACTCTCAATCAGGGGCCCTACATTTATATACAAAAAAAGATGGGTCTGTACCTTCAATATCCAAGGTTCCATGGCATTTCCACGGTGGACATGAAAGCTACAGACCTATATGTACATGCCTCTCCAAACTAGCAGAGAGCTGAATAACACAAAGAAGCTAAGCAAAATATATATACAGACTAAAGAAATCTACTCTAATGTATTTTAAACGAAGGAATAACCACACACAAACAATAAATCCTTCAAAATCCAACAACACTCCACTCCATTCACAAGAAAATTAGTCATAAACTATGACTATTCCTTCTAATTTTTGCACACAGTCTGGTGTTTCTATACAACAGCCGTACAAACTTAGTGCCAACCCTGCCACTAGGGTTTTTCACACCTAATATAGGCCTCTCCTTGAGATTAGAGCCTATTTAGGGTTAGGAGCCTCCTTGGTGAGGTTTATTCATTAAAAAAGAAAATTTGCTAAGCAACTTTTGAAAAGTTGCAGTTGCTAGCAACTTTTAGAACAATTTCTCTTGCTCGAGTAACTTTATTTTTGCACACTCCATTTCTAAGACCTTTCTAAGGTCTTCACATGCTTGAATAATAAAACCAACTCCCCTAAACTTTTAACTTATACTTATTACTTCAAGAAGTGGAAGTGGCCTTAGGTTACCAACCTGTCCTAAGTCACTGTACAGCTAAGTAAAGAAAGACACAACAAAACGAAGCCCCTACTTAGGCCTTCAAACACAAATGAGTCAAACATTATTGTGACTCTTATTATAATTACATGGCTTTTACACACCAAAATGTATTGGTGAGCGTCCTCATAGAGGTGCTCTTGCACAAGATATATATAGTAGAATTACAAAAACAATTTTGAAAAATGAAAAATAGAGTTAGTTGTAACCGAGTTGCAGAGTAGTAGTCAAAACCAAGTGAGTACCCAAGCACATGGTAAGGGGGAGTTTTGACTTAGCAGTTCGATCAGGTTTTTTTGGTATGATAAGTGTTTTTGTCACTAATGCCAAAGGTGGAGATTATACACCTTATGGAAAGCTATGTTTTCAATTAGTTCCAAAACACTTGGTCACTCATATGGTTACAGTGTTCATCAAGCCAACAGCTTGAAGTGTTACAAGAGATAAGCAGTTGCAGTGTTGACCAAGCAGTTAACTCCAAACAGTATCACTTGAGTGACTAGTGTTACCAAAGTTGTATACCATCTCTGAGTGATCATTGTGGCCTAAGCACCCAGTGTCAACCGAGTGCCAGAGTTGCCAATTCACTGTGTCATCCAAGTGTCAGTATATCACCTTAGTGGATTACTGGACCCGAGTATCAGCATTGGGCTGACTTAGTACATATTGTTTGATACTATTTCATATGATAAGTAGCCAACTTGTGGAGGTAATTGATTTGGATAAGATATATATGCAAGACACTTTTTTTACCCAAAGAGAAACTAAGAGAATGAATATATTAATCAATTATAGATGCAAAAATGAAGTGGCAGATTGATTACAAGGCTAAAACGGTATAAAGAAGCAGCAAAGACTCATTATCACATTTAGGTGATCAGTACTACTTCAAAGGGTATTATTCAGCAAATCATCATTGCATAGCAGATCATTCACTGGTTCATCCTAACAGGTGTATCAGTCAAAATCCTTTAACAGGGTGGACTTAACAGTACTTTTCAAATATCCAAATAGAGTGCATACTTAACTATATTATATAAATCCTTTCACAAGGTGGACCTAATAGTCCTTATTTCTCCTAACAGGGAAGACTGTCAGAAGTGGCCAATTGTAAGCCTTAACCGGACAAATTTATTACTCCATTTCTAAATCTTGTGTGTACCATCCCCACCCAATTTTACTTTCTATTTGGAAGGTTTTTGGGTAACCAAATATTGTGTCAAGTGTTATGAATGTTTGTTACTTTTCTATTCCATGCACGTAATTAGATTAGCCAATCTAATAAATGATATAAGTGAATAAGTTTTGTTGGTTCCTGATTCACTCCTCTCTCAGTCACCTAGCCAACAATATATTTCCAACACATGGATCTCTCCACTTTTACACACACACACACACACACACACACACACACAGTGTATGTATGTATGTATGTATGTATCTATACATATATATTGATCTAGCCCAGACCCTTCAAGAATAGTAATTCAGAAAACAAACACAATAGAAATTCTCAATACACCAAACTTAGCATTAAAATTATCCAACCTACTCTACCTAAACAATGAAAAAAATCAAACTTATTACAATTCAAAAAATTACCATATTTGGGAGTTTTTTTGGGAAAAATAGAAAATAGTAGTTTCTTTTTTCTCCTTTTTTGGTAATTTTCAAAACTAATCCTACGAATCCTGATTTTTCCCAAGAAAAGGCCCCACTTAAGGCAAGATGAATTTCCAAATAGCCAATTTTGGTGGCCAAGATGAAATTACTTATGACCCTTGGATGCTCCTGTATATAT
>MU223266.1:1058188-1095531 GCA_018584345.1 Thuja plicata
CATGAGGACAAAGAGCTACTATGGAGATAGGTATTTTATTCTCTTTGTTGATGATTATTCTAGAATGATGATAGTCATGTTCTTAAAAGATAAATCAGAAGCATTTAAGATGTTTAAATGGTACAAGCCTATGGTAGAAAAAAAAAGTAAAAATAAATTCAGATGAATTCACTAACTATTTAAATGAGCATGGAATTAAAAGACAGGTTTCTACACCAAGAAGACCACAGCAAAATGTTATTTCTGAAAGGAGAAATAGATCAATTATTGACTGTGCAAGAACATTAATGTTTGAGAAGCGAATCACTCATAATTTCTAGAGGGAAGCTGTCAGTACTACTTTCTACACATTAAATAGAGTACAATTGAAGAAGGACATAAAGAAGACACCATATGAGCTCTAGTATGGTCATACACCCAATGTAAGTTACTTCAGGATCTTTGGTAGCCAATGTTATATTTTAAAGGATGATAAAAATGGAAAAATTGATTCCAAAAGTGATGAAGGTATCCTTCTAGGGTACTCAATCAAAAGCAAGGCTTATAAATGTCTTAATAAGTCATCTAACAAAATCATTGAAAGTGCAAATGTGAAAATAAAAGAATTTGCAGAAAAGAATGATAAGGGAAGAAGAAAAGAACTAGAAGACTACAACAGGTTTGTTTATGCAGAACCTGACACTCTACCTAAGAAACAATGTATCGATCCTGAGAAATAGAAAATTGCACCCGAGCATTACGCTACAATTACCAAAAATCATGAAAATCCTCAAGATGATGCTCCGAATGATGGAGATCAAAGCAAAGGTCAAGAAGATGATCAGAATGATGAACAAAGGGCTGAAACAAAACATGCAAAGTATGTCATAAGACATCATCCACGGAATAAGATCATAGGAGACAAGAAGGTTGGAACAAGAACAAGAAGTAAGTCACTGAACACTATATGTTTACTTTGTGATTTTGAGCCTAAATCTGTTAACAATGCACTTGAGAATGAAGAATGGATCAGTGCTATGAATGAAGAAATAGAATATATTGACAAGAATAGTACATGGACACTAGTACCAAGACTAGATGACAAGAATTTAAATGGTACCAAATGGATATTCAGAAACAAGCTAAATCAGAATGGAGAAGTCACAAGAAACAAAGCAAGGCTAGTATGGAAGGGATATGCACAAGAAGAAGGTATTGATTATGGAGAAACCTTTGCACTGTTTGCTAGACTAGAAGGAGTTAGAATCTTACTTTATTATTCTACATTTAAAGGATTCAAGGTATACTAGATGGATGTCAAATCTGCATTCCTAAATGGAATACTGGAAGAAGAGGTATACATTGAACAACCAAAAGGGTTTGTTGGTATATACAAGATAAAAATGGTATGTAGACTACATAAAGCCTTGTATGGATTGAAACAAGCACCTAGAGCCTGGTATGAAATAATTTACTCCTATCGCATTAGCATAAAATTTGTTAGAACAAGTGAAAACATCAATCTGCACTCAAAAGAAGATACTGATGGTAATATTTTTATTGCTGAAATTTTTGTTCATGATAAAATTTTGGGGTAAATGAATTGTTATACAAATACTTTGCTAATTAAATGAGCAAGGAATTTGAAATGTCTATATTTGGAGGGATTAAATTCTTTCTTGGTCTACAGATTCTTCAATAAGATGAAGGCATATATATCAGTCAGTTCAAATACATCAAGGAAGTGCTGAAGATATTCAAGATGGAAGATTCCAAACCAGTTAGAACACCTATGGCTACCAGATGTAAGCTAAGAAAAGAGGACAAACCTAATGAGGTAATTCAAACATTGTATAGATCAATGATTGGAAAACTAATGTATGTTGTTCACACTAGACCACATATAGCACATGTAGTTGGAATAGTTGCAAGATTCACTGCTAATCCCAAACAATCACATATGACTGTTGTCAAGAGAATTTTCAGATATCTGAAGAACACTGAGGACTATGGCTTATGGTATAAAAGAGAAGGAAAATTTGAGCTACAAGTCTATACAGATGTTGATTGGGATAGAAACATTGATGATAGAAAGAGCACAACTAGAGGAGAATTCTTCATAGGTGAAATAATTTTCACATGGATCAGAAAGAAGCAAGGATGCATCTCTCAGTCTACTAAAGAACAAGAGTATGTGGTTGTTGCTGCAAACTTCTCCAATATTGCATGGATCAAAAAATTGCTGGAAGGTATGAATATAAATATTCTTGAACCAGTAATTATCTACTGTGATAACCCCAGTGCAATTAACATTTCTAAGAATCCAGACTTGCATGCTAAGACTAAGCATATTTCTATCAAGTATCACTATGTGAGAGAACAAGTGCAAGAAAAGGAGGTGACAGTGGAATATGTTCAATCAAAAGAACAATTAGCTGATATATTCACCAATCCATTACCAAAAGATACATTTGAGTACGTAAGAAGGAGACTAGGGGTCCAACCCTTGTCTATCGGTTAGTAAGTTGACTAGGTGGTTGCATCAGCCTATACCAAATCTGAAGGTTAGTCATGTTGATGCAAACATTGAGATGAATAGCAATAGATACATGTGTACATAGCAAGGTACAAGTAAGCACCAAACACCAGAGACATTATATTGCTGATGGATAGGAAAATTCAAGGAATATATTATATAAAGGGATGGAACATGATATAGATGATTTTTGTTTGGAATTGTTGTCAAAGGGAGAGATTATTCTCATTATCAAAAGGATCAAAAGGGGACATTATCTCATTATCATAAGGGAGAGATATAATAAAGGGAGAGGTTATCTCATTTATCAGAAGAGATTATATCATTATCCATGAAGTGAAGTTCCTAAAAGAAAGAGTTAATCAATGTTCAAAGGGCTAAAAATTGATTACATATGAAATATCCATCTTAGGGAGAGAAGTAACAAAGGGAGAGATTTCAGACAAAGAGAGAAATTGTTGTCAAAGGAAAAAGAGATTATCAAGAAGAGGAACAGTCAAGGAAAAGCACATATTAGAAAAAAGACATAAGATGCTACATCTATCCAGTGAAGGGATTGAAGATTGAAGACAATCATTCTACAAGAAAAAAATCTAAGCTATTTGAGCTTACCAAAAAATAGACATTTGTAATAGTTACAATAGGAAAGCTTGATGAAATAGTTAAATTTCATATTGTCTTAATAATAGTATAGTATGATAATGTAGTATGTTGCCATCAATGCCAAAGGGAGAAATTGATGAAATGTAACTGATTGAAAGTTTAAAGATGTTAAGTTGATCACCAAAATCTAGAAAGATAATGAAAGACATTAAATCAGTTAATGGATTGTATTGTCATGGGTGTCAACTTGATATAATCTAATTAGTTATAATCAAAGTGTCAAAGACTTCAGAGAATCAGAGAGATAAAGATTATGCTTTTAGTAATACATAAAATACAAGCATTCATAATTTGACTTCAAACACCGACGGCTAGTAGAACTCGACAGACAAAGATCAACAAAATTCAAGTTATAGTGATGCCCGAGAAAGAACACTAATGAGAATTACCGATGAGAAGAATCACAAGCATAACTATTGGCTAGTAATATAGTGTAAACCCACAAAGAAGCCCGAGGAGAACGTGAGTGTTGGCCGAAGGTATCAAAGAGTTAAAACACCAAAATTAACTTGAGTTCAAAAATGACAAAATATCTAGCTGGCAGAGCTAAATATGGACTTAACTAGTAGTTATCTTTTTTTTCATTGACAAGATAAATACTGAGATGCATAGAGGATTTAAACCTATTTTGTCTAGTTGGCAAGAAGATATCTGCGAGAAAAACAAAGATTTTTTATTTAAAACTAATTGGCTAAGATTGTAGATCACGCCAAGACTAATAAAATCAACAACCTAACAATGGTGATATCATGTCTATAAAAGAGACAACTTAATTCATTAAAAATTGAGTGAGGTTGAATGAATGAAAAGAGGATGTTGAAGAGAAACTTCATACTATCCTGATTAATCAAGCTGAGGAAAGAGCTAAAGTTTTATGCAGACACTGAGAAACAGAGCACAACATCACCAAGTAGAACTAAAGTGGAGCAAAGGTATTAACAAACATATATTTATCATATTAGTTTTATTAGATTAAAATAGATTTGAAAATCTGCAAGTATAAGTTGTTTATATGAACAAATCATATTGTTTCAGTTTAACCATTGATTTAGAAAGTCTCTTAACCGTGCAGGATTTAAAGATCCTTTCTATATTGAGATACATCCCAAGGAGTATCAAAAAGTTTGATCATGAAGATAGCATGAGATGCCAGATACCTATTGGCAGGCCAAGTGATTCTTTGATCAAGGAAGGTAGCATAGAGATCCCTGATATCAAGTGACAGACTAAAATTTTAAATCCTCTAACAAGGTCACACCAAACAGTGTGTTTGTAACCTTTAACAGGGTTGGCTCTTCACCGAGCTCACTTCAAAAGAGTGAAAATTTTAGGTTACCGGTCCAAAGTGGTTTTTCCTTTAATAGGGTTTCCATATTAAAAATCCATGTGTCAATGTGTTTATGAGTCATTACTTTAATGTTTTGCATTACACATAGCTTAACTAGATTGATCGGTATACTCTAGATAATTTACTATCTTTCGATAAATTAGTAGCGTGCTATTCGGTAAACATACAGTAGATGGTTTAACAAAGTATTGTGAGTAGTATTAATTTGATAATTGTATTTGAAGGCATTCATCTTATAGGACTAAAGATAACTAGAGGCTTAATATTGTGGTTATAAGTTTTTGGGTTGATTATTGATATATTTTTGAGGTCACTGATTCACCCCCTCCCCCCCTGTCAGTTATTACTAACAGATATAAGTCTACACAAACTGCAAAAAGCACTAGTGTGTTCTAGTTTGTAGTAGGCTATGATGAATTAGTAAAAAAGTTCTCTTGATTAACTAGTGCAAAAATACTATCAAACACACTCAAAACGCACTTTTACTCTTCTACATTTTATCGACATATCCATATATATCAACTTAATCATTGAAAAATATAACTAGTTCAACCATGGTAGATATAAGGAATATTTATATAAATTCAACTATAATAAATACTAAATTCATTGTGGCCCACCCTAGAAGATAATTGGGAACTAAATACATATAATGTCTTGCATGACTATCTTGAAAAAAACACAAACACTAAAACACTCTACAAGGTTATCGCCAAGCATAATGTATACCAAGTCATTATAACACATTCAATGGTAACCCGAAAAATATTCTCCAATGGTAATAACTCTATGTAGACCTTAACACATAAAAAAATCATAAATTTCAACATATTTACACTTCCTCTAAAGCATATCCAAACTAGTAAGTCCTAAAATAAATTATCACATTCAGCTAAGTCAACCAAACTGCACTTTTGAAAACAATAATGCAAAGAATTCTCTAAGCAAATTTTGACCATTCCTAATAGCCAACCTTACCAAATTTAAAAAAAAAAAACAATAAAACACAACTTCCAACCCTGCACTTATGTGGACCTTAAAACATGATAGTGAAATATTCAAATACCACACATGATAACACCAAAATTGTAAGCCACTAACTTCTTACACGAAGTAATGCAAAGCATTCTCCCTTAAGGACATCAGATACTCTTTACTGCGTATACCAATTCCAATAGTTCCAATCTTTAATATATATCACATACAGAGCTATCATCATCACCAAACATGACAATAACATCTTAACATAAGATAAAGTATATATGAAAAATATATCTTCACGAGACGAGTTTACAACATCATCAATTCAACTTTGAAATAACATAATTTAAGCTAATTGAATTGAAAACATAAACAAGGAGCATCTCATAGATCTCTATCTAGAAAAGCTAATAATATGCTCTCATCTTAGCATCCATTATTGATAGACCTAGAATGAGAAAAATGAAGATCTAAATGATGCACTTATGCCCTATTTTGCCTCAATTATACTAATATGCTCCATTTAGATCATGATTATGCAAATTTAATAGTGAAAAGGTATGATTGTGAATTGAATTTATTATGGTAAGGATGTTGTAAATTATGGAATTAAATTGGTGATTTTCTCTTCAAAAGGTATCCTATTAAAAGGATTTCCCAAGGGTAGGGGATAGAGTTAGGTTGATGATGATTAGAGGTGTGTTAAATTAATGTTTTCAAATACTGGGACAAAATGGATGGTCAAGATAGCAAAGACAACTTCGATGGTTGAAATAGAAAAACCTCTTGAGTGATCCATGTGAGCTCATTCCTTCATTCTTATTGGTTGGTTTTTTTTTGTCCCATGTGGTCGTTGAGAATAATGAGAATTAATTAATTGATTTAGTCGATTTATGCTATCCATGTGTACCCATGAATGTGTTCGATTTCATTTGATTTAACTATACCATTATTAGATTAAAATTAATTGTATAATTAATTGATCTCTTTGATTTTTAATCCAAAGGCTTTGATTATTCAATTAATTCATAATTTTTTCTTGACTGCTCACTTTTCTCTTTACTTGATTTTGCTTTCCCAAAATTAGTTGTCTACAGATACTAGACTTAAAATAATCTATCATGCATCTTAGACTTTAAATTGTATTTCTTTCATATTTCAATTTCCAATAAACAATGCAGATCTATGGACATAACAAGTTGACAATACCTCATCAAGATGACAATCATGAAACACTGAATACTTCAGTCCCTTACACAGATATGGTACTTCTCTTCATCTTTTTCACATCAATGTACTCAAAATTTTGAAATCAATCAAAAAATAAAACAAATATTGCTGACTAAAGTTGTCTTCCTCTAATTCTCTTAACCATAAAAAAATATTTCTCACTTTATTTTTTTTATTAGAGGCTATATTTTACCTTCTAATGTTGCTACCATCTAAAAATAAATTAAGAATATTCTTTATCCAACCCCAAAACAATCCAAATCGACAATTGACTTTTTAAATTTAATCTTGACTCTCAAGCTTAACTCTTAGTCTAAAAGTGTGTCACTCCTCTTGGGTTGTTAGAATACCCACCTAGCTAGAGCTATTGTAGCCTTCCATGAATTAAGCATTGCTAAAAATCTTAATTATAAAAGGGTATAATTATAAGGGGACTGCAACTAAATTGTACAAGGTCTCAAAGGTGACCCCAACTCATCTTGCACCATTGAAATATGGATCAAAAACTTAGTGGAGATTATCAAATTTTTTGATAAGGTTTATATTTTCTATGCCTTTAGTGAAGTGAATAGGGTGGAAGATTTCTTTATCAATGATGAGAATTGTGCTCATAGTTATATGACATAGAAAGTGGGAGATAAGTTTAAGGACATGGTCATTTATTTGATGAGGTATGATAGGATACATGCATGATGTGTCTATTTCCCTATGGATTAATTAAAATACTATTAGTGTCGCATTTTATTACCAAAGTAATGTGGAGTAAGGAGGGTGTTGTGGTATATTTTAGTGATTATTTTTCTATCTTTTTCCATTCTTTTTAGGTTTTTTTGCAGGTCCTTTATCCAATTTTTTTTGTCCTCCTAGGGTTATTTAGAATTGTGAGAAACTCTGTGAGGATGGGAGGGGATAGAAGGATAATGGAACCCATTATCTAAAATTATTTAAAGAGTCACAAAACTATATGGATAATCCTAAAGAGGGGAGGAGTTACCCCTTTTATTGAAAAACTCCATCGATGTGATGCTAAGGTCACGATGATGTTTGCAAAGGGGTGGAAAGATGACAAAATTTCCCTATTCAGGAGGAATTTTAACATTGAAGAAACTAATGGTCTTTCTAAGAATGACACCAAATTATTTAGGGATAGGATATTTTCAAACATGGTCATCGATAAATTCCCTAAAGAGGACAAGGTGAGAATGAATTTAATAAAAAAACCCAACAGTAGCTATAATATTTCTTAGATTAAGTTGATTTGGTGAGTTTTTCTTAAGGTAATTATGCAATATATTACTTTAAAAGGTCACTTCACTAGGTGGTGCAGGGCACCTCCCTATTTATTTTTTTGATGGTGTTTAGGATTTTTTAGGAGTTGAGTGTGTGTAGTATAATAAGTTACAAAAGGTTGGAAACATGTTAGTCTAACTTCATGAGTGTAAGAGCCTTAGTGCTCATTAGGTCATTTTGGCCTCAATATGTGAAAAGTTGTCATTTTAGGACAGTAGGGGTTGGAGGTATGTTTTAGGACCCTACTTATGCTATTTAGGGTCTTAGGAGTCAACATCAACCATCAAGTTGACATAGGAAGTCAAAATGCTTTCTAATGCAAAAATTTGCTAGAGATGTTGAAAGTTGCTCGAGCAACTTTTGCAGGATTTGGAAAAAATATGGTTAGAACTGAATGTAACCACCCAAGCTTGGTATATGAGTTTGGAATCAATGTTTGGACAAGGCTAATAAAATTTTGGATTTAGACTTTTACTTCTGACACCTTTGTACGGATGTTTGCACCCTCATTTGCATAATCTGAACTATATCTTTGCTACTATACGGTCCTGTATAGATTGGCATAGGTGATCGGCCTCCATGAATGTATAGTGTTCATTTTCTTCTTTCTTATGGATTAATTATTTTTATTTGAAGTGCAATAGGATTAAATTTAGAAGGCTTTGAAGGTTACTAGTCTGACAGAGGCAAAACAGTGGCCATTAGATAGAAATGGCTCTAACCTAATTTTCCTCTAGTGGATTTGTCTGAAACCATGGGGAAGGAAGGGTTAGGGTGAGTAGTTAGAGTTTGTGTTCTTTTGGTTGTGGTCTCAATGGATTTCACAGGCCTACGATGGTGCCCTATGGCTGACTGGTGAAACTAGGTGAGCCAGGATAGGGAAGAGATTGAATTTGTGTATGCACCCATGACCTTTTGGGAAGGACTTGAAAACATTTTTGGATGCTCAAGAAGGTTTCCTAAAAGGATTCAATGCTGGTTGGAGGTGAATCAAAGTTTTGAGACATGTTTAGAAATTATTTGTGTTGTTTGGTCCAAAGGCCTAATTAATAGGCTATAAACTAGGGCCTGCAACAAAATAGGTTTCTGGGTGCAATCAGAGGTTAGGGATTTGGATTATGACATGGTAGAATGATATCTTAAAGATTATCAAGTGTTTTTGTAGGGTCACTTGGAGGTTTTGGAAGCAATAGACCAAAATTAGTAAAAACAGGGCTACAAGGAATTGATCAATTAGCCCTCCTAGTGAATTAAAGACCAAATGAAAGGATGGGGAATATTGGAGTGTTAAGAAGGATGTAGAATGACCAAGAAAGGGTCAAGAAGTCTATGGAGAGTCTCAGTGAGTGTGTGAGAAGATCCTAGGTAGAGCTTTGATAGACTAGGTGGTACTTGATAGAAGAAACTAGGCTTTTTGGAAACTAGTTGGACTAGTTAAGCTTGGTAACTTTGGAGTCTTCTTAGATCCAAATATACCTTGGAGGATAAGTTGGTTGAGGGGTCTTGGAGATCCTATTGGGAAGAAGATCCAACAATAAAAACCATGAGATGGTTGAGTTAGGGACAAAACTAACATCTTGAAAGGAAGTGATACCTAGTTGTCAAACCCTCTGCATCAGAGTGGTATCACAGCGGGAATAACTTGAAGGTTGTGTATGTCTAAAGGGGAGGAGAGTCAAGAGATTCAAGAAGTTGACACTATGCCTCCTAAGGAAATGAGTAGGGATGCCATAGTGGATCTGGTCTAGGGCCTCTTGGAGAAGGCTCATGTGACTGAGACCAAAAGAAAAAAGAAGATCACTGAATGGGGTGATTAAAGTGATGGGGATGATGATAGTCAAACTGAGGATTCATCCAACAAGGGAAAAGAACCTGAGATAGAGGAGGATAAAAAGGTATTTTTAGATGCATTCAAATCCTTAAATAAGGACAACATCGAACACATACCAATTTATTTTGGTATCTTGAATGGAGAGGATTTGTTGGATTGGCTAGAAGCCATAGACAACCAATTTGATTACAAGGAGGTAGCATAGGAGAAGAGAGTTAGCTATGCAAAGGATAGACTCAAAGGTTCTGCACTACTATGGTGGAATATGATGCAAGATGAAAGGGTAAGTAACGGGAAGAAGAAGATTTTTTCTTTGGAAAGGGTGAAAATCAGGGTGATGGCATAATTCTTGCCCACTGATTATGAAATAAAAATGTACCAAAAATTCCAGAATGTTAGACAAAAAGAAATGTCAGTGATTGCATATAAAGAGGAGTTCCATAAACTGAGCCTAAGGGCTAGGAGACAAGAAGATGAGATGGAGAAAGTGGCAAGGTATCTAAATGGACTAAGGGAAGGAATACAAGATGAGATAAGCATGATGGCTCTAGAAAGAATGCATAAATGTTTTCAGTTGGCCCTGAGAGTAGAGGATAAAGCAAGGAGAAGGAATGAATTCCATCAAAGTGGAAGATGTGGCAGTAATAATAGAGGTTTTCAGAGAGGAAGGGGTAACTATGGTAGGGGACATAGCCCTAATAGGAAAAAAGAAAATCAGTCCATGGAGAACAATGGTGGAAATTAGTTTAGAGGATCTTTCCAAAGGGGAGGATATAGAGGTAGAGGACCCCCAAGAGGTAGGTTCCAATCACAACGAAGAACTAAATCAGTTTTCACTGGAAGGTGCTACAATTTTAACCAAGTGGGTCACACAATGGGAAGGTGTCCAGAGAAGGCTTCTTCATCTTCAACGGGGGATAGGAGGAACTAGTTAGTCCAAGAGGATGACACTCAAAGTGTTACTTCTCCCATTTCCAAGGCAAGACCAGTACTAGATGGAGAAAACATGATGTTAAGGAGAACCTTATTGAAAGTTCCTAACACTGTAGAGCCACCATAAAGAAAGAACTTATTCAAGACAACTTTTAGGTCTCATGGGAAGATTTGCAAGGTTATGGTGGACTCTGGATCCACTGAGAAAATAGTTTCCACTGAGATGGTGGAAAAGTTGAAGTTGAGAAGCATACCTCATACCACACCTTACAAGGTTTCATGGTTGAATAAGGGTCAGCAAATAGTGGTAGATGAACAAACTTTGCTAGAGTTTGAGATTGGGGATTACAAGGACAAGGTCCTATGTGACATACTCCTTGTGGATGCATGTAAGTTTCTCCTAGGACATCCAAGGCAATATGAAGTTAAAGCCATACATTATGGGGAAAAGAACAACTATGTCATTACAGCGCTTGGAAAGATGTTTCAAATGGACCCATTACAAGAACCCAATGAAGAGAAGCATGTGGGAACTATATTGTGGTGTTGTTGAGTGGGAAGGATTTTCTCAAAGTCATGAAGAAGGAGAAAGGTATTTGTTGTGCAATAATAGTGAAGCCCAAAGAGGAGACTAAAGAGAAACCCAACCTACCACTAGAGGTACAAGCATTGTTGGAGAAATACCATGAGATTGTAGATAATTATTTACCAAGTTCCCTACCACCTATGAGGGATGTGATTCATCAAATTGAATTCATTCCTAGAGCAAATCTCCCCAAAAAAGTGGCATATAAGATGACAACAATCCAAAATGCAGAGATAGCCAAGTAAATCCAAGATTTGTTGGATAAGGGGTTAATAAGAAAGATTTTGAGCCCATGTGTTGTACCTATAGTAATTTCACCTAAGAAGGATGGAAAATGGAGGATGTGTATAGACTCCAGGGCTATAAACAAGATCACCGTCAGATATAGATTCCCAATGCCCTGGATTGAAGACTTAATGGACAATTTAGGAGGTTCTTGTTACTTTTCCAAGGTGGATTTGAAGTTAGGGTACCATCAAATAAGGGTGAGGCCATGGGATGAGTGGAAGATAGAATTTAAGACCAATGAGGGTTTGTATGAGTGGATGGTAATGCCCTTTGGCCTAAGTAATGCACCTAGCACATTCATGAGACTCATGAATGAAGTGTTGGCAGAATTTATTGGTAAGTTTGTAATAGTTTACCTTGATGATATTTTGATATTTAGCAGGTCCAAGGAGGAGCACATGAAGCATTTTAAGATGGTCTTGAGGAGGCTTGTATCAAGAAAAGTTAATGATCAATCAATAAAAGTGTGAGTTTCTGAAAACTAAACTTGTTTACCTTGGTTTTGTGGTTTCTAATGGATGCATGAAAATGGACCTTGAAAAATTTAAGTCCATATTGGAATGGCCTACACCTAGGTCTATAGGGGATGTTAGGAGTTTCCAAGGATTTTCCTCCTACTATAGGAAATTTGTAAGAAATTTTAGTCATGTATGTGCCCCAATTCTGAACACCATAAAGGGTGGAATCAAATGCAAATTTGAATGGACAACAGTAGTAGATAAGGGGTTGGAAATGATGAAAAAGAGGATTTCAGAGTTACCTACACTTAGATTTCCAAATTTTAATCAACTCTTTGTGGTAGAGTGTGATGCCAGCAAGTTGGCTATGGGAGTAGTGTTGAGCCAAGAGGGACACCCTCTGGCATTCTTCTCTGAGAAGTTGAATGAGGCAAACCAAAAGTACTCCACCTATGATTTGGAGCTATATTCCATGGTACAAGCCTTGAAGAAGTGGAGGCACTACCTGTTACCTAGAGAGTTTGTGGTCTATATAGACAATCATGCCTTGAGTTTCTTAAATGGGCAGGAAAAGTTGAACCAAAGACACATGAAATTGGTCGAGGCATTACAAGCTTATACCTTTGTGATTAAGCACAAGTAGGGGTTTAGAAACAAGGTTGTAAATGCTCTTAGTAGGAGAGTACTCATAATCCAAGAGATACAA
Organism: Thuja plicata; assembly: GCA_018584345.1. Lineage (NCBI taxonomy): Eukaryota > Viridiplantae > Streptophyta > Pinopsida > Cupressales > Cupressaceae > Thuja > Thuja plicata. Next base: position 1,071,018 of record MU223266.1, read on the forward strand.
CTACAAAGTGTATGAATGGATGATTTGAAGGATCTCTACAAGGAAGACAAAGACTTCAAGGAAGCTTTTGAACCTTGTGTAAGGTTTCAGAAGGGGTTCAAGGTGGATTTTAGTGATTATGTATCGTAGGAAGGCCTATTGTTCAAAGGTCACCTTATGTGTATCCCTCAAGGATCAATGAGGGAAAACATTGTGAAGGAGAAACACCAAGGGAGCTTGGGAGGCCACTTTAGAGCGGCTAAAACCTTGGAGCAGGTGCATAGGCATTACTATTGGCCTAAAATATAGTCAAATGTGAGGAGATTTGTGGAACAATGCTAGATTTGTCAGAGGGAAAAAGGACAAAGCAGCAATAGTGGGTTATATCAACCACTCTATATACCCCAAAGGCCTTGGAAGTGCCTTAGTATGGACTTTGTTTTGGGGAACACCAAAGACAACAAGGGATCATGATAGTGTATTTGTGGTGGTCGACAATTTTAGCAAGATGGAACACTTCATTCTATGCAAGCAAACTATTGATGCTTCTCAGATTGTAGGACTCTTCTTTAGGGATATTGTTAGAATTCATGGTTTGCCTTTGAATATTATCAGTGATAGGGATACAAAGTTTGTAGGCCACTTTTGGAGAACTCTTTGGAAGATGCTTGGAACTAATTTGTCTTTCTCTTTAGCCTATCATCCCCAATCAGATTGGAAAAAAAAAGTAGTAAACAGGTCGCTTGGAAATTTGTTGAGATGTTTGACCAAGCAACATGGACAACCATGGGATCATATAATTGGGCAGGCAAAATTTGCATAAAATGACTCCATGAATAGGAGTATAGGTAAGAGCCCCTTTGAGATAGTTTATGGGGTCAAGCCTAGAGGAATTTTGAATCTGAGAGATCTTAGGTTGCAAGACAAGAGGAGTGCACAAGGGGAGTCATTTGCAGAACAAATGAAGGAGTTGCATGAGCAAGTCAACAAGACCTTGCAACAACAAGTGGAGAAGTACAAAATCAGAGTTGATAAGACCAGGAGGGATTTACAATTTAGAGTGGGAAATCTAGTACTTTCCTACCTTAGGAAGGAGAGGCTACCCAAAGACCAACCTACTAAACAACTGATGAAAAAGATAGGGCCTTTGAAGATTTTGCACAAGTATGGAAAAAATGCCTATGAGGTGGAGTTACCTCCTGATTTGGGAATCTCACCCAGCTTTAATGTTAGTGATTTGTATCCCTATAGGGGATCACCCTCAGAAACATGTCTGTCAACATTTGCAGATCTAGAGGATCATGAGTGGGTGAAAGGCTTTCCTACCCCAAAGCCACTACAATTGGAAAGGGTATTGGATTCCAAAGTAATCAAGAAGAAAAGGAAAGGAAACTACAAGGAGTACCTCATCAAGTGGCAGGGACATCCTGAAGCTAAGTCCACTTGGATGACAGAGCTGGACATACTGAAACATGGGGTCACCACTGAAGACCTCCTAACTCAAGGGACTTGAGTTATTTTGTCCAGGGGAGTATGGTGCAGGGCACCTCCCTATTTCTTATTTTGATGGTGTTTATGATATTTTAGGAGTTTATTGTGTGTGGTAGAATAAGTTCCAAAAGGTTGGAAACATGTTAGTCTAACTTCATGATTGTAAGAGCCTTAGTGCTCATTAGGTCATTTTGGCCTCAATATATGCAAAGTTGTAATTTAAGGAAAATAGGGGTTGGAGGTACGTTTTAGGACCCTACTTATGCTATTTAGGGTCTTAGGATTCAACATCAACCATTGAGTTGACATAGGAAGTCAAAATGCTTTCTAATGCAAAAAGTTGCTAGCAACTTTGAAAGTTGCTCGAGCAACTTTTGCAAGATTTGGAAAAAATATCGTTAGAACTGAATGTAACCACCCAAGCTTGGCATATGAGTTTGGAATCAATTTTTTGACAAGGCTAATGAAATTTTGGATTGAGACTTTTACTTTTGACACCTTTGCACGGATGTCTGCACCCTCATTTGCATAATCTGAACTATATTTTTGCTACTATACGATCTTGTATGGATTGGCATAGGTGATCAGCCTCCATGAATGTATAGTGTTCATTTTATTATTTCTTATGCATTAAGTATCTTGATTTTAAGTGCAATAGGATTAAAGTTAAAAAGGCTTTGAAGGTCACTCGTCTGACAGATGCAAAATAGTGACCATTAGATAGAAATGCCTCTAACGTAATTTACCTTCGGTGGATTTTTTTGAAACCATGGGGAGGGAATGGTTAGGGTTATTAGTTAGAGTTTTTGTTCTTTTGGTTGTGGTCTCAATGGATTTCACAGGCCTAAGATGATGCCCTATGGCTGACTGGTGAAACCAGGTGAGCCAGGACAGGGAAGAGATTGAATTTGTGTATGCACCCATGAATTTTTGGGAAGGACTTGATAGGATTTTTTGATGCTCAATAAGGTCTCCTAAAAGGATTCAATGGTAGTTCGAGGTGAATCAAAGTTTTGAGACATGTTTAGCAATTATTCATGCTGACTGGTCTGGAGGCCTAATTAATAGGCTATAAACTAGGGCCTACAAGAAAATAGGGTTTTGGGTGCAATCAGAGGTCAAGGCTTTGGATTATGATAGGGTAGAATGATATCTTAAAGATTCTCAAGTTTTTTTGTAGGTTCATTTGGAGGATTTGGAAGCAATAGACCAAAATTAGTAAAAACAAGGCTACAAGGAATTGATCAATTAGCCCTCCTAGTGAATTAAAGACCAAATGAAAGGATGGGGCATCTTGGAGTGTTAAGAAGGATGCAGAATGACCAAGAAAGGGTCAAGAAGTCTATGAAGAGTCTCAGTGAGTGTGTGAGAAGATCCTAGGTAGAGCTTTGATAGACTAGGTGGTGAATTGATAGAAGAAACTAGGCTTTTTGGTAACTAGTTAGACTAGTTAAGCTTGGTAACTTTGGAGTCTTCTTGGATCCAACTATACCTTGGAGGATAAGCTGGTTGAGGGGTCTTGGAGATCCTATTGGGAAGGAGATCCAACAAGAACAACCATGGGATGGTTGAGTTAGGCACAAAACTAACATCTTGAAAGGAAGTGATACCTAGTTGTCAAACACTTTGCATCACTAGGGCTTATAGCCACCACTTTTTTTGTTTTTAACTATTTTAGACACAAATCTAGAATATATTTTTCTTTACTCTTACTTTCTTCATTTCATGTGAGTGTATGGGATCATAGGAAGAACCATAAGAACAATTTGATCCTACACGAGTGTTTATAGTTTTCAATTTATGAGATTTTGAAATCATTTTCCTATCTTTCCAATCCTTCCCCTATTTCTATTGTGATGATTAGGAATTAGGGATGAGCTATTAAAAGGAGGAGGCATGAAATAGCTGCTACATGGAATATTATGATTTTGAACCACAGTGGAAGAAAGGGAAGTCTAAAGTGAAAAGGAACATTTCTCTTTCTTTTGAGAATAAAACTACATTGGACTCCTCTTCTCACAATACTTTTAAATGCTTGCATACTACTACATATAGAGAAGGGAGACTTCACCCCCCCTGGAATTTAATGTCACTCTCATTTTCTCAACCTTGATAAAAAAAATTCCAAATGTCGCGTTAGCTATAGCTTGTAATGGGGGTTGTCGATGATTTTAGACCGATCAAGTAGTTCATTTTTGGAGAGTAAGGAGATTAACATCAAGTTGAGGCTGATTACTAGCAAACTGGACAAGGGTATTGATGGTTTAGGGAATGAAACAAACAAAAGTAATAAATAGGACAATAGTAGTTATACATTTGGAATGAAGGAAAGAAGAAAGCCTTGGTTAGGTGTCAGCACAAAACAATTAATACTATGGAAGCTATGAAGAAGGATTACGAAGGCAAAATTTAGAAATTGGAAAGTAATCTTAAGAGAATTAATGATAACCTTATCTCCCTTGTTACCCCAATTCACAAATTAAGATCACTACTAATAATTAATGATTATTCATTTGTGAATGGGAAAAAAAGGGGGACAAATATAGCCAAATTTTCAACACCTCACATTAGACAACCTTTTTGAAAATGATTCTCTCCAACTTCTAATACATTTTATACAGAAACACAACTAATTTGAGAAGCTCTTTCCCAGCACAACCAATATACATGTAGTAAATGAGCTTATTTCTTCATATTCGAACATTTCACAATGTAAACTCTCAATTTTTCTGTAAAAAATAACTCATTGAAATAATTTATTTGCAGAAGAAAACAATGTGCATAAAAGAGCTCCATCTATATTGTTATGCAACTAAAAATTTTACTTTTCTAATTTAATAAAATCTTTGAGTTGTGAATTCTTTTTAAAAAAAATTTGAAGTCTTGAAATACTAAATTAAAAATGAAAAACTATCTAGAAATCTTTAAATTCCAACCTGCATGTCAATAAATACCGAGTTTATGTTGGAAATCACAAAAAAAGCAACAACCAATAGAAATCCACTTTCTTTTTAATTGCTTTCTTTCTGTGGATTCTGTGATGTTTAAAAAAAATAAATGATTCATTTTTTATCTAAAAAATAAAATACTTAGGTTGATGTATTGTGTGTACTTATCTGTATAGAAGCCATTTGACGACCCAACACAATCCACACAATAATCATGCACCTAGAAACGTAGCCACAAAACGACTATATAGTCTACCAGAGCACTATTTAAAATTATCTAAGACTGAAAACATATCCTCATTCGTCGACTAATGTCGTCACTGTTAAAGGGAGATTTTAAGCAACAAGTAGGTGGTAATATTCGAGCTCATGGACCATATGCTTACCAATCCGCAAGCATTAAAGGATCACTCTGCTAAAATTGATCCTGGAAAGTAAGAGGCTTACAGGCATAGATAAACCCTCGAAATCGGATCATATTCATACTCACCGAGCAGAGTCCCGAGACCAGGCCAAGGCTCTCTTTCTCTCAAGCAATCGGCTTCTTGCAAGTTCTCGCTCTGCAAGTGTGGCCACGCAAGACTGCACTTCCGTGCCTTCCATTGAACTCATATAAACGCAATCCACCTAAGTCAACTCATTCAAAACCAATCCAGCATATCAGAAGAATAGCTGCGTCCTAAAAGCACTGTCGAGAACATGAAAAAACATCAAATAATCTCCTGTAGAAAACGAAAATGGAAAAGCAGAAACAGAGCTGGAGGGATTCAAATAAATATTTTGAAAATATTTTTTGGGGGAATTTTATAAGCAGGAAAGCAAGATTTTTAAAATGTAAAACGTTTTTTTTCGTCACCGCCTATCTTGTCATTACCGGCTATCTTTCTCCATTTTGACTGATGTCGTCAATGTATGACATTATGGATGCCATATGTATCTATGGTATTTTATACTTTATGGTATCTTAACAAGAAGTTTTTGTCTGCAGATTAGCTACTGCCGAATTTCAATGCCCTAGTTGTATTAAATCCACAAAAGATCATATGACTTCGGGCACAGCGATCTGACCAAAAACAGTATAATACTGCTCTTCGGAAACTCTGGGTACGAGGAAGACGCCAGGACAATCCATACTCTGGGTATAATACTGCTTTTTCTCTCGTCTGAGCGCTATCCCTAAATTTGCCGGAGCTCAACTGTTCTGAAATCTAGTTAACTGATTAGACGGAGTTTTGTTATTTTCAGCTTGATGAGGCGGGGAAAGATAGAAATAAAGATGATCGAGGACCGAACAATCGGCAGGTGACGTTCTCAAAGAGGCGAAGTGGGCTGATAAAGAAGGCGCACGAAAGGCCACGCAGAAGTGGGTCTCATAATTTTCTCCAGCCGAGTGAAACTCTATGAATATGGCAGTCACGGGTATGTATTTGTATTAACCTTCAACTCTTTCATCTCATCTTCTCATTCCCAGGGTTTCCAATCCCTCTGCTTTGTCTATCATTTAGGATTTTATTTTTTGAGGTAAAATTTTGAGAATCACGCAGTATAAGTGCGGCCTTACCCTATCTGCTTGGCAGTTGCTTATAATTTGTGGTATTTTAAGTAGTTTTATTTTTATCAGATCTTTCTCAAGAGAAAAAAATCACAAATTAGTTATCAGGCAGGCCTGGTAAGAGGCATGGCTCTCTTACCAGAACCCTTGAAATTTGTATAAAATGAGAAATCAAGTTACTCAGGTGGTACCATACAAAAGTGAATCGAACCTCCAAAATTTCCATAGAGGGGCTACTTATAGATTCATCAAATAACCATTTTTCTATAAAAAAATTTCTGCCTCCATTTTAGCCGGCGCTTTTATGCAAAATCAACGATACTCTGCGATTCCATTTTTGTAACTTTGAAGTCCTTATATTTAATATAAAAAAAAAAATCAACGATAGGGCTATTGCAAACAATTCTTACAATTAATGTTATCGGAAGAATAGTCCAAGCTCATTGATTTTACATAATATTTTAAGAACATTTGAGAAAGGTTTCGAGACATTATATCTCTTTGGGGAAATCTAGTTTTATAAATATCCAAGTAATGTATTATTTAACAGCATTAAAGGTTTATAATATACTTCGTAAGAATCTAAAAAATTTGAAAAAAAATTCCAGACTGTAAATAATGTGAAAATCTGATGCGAGCAATCATTTAAGAATCAAAAGTAAGATTCGGATATCTGATGTTTACATTTAGGTAAGAATCAAGCATAAGATGACACACAGGAGTTTTCATCCAAACCAATTGTTTATAGACAAAAACTTACAGTGAAATAAAAGTATATGTGAAACTTAGCAACCATTTTCTGTCAATGTTGTTCACCCGATAAACCCATTTAATGTAGATAAAATTAAAAGCAATAGATTATAAAATATATTTTATATGATTGAGTAAAACAATAATGAGCAAATTTCTTTGTCTAAAAGAAATAAAATTATTTAATTTATTTTTTTGTGTGCTTGTAGTGAATGGCTCCAATTCATTACTTGTTTATCTATTATAAGTATTTTTTAAAATTTGAACTTTAATAATATTAGGAGATACAAGATTTAAGATGATTAGTATTATAGGAAAATAAGATTTGACAGTAGTAGAAAAATATTTGATTAGAGATATTTTCTATAACAAGTCAAATTGTGGTATTGCTATCAGGTTTCAATTGTGTAGTTCTTGTGTCCTCCCAAGATAGACCAATGCTTCACATTTATGAACACTAAGTATTCTAATTATTGTAGGTTTTACAAAGAATAATTAATATCAGGATTAAATTTTATATTATTTATTTATTAATTTCGTTACTAAGATTATTTTGTTATCGCGTATTTGAAAATCAATATTTATTACAAGCAGTAGAATATTTATTTTATTTTTATTTACTTATCGATTTAATTATAAATATTATTCATTTATTGTGAATTTAGGAAAGAATACTTAATTGTAGTACTAAAATATTTATTACCTATTTGGAAAGATTATAAATTTATTTAGTTATTCTAGGTGTAACATTGAAGAATTAATAGTAATTTTTATTTATTTTTGGTTAGATTTGAAGATGAGGGCTAAGGATGGGTTTTGGCCCTGCTAGGGTTTAGTGCTACACTTTTCTATTACGTGTTCTTTGTGTACATTCAAATTGCATTTACTATTGGATTAACCTAGATAATTAATGGCTCAGACAATCTTTAGCTTAATAGTTGATGTTGGTGCTAGAGTGCTTATGGATAATCATGGCGCCGATGAGAAAGATACCTAGCAAATTTATCTCGAAAGTGTTTCACAAGGTATGCCATCTCTAGACTTTATACTTCATATTCAGGATTTTGATAACGCATGTGCCTGGCTAGAACAACATACTTTGATGGGTTATTTTGTGGGTACAACCCCTCATGAAAGCATGCTCAAAGAATGGATTGATAAAGCATGGACTCCTCATGGGATTCAGCTTGATGGTGTTCAAAGTCATACCAAAGAGTTTTCTCTACTTTGATTGTTGAACGGTACCCATGTCAAAGCCATTTTCGTTCATGGGCCATGTAGGGTTAGGTCTCCCTTTTTGGTTTTCCAGCGTTGGTCTCAAGAAATTTTTGTCTCAGATGAAAAGAATCTAAGGGTCCTAGTGTGGCTTGACTTCCCTGGTCTCCCCTTGCCTTGCTGGCCTTTAATGAAAACCATTGCATAACCACTTGGAAAATTGGGTTGTCTTAAACATGACAATTTTTTAAGGCTCTCCCTCAAAATGGGTTTGTATTGAGGTTGATCTCTTGTAGAATCTTAAAGAAACTATTTAGATTCAAATTATCTGTACCATCTTTACCAAAAAGGTTCTTTATTTGACTTTTCCAAAAACTTATTGTCGGTGCTAGTTGATGGAACACAAGATTAAGGACTCTCCTTTGGTGATTCCCAGAACACGGTCCCCTCCTAAGGAAACTAGATCCTGTCCTACAAAGCGCACAAATAAGGAGAAAAAAAAGAAGAAGAAGAAACTATTATGGGATGTCAGGGAAAATATTCAACAACTTCGAAGCTGAGTGGTGGTTTAGTGTGCCCACACCTCCCAAGCTTCCAATAAAAGACACATCTCCATCTTCTATTTCAAAGCTTGATTAGCAGGGTAAGGGTGCACCTGGGAGTTTTTCTCAGCCTCCTTTGGTCTACACTCCGTAGGAAGCCTCGACCATCTCCTCTTCTCAAACCTTTCCTCATTCTTGTAACCCTCCTGACGTGCTGAGAATGAGGACAGTGGATTTTTAGATAAGCATTTTCTTATCTCAGAAGAGTCTCCTCACTTCGGCAACAATTTTGAGTTTTTGTGTAATAGTTTGTCCTCTCTTGAGGATGAAGATGATATGTAACCATTTTTCTCATGAATTACATCTCACAGAATATCTGAGGTCTTACAAATATTCCTAGAAAGTATTTTGTGAGACATGTTTGTAAACATGCTTTTGGCCTAGATTTCTTGTGTCTCTAGGAAGTGAAAATTATCGGCGCTATGCTTCAGGTTCTAGGTCATGTTATTTGACCTCATAGCCTTTATCTTTCTTCTCAGCATGAATTTGGTCGAGGTGGAGTTGCTACTCTCATTTCTCCTTGATAGAATTATTTTCTTGTTAATCATGGTTCTAACCCAATGTAGAGAGTTGTGTGGGTTATTTTGTCAATTGATAATAATTTCTTTGGCATAATTAATATTTATGCTCCCAATGATGTGGTTGAATGATCTCAATTATGGATATGGCTTGCGAATTCTCTTCCACCTACAACCTGGCTCATGTGTTGGGATTTCAATATGGTTGAGGTGGCATCTCAAAAAGATGAGATTTTTCCTTTTTGATGGATAGCCGGAGAGACAAGACTAGGTTTACATACATAATAAATTGGGCCTTTTTATCCCAATATTGCTTGTCACCATTTAGGTGGCATTTGGAATACTTGGTCTAAGTTTAGAGCAGGTTCTAACAAAAATTTTAAACATCTTGATCATGTCATGATCTCAACGCAATATTTTTTATTTTTTTAGAAAAGAGGGACTTTCTTGTCACACCCTCATTTATGTGACCCTACCTGATCCCTTTCCTGTCACTTTTTGAATTGACTAGCATACAGCTAAGTTGCAAGCTCTGAAGAATCATTTTTCCTAACACATCCTTGTTGTTTCATTAGCCTACTCTAGCCCACATACAACAGAAATGGAACTTGGAGCCAAGGTCACATCAACTTATTGGTGGGATTAATTTGTGGAATGATGCTATCATTTGCACATCACATTTCTTATGCATTTATAGTAGGCAACTGCCTAATTTTTGACAATGCTTTTATGATGTTACCATCAAAGAGCTCTGTATGGCCTCTGAAGCTTTGGGTTTGGATTCATTCAATGCAGACTGGCAAGTCCTGCTTGCTTGGATCTTCCATTAGAAGCAAGTTGTGAATAATTATTTTTCTCATGGTGCTCAGATGAAGGCCATACTTCATTGGTTAAAAGTTGGAGATCAAGGCTCAAAGTCTTTTTTCTATCTTGTAAATCTTGCCATTCTCCTACTGGCATAAAAAAAATTAGGGAAGGATAGTGATTTTTCATTGAGCTTCCTGATATTTTTCAAGATTTTCTCTGACATTATGAGAAAGTGTTCATTAAAAAAGGGAATTTCTCCTGCTTGAGACCAGGATCTCTCAGATTATTTGACCATTGTTCCTCGTCATCTTTACAAGATTCATAAATCTTGTTATGATCATTTCCTTACAATGGAAGATCTCAAGGAAGTTATCTCATCTATGGAAGATGATAAATCCCAAGATGTGATGGCATTCCTTGTGAGTTTTATAAAGCTCTTGGGGATGTCATTGGTGTAGACCTTCATAAAGTTTACTTGGAGACCTTTCACTCCCATTATTTAGGAGATATCATCAACAAGGGAAATATCAAGTTCATACCCAAGGCATGAGATCTTAGGGATATCCACAATTAGAGACCTATTTATCTTCTTAATGTCGCTTACAAGATCATTGCCAAAGCTCTTGCTCTGAAAGTTAGTCATATCCTACCTTTGATTGTTCGAGCTAAACAAAGGGGTTTAATCAAATATAGATTTATTCTTGTCAACATGATTTTTGTCTAAGAAGGCATGGAATGGGCCCAAATGTCTCACTAGAAAATCCTCTTCCTCAAAATAGATTTGTCCAAGACTTATGACTATATTTAGTGGCCTTTTAATTTGGCTATGCTTCAAGCCCTACGTTTTGGCTCAAGATTCATCCAGTTGGATCAAATATTATTTGGTGATTCCTATACTTTCATCACAATCAATGGCCATTAGTCTAAATCTTTTGGTCTCTTTAGATCTATTTGCCAGGGTTATCCATTGGCACCTTCTTTGTATGTTCTTGATGTTTAATGGTTTAGATACTTTCTTTCCAATGCCATCTCTCCTCGTCTTGTTAGAGGAATTTCCCTTCCTGAGTCACCTTCTTAGCTTGTTAATGGGCATTTTGCTGATGATTATTTCCTCACTCTCATTAAGGATGAGGATAGTTTCAAATCTTCTCTTCAATTCCTTGACACTTTTTGCTTAGCCTCTAAGTCATCCATTCAATGATAGAAGACATAAGATTATAGGAAATCCTTCCTTCCAGCCCCTCCCTAGATGTCGTAGTTTGGCTGGAAGTGGATTCATTATGGAGAGGTTTTCCTTTTTCTAGCCATTCCCTTTTTTTTTCAAGCTTCTCCAGTTGAATTGTGGAATGCAATATTGGCTAGGATTGAGAAAAAACTTTCATATTAGATTATCAAGCCTTTGTCTTTGGATGGAAAATTTAGGATTTATTCTAAGGTTCTTGCAGCTACCCATGTGTATTATTCCTCTTGTTGGGTTCCCTCTAAAGATTCCTATATGAAATTAGAACAGTTGATTCATGATTTTTTATAGGGTTTTGACACTGATTGGCATGGCTTTCACAGAGTTGCCTAGGAGAATTGTTTCCTTCCAAGGACTCTGGTGGTCTCGACCATCTTTTCACTCAGTAACAAGGAATAACCTTGTGTGTTAAATGGATTATTAGGGCCTTGTCTAGCGATGAGGCGTAGATGATCTTATTGAGACATTGTATATCTTCTAGATTTGTTGTTCATTGACAGGCCTTAAAGGGGATTGGTTTTCATACTCTTCTTATTATAATGACCGTGTACATATCCAGGGTAATTTATTTGTCAAAATAATCTAGAGAGCATGCGAAGCTATTAAACCATGGATTAGATGGGCTGAAAATTTGTTTAGAGATGGTCTCTCTTTCAACCAGTACAACATCTGGTGGTCTCCTCTTTTTAATCAGCAATGGCTTCCTCTTTATAAGATCTAGGGTGTCTGTGCTCTCCACTTTCGCAAGCGTGGCATCAGAACCCCCAAGGATCTATTTTCCAGAACTACTATGAGCCTCTATTCATGGGACGATCTTCAAGTGCAATTCAAGCTATCTCACCCAGATCAACAGACTTTTGACCTTGTGGTCTCTCCCTTACCTCCTCACTTTTTGTACAAGCTTGGCATTTATTTTGTCAAGCCATGGTTGAAGGATTAGGAATGGTATCCTTGGACTCCTCTCACTAACTACAAACCTAACATGGGTTATACCTGGTTGGTGCCCCATCTTCTGATGGTCAACACTCTTAATCACCACTAGCACTTGGCTTCCTCTCACAAGACTTCACGGTTGCAGTTTCTCATAATTTGATCTACTATTAAAGAACCCAAAATTGCTCATTTTTCCTATTGTTGGATCTTTCAAGGTTTTCCTTCAGGGTCCAGGCTTAGATATTTGGGCATTCCTGATCCTGCTACCCTGATCAGCATGTTGAACAATATTGGAGCTGGATTAATGATTTCTTTAAGAATTTTTGGCAAGATTTATTTTCTTCATATATGGATTTATTGGGTGACTCACCCAGAATAAATTTTAGATACACCCAAATTTGGCATGCTTTCAGGATGGAGATTTTGTTCACTCTTTAGAAAGAGAGAAATGTTTTCCTTTTCGCTCACAATGATCTTAATATTATTTTTTCCATACATACACTAAAGCTTGTATTTTTAATAATATCATGATGTAGACTCAAATACATGTTGATAAAATGACCATTAGGATAGGGCATATATAGGATCTTTTGAAATATTTTGGCAATGCCCCTTGTACGATTTCCAAGCTATTGTCGAACTCTCGCTCTGCTAACTGCACTCCACATTGTGGTTTTTGCCATGGTTTTATCTCTCCTACCACATGTTCTTGGACCCCTTAGTCTCAAGTCCCTCACCTCCCTTCTGGCAGTGGAGAGGCTTTGAGGCGCCGCTCTATCTCTCCTCTTCGTTAGAGTCTAGCTGGTGCCTAGCCTTCTACTATTGTTCATGTTTCTTCTATTCCCGTTGTTGATGTTGATTGGCCTCCTTCTAGTGGAGATATTTCATGGCCTCTTTCCACTTATAAAAAATTCTCTTGCTTTTTTGTTGTCATTTCTCCCCAGTAGGAGAAAGGAGAATTGAGGGATAAAGAAGATGAGGATGGTTAGTGTCTTCCAGACCCACCACACAGCCCCAATGTTTGGAGATATCTGGATGATAGAGATCATCCTCCCTTGGCTGCTACTGCTTTGGCTTCATGAGGGATTTTTGTTTTGATAAATAGTTGACATTTTTAGTTCTGGTCGTGTGAACTTTTGCGGGGTTATCTTGTATCCCCCAATCCCTTTATTTTGAAAAGTGTAATCTATCTTTTTTTAGATTAATGGAAGAGGCCTATATTCATCAAAAATAAAAAAATTATTTTTATTATTAAAAAAAATAATTTTATAATTTATTTTGTATCTTAATCTATATGATAAGTATTTATCAAATTTCTTCAAAAATAATTTGTGGAGATTCCAGATTCAAGACTACCAAAGTAATTTAATTATAGTAGAAAATTATTTATTACTTATTTATCGACCTATAGAAATTATTTTATTATTATATGGTTAAGGAAAGTAATAATAGTTTTCTATTAGGGGAAAATTTGTTTTATAGGGACTAGAAACCCAAGTTTAACAACATAAACAAACATATTATTCAAAAGTAAAAATGGAGACCAAACAGACAAGACCCAAATGATAAAAATAAGAAAAAATAGAGGGGAAAATAGACCCCAAACTAACCTATAATATCCTAACTAAATTTGATTTTACTAATGATGTTTTTCATTAATGTCCTTCACTTTCTTGACTATGTTTAATAAAAGGGGTCAAACCCTTTTTCTTACTTCTTAGTCTAGTAACAGGACCCGACATAGAAGAGGTGGTCCCTATCATGACCTAAGCATCCTTATCCTCCGCCATGTCTCTTCTCCTCTTCTTCACCTATGAATCCTCCTTTGAAATTTTGTGAACAAGAATAGCTTTCTCATTGAATTTTCTTGAACCTTCAGTGGTGTCCTACATGGTGGCTTTACTCATAGAAACAAACCTTCTCAAATTGTAATGAGCCACCTTAATGGTATCTTCAAGCATATTGATTTTCTCGTAATAGTCATGCTTGAGATTTTTTGATACCTTTGACCAAAGTGTGAGTTATTTCAAGAATATCATATAGTTTTTGAACGGAGGGAGAGTTGTACTTCAAGTTATTGATATCTGTAATAATCTGGTCAAAAATAGCCTCATGATTCTACAACAAAATTTTCACCAAAGTATTGATAGAAGAATTTTTCAAAATTGAAGAACCCTTTTCTAGTAGAGTTTCCCTACCCAGATCCATAGGGGTATTCTCTTCAATCCCTTTCTCATTATCAACAAAGTTAGGTATAAAATAGGGTAGAATCATTTCTCGTCATCAACATCCTGAAGAACATGGGACCTCTGTTTAGGAGGTGATACTGGATTTGAGCGAGAGGTCAATTTTAAATTCATAGGAGAAGGCTTAGTAATTTTGGTCTTTCCTTTCTCTTTTTTCTCACTATATTTGGCCTTGGTTTTTCTTTTCCCCTTATTATCCAAAGAGACAAGAATGACCTAAATCAAGGGTTGTTAATCGTATTCATCATTCTTCAAGGACACAAATCTCTTCTTTTGAGAGGAGGATAGCATGGAAATACCATTTTTCAACTTAAATTTTCCCTTATAAATATGGACAATGTCATCTCCATCCAAATCAATATCTACATGTTCAAAATATGTGTCCCCATTGTGAACCCTCACATTTTTATTAAATATTAGTGCTGGTTTTAGGAGGGGATAATTGTCCACGTGGAGGGGTTTAGCATATTCCGTAATCAATAGAATAATACAAACATAAAGGATTGGAGAGGAGGGTTTTTCCTATGGGATAAAATGATATGTTTAAGTGAAGAGACCAAATAGAATGGAACAGAAATAAACTTGTCATGATGGAAATAATTCCAAATAACAAAATGGTAGCTGATAATAATTCCAAATAATAATTCCAATAACCTATCAAAACCCCCATCTATTCTTTTGAGGAACTTTTCCCATTCATTAGAAAGAAAGAAAATATTTGTGGCATCCGCTACATATTTAGTATCTTTGTATAAGTTCATACCTTCAATGAGGGTACTGGAAACATTAGTCCAAATTTGTTCATTAATCATCAACTCAATCTCGTTGACATGTGTAGACAATCATTCTTCCAACCCTCAACAAAAGCATTCATGATAAGGGTTTCAGTTGTATGAAGCTGCTCCATATACCAAATTAGGCCCTCTATAGAAAAGACACTCCAGATGATCTCAATATTCTTCCATCTATCATAGACAATTAGATCAGTATTATTTTTGTATCCTCCCATGACCTGGGCATTAGAATAGTGGGCTTTAGAGAGTAAATGTCAATAAAATACCATCCACAAATGCATCTATACCTAGAATAAAGAGGGCATCATGCCTCCATTCAGTCACATGTATAAAATCATTATTTTTGAGGCATGCAATAACTCACCATCCTTGATCATAATTGCAGAGATGTTAGCTCAAGCTTATTGGAATATAATTATTCATATCCCAATCTAATCTTTGATGTGTGCTAACATCAGAGTTGGAAAGATGATATGCCACACGATTCCCCTCAGGATAAATATGAGCTATTATAAAAAATTTAAACCCCGCGAATAACCTTAGGATATTAATTATAATATTTTTAATGTAAACCTCGGGGGAGGCTCCTTTGAGACAATTATCAATATTCAAAGAATCACTTTCTAAACAAATATTAGTTATACCATTATCTCTAGCCATCTTTAGGCCCATGTCGACAACCATAGCCTCATCATAATGGTAGGAAAATAATAAGAGTTAATTTAAAATTAAAATTTAAATATTAAATTAGTTTTAGTAAATTTAAATTATTTAATTTTTTTATTTTTTTTAATAATTTATACAAAACAAATTATTAAAGATAAAATATATTTTGTTAAAGGAAAATAAGTTTTGAGGGGACAAAAAATCCTAAAAGTGTACAAAAAAACAAAAAAAGTTCCAAATACTAATTATCGACAAAACAACAAGTCACAAAAAAAACAAGAATAGGAGAACCAAGCTCCAAAGAACTTAAAGACTCTAGTTTGAGGGAGATAGAGTTACTTTATCTTTCAAGGCCTTATTTTCTGCAACTATTCATAAGAATAAAGCATTCTGACTGTCCATCACATCTTTAACATTGTTATTAATAAAAAAATTCTCCTAAACCAATGACTTCTTCTCAATTAGACTATCCACATCAATAGGAATGTCAACATGAATTCCCATATCCATGTCACCCATACGCAGAGGTTAAGAAAGAGGGGAAATATATGCCACATCATTGTGGGGATTCATTTTAGAAGTTTTAATACAAGAATATTTCCTCCCAAACCTAATTTAGAAGAACATAGAAGTATTATTTCCTTTGACTTTACTAAAAATAGATGAATTGAATTTTCCTTTACCCTTTTTGCCAACACTAGGATCCAGGGAATCAGGAACTAAGCCATCCAAAGTGATGTATTCTAAATTATTATTACCAGAAAGAATAATTTAGCTGTGGGAAGAGGAGGTATTTGAAGGGATTTTTTGATTATACAAATAAAATACCTCCTTGTCACTATAAGAATCGTCCTCCTGGTCACAGGAGTTAACCCCATAATGAACCCTAACATTTTTTTTTAATATTTAATTCCTATTTTAGGAGTATTTTTCTCTAAATGCAAAGCCCTAGAATGTTCGATTATAAGTAAAATAATATGTACCCTCATGAAGAACAAGAGAAGTAGGTTTTTTTTTACAGGCTTGACGACTATGACATAGAGAAGAAAAGAACTAAAAATGAAAAGAGATGCATTTACAATGCCTAAAGTAGTTAAGGCCCACAAAATGGTAACTGAAGATACTGCAAATTTTTTTCTCTAGTGTAATATAAATCATTATTAGCTTAGCCACATCCACCCAAGGAGATTTTATAGAGATTATGTTGTAGCCCCCATCAGTATTCCTCTTAAATGTATTCATTCACGCATTCTTGTCTCTATCAAACTTCCTTCCCTCTACTAAGGTACTAGAAACATTGGTTATGAAATCATCATTAATCTCCATCTCAAGCCCATAAAATTTTAAAATCCCCTCAGTTTGTCCTTTAAAAAACACTTATGTCACCTAAGAATCTGCACCATTAAGCCTTTCCATATAAACATTGAGATCTCCAGTAGAAATATTCAGTTAGACCGAATGCATGTTTAGCCATTTATCATAAATGATAGGCTCAAATATATTTTGATCACCTCCCCTTCTTCCTCTTAAATGTGAATATCCCTCAAGCAAAGTAGTAGGGAACCAAATGCTCAACAAAAATTTTAAAAACTAGAATACCTAGCCACTTCATAATAAAGGAGTGCCACATTAAGGAACCATTTTGTACGTATAAAAACATCATATCTAAGAAGGTTTTAAAATTATCAGTCCCCAAAATCATTTCAAAGGAGCATTTGGATCTCAGCGTGAATATTATGCTTAATTCCCAAATTTATCTTATGTTGATAATTAACTTTGAGATTTTCCAGCCTATCATCTACATTATTACCTTTTCAAAATACATGGGAGACTTTATAATCATCAAATATATTAAGCATAGGGATGCTATCTTCAATCATAGATTTAATTGTCCAACTAGAGGAAACTCTGCAAATTAGGTATTTCATAATATTTAGGAAATCCTTCTCTAACTATACCTTTATAAACCCCCTATCCTTAGCTATTGTTTACCCAATAGAGGTCACAAAAGCTTGAACATAGTGGTTTGTATAAGTACCAAAATAGAGGAACAATAGAAAGAATCAAATACCATTGTGATCATGAGACACTCCCTCACATTCAGTAGGTATGGGCTTCTCCTTTACTATCCTCTCAATTTTTATTTTAATACATCTCAAAGGAGGAGAAATCTCGACCACTCCATTTTTAGGAATCATCTATTTTAGCAAAGAATTAAAGACGTCCCATTGTAATTTCCATATATGACCAATAATTTTTTTTTTTAGAGAAGGGTTAAGGGGATGCCCGACAACTTTAATGTTTCAATAAGAAACAAAGAAGTTTTCCTTAATGGCTACTTGAGTGTTGAACACTATGACCTCGATAGTATAAGTTGATTCCCTAAAAATACAATTATTTCTTTCTTTCCAAAGTTCCTAGGCAATATGAGGCATAATCAAAGATAAAATTAATGAGAGACTGTGATTAGAGGTTGGTGCATTCCACTAAAGCCAACATCCCAAGAAAGACTTTGGGAAAACCCAAGACAAAGACTGAAGCTTGAAGAAAGAGGACCACACTTCTCTGGCATAGGGTCAAGTAAAATCCACATCTTCCAAATATAGAAAAAACTAATTTGAGATATTCATTCCCATTTTCCACAAGTTATCTATATTTGAGACGTTATTCTGCACTTCAAGATAGAAAAATATATTAAATTTAGGAAAACCAACTTGGTCCCAAACAAGATCGCAAAATAGGTGTGGATAAAAATCTTTGATTCACATCTAAAAATCATGAGAGATCATAAAACTACCATCTAAGGTAGGTCTCCAGACTAGAGAATCTACAGTTACCAAGTTAGAGATATACACAATAGATAAAATGCACTAAGCTAGTTTAAGACCCAAATCCACCTCCCTCAGAATAACCTAAGTATTGTTTTAGATATATAATATACCACCCAATAGTCAAACCTCCAAATCAAAACTTCCTTTAACTAAATATCCCATGACAATGAGGAAAGAGGAGTATCTCCAATATACAAATCATCCTAGAAGAGGATTTTCCCTCCATTTTGTAAGGACCATTTGATCCCCTAACAAAAAGAGTTTAAGTACGTCAGATAAAGCTCCATAAAATTAAGCACAAAACCATAGGTCTCTCATTAGCCAATAAGTCCCTTATATAACTATAACTAGAAAAATATTTTTTGTGAATAATCTAAGTCTGCTCATTATCACTTTTGAAACTTCTCCAAAGAACATTAGAAAGTTTCTATCTTTCATGGATATAATTTTTTTTAATATATATAAAAAGTAAGTGGAGAGATAAATTGATGCTTTATTTTTTTAATTTAGTAATGTTATATTATTTATCTATTTGATGATTAAGATTATTTTTCTATTGCAGATTTAGGAAAGAAAACTTGATGGTAGTAGTAAAATATTTATTGTGAGTCTCATAGGATATAAAAGCTACTTAAACATTCAAGGTTTAACAAGGGAAAATTAATAGTAAAAAAAATATAATGGTAATAACAAATTATTATTCTCCTCTTTGGAAGTTAGACTAATAACATCATTGAAGTTGTGGTCATCTATTTTGCTAAATATATGAATTTCACAATAACATGGATTGAGGGAGATTCAAACAATATCATCTAATGTATAGAAGATACCTAAGACCCCTCTTGGTCAATTAAAAAATGTGTATAAGACTCTAAATATATTATCAAAGCCTTGGATGAATGTAGGTTTTCTTATTTATATCCTAAGGGTAACAATATAGCAGACTATTTTGCTAATATACCATAAGCCATAGTCCTTGGTGTTCTTTAGATATCGCAGAATTCTCTTGACAGTAGTCATGTGTGATTCTTTGGGATTAGCAGATAATCTTGCAACTATTCCAATTGCATGTGCTATATCTGGCCTGGTATGAACAACATACATTAGTTTGCCAATCATTGATCTATATAAAGTCTGATTTACCTCATTTGACTTATCTGCCTTTGTCAGCTTACATCCGGTTTTGATAGGTGTTCCAACTGGCTTGGAATCTTCCATCTTGAATATCTTCAACACTTCCTTGATGTATTTGGACTAAGTTATATATATTCCTGCATCTTGTTGATGAATATTTAGACCAAGAAAAAATTTGATCTCCCAAAACATAGACATTTCAAACTCTTTGCTCATTTAATTAGAAAAGGATTTACTTAATATTTCATTACTCCCAAATATGATATCATCAACAAATATTTCAGTATTCAGAATATTATCATTGGTATCTTCTTTTAAGTATAAATTGTTGTTTTCATTTGTTCTTACAAATTCAATGCTTATGAGATAGGAGTGAAGTCTTTCATACCATTCTCTAGGTGCTTGTTTCAATCCATACAAGGATTTATGTAGTCTACATACCTTATTTCTCTTGTCTAGATCAACAAACCCTTTTAGTTGTTCAATGTATACTTCTACTTCCAGTATTCCATTTAGGAATGCAGATTTGACATCCATCTGCTAGACATTGAATCCTTTGAATGCATCATAAGATAGTAAGATTCTAAATCCTTCTAGTCAAGCAACAGGTACAAAGGTTTCACCATAGTAAATACCTTCTTCTTGTACATACCCCTTGCATACTAACCTTTCTTTGTTTCTTGTGACTTCTCCATTCTCATTCATCTTGTTTCTAAATATCCATTTGGTATCGATGACATTCATGTCATAAGGTCTTGGTACTAGTGTCCATTTTTTGTTCTTCTCAATCTGTTCTCTCTTCATTCATAGCACTGACCCTAGTATTAACATATTTAGGCTCAAAATCACAAAGCATCCATCATTTTGATCATCATCTTTACCTTCATTATTATATCCATTGCTCTGAACTCATCTTGAGTATTTTCCTAATTTTTGGTAATTGCAGCCTGGTCCTCAGGTACAATGTTCTATTGCTCGGGAGTGATACACTATTGCTCGGGTAGAGTGTCAGGTTCTTCTATGTAAAAAAATGGTTGCAGTCTTTTGGTTCTTTTATGATTTCCTTATCATTCTTCTCTACAAATTCATCTATTCTTACATTTTCACTTTCAATGATCTTGTTAGAGGACTTGTTAAGACATTTATAAGCCTTTCTTTTAGTGGAATACCCTAGAAAGATACCTTCTTCACTTTTGGAGTTAATCTTTTCATTTCTCTCATCTTTAAAAATATAACATTGACTCCCAAAGATTCTGAAGTAACTTACATTGGGTGTGTAACCATACCAAAGCTCATAGGTTGTCTTCTTTATGTCCTTGTTCAATTGTACTATGTTCAATGTGTAAACAATAGTACCAACAACTTCCCTCCAGATAGTTTGAGTGATTCTTTTATGAATCATTAGTGCTCTTACGCAATCAACAATTGATATGTTTCTCCTTTTAGCAATTCCATTTTGTTGTGGTGTTCTTGGTGCAAAAACATATCTTTTAATTCCATACTCATTACAAAAGTTAGTGAATTCATCCGAAATAAATTCCCCTCCTCCATCTGATCTTAAGCATTTTAATTCCTTACGATTTTATTTTCTACCATAGCCTTATACCATTTAAAATTCTTGAATGCTTTTGATTTATCTTTTAAGAACATAATTATCATCATTCTAGAATAATCATCTAGAAAGAGAATGAAATACCTATCTCCATAGTAACTCTTTGTTCTCATGGGTCCACATAGATTAGTATGGACTAATTCTAGATAAATGCAATTGTGAACACATTAACAACACCATAACACAACCATTTTTGTTGAGGAAACCATGTTAAGGGAAAAATCCCGATGGGAATTCGCACGGAAAAATGATGCATTGAAGCTATTGTATCCCTGTTATGAGATCTAGCCATGTTAGGAGATGATTATTACATATAGTAAATAGTCCCTGTTAAAGGAAAAACCCTATTAGGATTCAAGAGAAACAACATGCTCACAGGAAAGGATTTCTACCTAAAGAAGGTTAAATCCACCTTCATGACTCACTATCCGAGATACATATATACAAATATATAATATCCATTGAATTGACTAATAGAAATAAATTTACTTAAATAGTTTGAATGAAGTTCGTTAATCAAAATCTCTACTCTAAATCTATAAAACATCACAAATATAAGCTCACAGATTCTACACTTTATTTTCACACTCGTAAACAAGAAAAAACATTTTGTTAATCCAAGTTTACAATAAGAAATTAGGTCGGCCAATAAAGACTTCCCCAGTACATAAATAATGACATAACCCCTTACTAAGATACACACATTACCTTAAACAAGTAAACATCAATTACAATTCATGAAAAATAATTCAAGATCTGCAATACACACTCACTATCCATAATACATGCTACATCTCTGATGTCGACTACAAATAGGTCTTCTCCAGAACACATGCCACAACTAACGTCACCAAGATTATTGTGACCCAAGAATCATTAACAAACATTCCTCAATATGTCTACTGATATAACCCAAGCTCACATAACGTAGATCGTGCTTGCACTCATGTTATCCACAAAATTTAAAGAATAACTTTGTCACAATTCTCTGTCATTGTTCTACAAACAGTCTTCACCAAAATCATTGTAACTCAAACAAACAGAAATATAAACTCAAATGACCTTAGATATTAGGTATAGGTTCCCTATTCCTAGGATAGAAGACCTAATGTACTCTCTAGGTGAAGCGATTTTTTTCACAAAGATTGACTTGAAGACTGGATACCACCAAATCAGAGTCAATGAGGGAGATGAATGGAAAACAACCTTCAAGACCACTGAAGGACTACGTGATTGGCTTGTCATTCCATTTGGGTTATCCAATTCCCCATCCACATTCATGAGACTCATGAATGAAGTCCTAAAATACTACATAGGAAAATTTGTGGTAGTCTACATGGATGATATACTCATCTACAGTAAGACAAGAGAAGAACCCCTCAGACATCTGCAAATAGTTTTTAAGAAGCTGCATGAAGAGAAGTTGATGATCAATATGGAGAAATGTGAATTCATAAAACAAGAACTAGTGTACCTTTGGTTTGTGATATCTCTATGAAATATAAAGATAGATCTTAGCTAGGTGGAAGCCATTATCAACTGGTCTACTCAAAGGACATCAATTAAGGTAAGAAGTTTTCATGTCTTAGCATAGTACTATAGAAAGTTTGTAAAGAAATTCAGTGCAATTTGTGCTCCTATGATTGATACTATCAATGGTGGGATGAAAACTAAATTTGTATAGAATTACCAAGCTAATCATGGGTTT
Organism: Thuja plicata; assembly: GCA_018584345.1. Taxonomy (NCBI): domain Eukaryota; kingdom Viridiplantae; phylum Streptophyta; class Pinopsida; order Cupressales; family Cupressaceae; genus Thuja; species Thuja plicata. Next base: position 1,094,044 of record MU223266.1, read on the forward strand.
GAGTTGTTAAATAAGAAGATTTCTACTAAACCAATCCTAATTTTTCCAAGCTTTGAAAATCTATTCACAGTAGTATGTGATGCTAGAAATGTAGCTAGGTATGTGCAAGATCATGAGGCGCCAAATTATGCCCTTAAGTGGCAATGAAAAATCAAAAAATTAGGGTTAGTAAAATTAACATGAAAATTTGAACTAGCTATCAACCTAATATCAAAAAGTTGTAAGAATAGAATCTGTAGGAAATTGGATGTAGTTTCTAAATTACTAGGTCTTTTCTAAAAAAAAGTAAATATGATTGGTGAAAAGTACATACTTCAATGCAGCGGTACAAAAATTTTAGAAAAAAAATAAGAAGTATGTGTATGTCTGACCACCTTAATCATAATCAAATGATAATATTTTTTTATAATATTTTATATATAAGTAGTAGACTCATGCCTGGATATGATGCATATTTTTGTGTAATTTTATTCCAAAAAATAATTAATTATGAATTATCTGCTACAATATTTTCATAATAAAAAAACTCCCATTTCTGACCACCTTAACTCATTGAAAACTTTACCAAATTAAAAAAAAATAAAAATTCCTTATAGTAGGCAAAGCATAAAATGTGACGCATTTTTTGGATTTCAAAAATGTTATACCGTCTGAAAGTTATAGCCATTTTTCAATCAGTATATAAAGTAGCACTTTAGAGGTAATTCAATTGGAAAATAACTAATAATTACTTACCGAATTCAAAATTTGATAGCAATTATATCGATAGAAAATTGATAATCTCATTAAGATACCCTTTTCGTTTCATCAAATTCGGGTGAAAAAAAAGTCGTCAGCTACATGGTTGAAGTCTGGAACTTAGAAAAATAGGGGAAAAACACATTTTTGAGACATTTGAAGAGTTTACCAGGTAGGTATGGTGAACAAAGAAATACCGAGCCTAATCGGGTACACGATATTGTTGGGTACCCGATATTTTTGGGTACCCAAAAATCTTGACAGAATTTTGAATTTTAAATTTTCCCTCCCCTTTCTCCCTCTTAGTTTATTTTCAACCCCTTTCTCCCTCCCATTTCTCCATACTAGATTATATATCAAAAATTATGACCCCTTAAGACACACTTGAACATTCAAATGGGTCAAAAGGGGTCATGGGGTCTTCCTAGGGGTCCTTGTATGCCTTTTCACATACTACGACCCCTAAGAAGACCCCNCATTTGAATGGTCAAGTGTGTCTTAAGGGGAACTACGACCCCTTAGAACACACTTGAGCATTAAAATGGGTTGAAAGGGGTCATGGGGTCTTCCTGGGGGTCCTAGTACGCCTTGTCACATATTAGGACCCCTAGGAAGACCCCACGATGCCTTTTGACCCATTTGAATGGTCAAGTGTGTCCTAAGGGGTCATAGTTCCCCTTAGGACACACTTGAGCATTCAAATAGGTCAAAAGGGGTCATGGGGTCTTCCTGGGGGTCCTAGTATGCCTT